>CM035406.1:41196636-41626636 GCA_020310875.1 Ceratopteris richardii | reverse complement strand
GAAAGCATGCATGTAAAGTGCATTAGTATGTATGAGTGTGAATGTATGCATTAAATGTAAATGCTTTAGTCTATGCTTTAATGTATGTGAATTATTTCTTTTATGTTTCTTATTAATTTTTTGTAATATTACTAATGGCTAATGTTTTTTTGCAGAAACATTGCAGATTACAATCAGTTAAAGTGAAGTACAAGCAGTTGAAGTGAACCGGCAGATTGAAGATCCATTTAAACCGTATATCTCCATTTAGTCATTTACCCGGTTGCTTAGACATTTATCCAATTATCTAGACTTTACATTTGTATTAGCTTATTAATTCATTTATTCAAATCAATTTAGCATCATATTGTTTCTATTAGTTCTTTCATGTATTCCGATTTATACCATGAATCTGAACACAGTAGTAATGATATCATTGAACATACAACCGAATCATTAGTGTCTTTATCTTATGAACAATATTACTTCGGAATCATTAGTGTCTTTATCTTATGAACAATGTTTAATTACATTCCTAGCCTTTTCTTCCATTATATCTTCTGAATCATAAAGTGGTGAAGATTTATTTCCACCAACTTTAGTTAGACAAACTCATCCAAAACCATTAGAAGCTACAGTAGAAGAGATAGTTAAAGATCAGATAACCGAAGAGTCATTATTTTTTTTTTAACACTCAAACAGATAGCTATTGCCAGATATAAAGCAGCTTGTCCCTATGGTCCTTAGTCTGAGTCCGCTACAGACACCCTGCATGTGCCGAACAATTTAGGCGAATGACTTGATCCACCATCCGAGCATCCCTCATGACCCGACACCGCAATGTAGAATTGTTCTCCAAAAATTTTCTTCTCCATACAGGCTGTGCAGCTTGAAATTCTTCTTAGGTATACTTGAATGTGTCATCTTTGAAGTGCAATTGTTCATCTGGCTTTCTCTGTGTGATCTTCTTTATGTATTGCCTTGTTTTCTCTTTCAGTAATCCGTACGGAATGTTGAAAGGCTTCATTATGGTATCCAAGTCTTTGCCCTTTATTTTTGCTTCCTTCATTACTTTGATCACTTCATTTTCAAAATTCTCTGTCAAGCGGGACACCAATAGTGCCCGTTCCTTCTGACCTATTTCTGTAGTTGGTGTAGCTCAGTGATGAGTAGCACCTCCTTTAATGTCAATCCGGGAAGACGTGAGGATGGTATGATGACCTCAAGCAAGTGATGGCACAAGTGCGTGAGTGAGAAGCACACTGACATGCACACACATACACACACACGTGCACATACGGCAAGACAAAGAGTGAGAAGCAATGGAGTTCTTAGATTACTTTCAAAAAGCTCATACAAGTTCAAATCATTTACAAGCTACCCTCAAAAAGGAGCTCTCTAGCTCTATTTATAGTTTTTGACTAGGTTTTGGCCGTGTCCAAACCTAGTGTCCGGCCTAGTTAAAAATTAGGTTCTCTATCCTATTTGGAGGTTCAAACGGAGTCTAAAAAATGTGAAAACTGATAGGTAGGTACTTCTAAAGCTCCTCAAGCTCAAGGACTCCTTGGCTTGCACAAAATGGAGCTACAAAAATATGAAATGGTATTTACAATGGTTTTAGTGATGAAAATCACTATTTTTGTAGGGATTTCTTCTAACATTTTGACATACATTTCCTTGAGCTCCCTACTTGCTCCTTCTTCTTGTGTGCCCAACTCTTTAATGCCTGAAAAATTGAAATGGCCTACTTGCCAGATCTTCTTTGACTACTGTGTCTGCTTGTGCTTTCTCTTCGTTCCGACTCCCTTCGTAGGCTTCCTTGTCTTGCAACTCCTTCAGTTCCTTGACTACTGCCAACACCCCCCCTCTCTCGCGTCTGTCGTCTCTGACAGACCCTTGTCTAGCTGTGCGTTGGACATAATATTGAACAACATCGGCGGCGAGGTGGTGTTCTTCTAATCGTAGCCCCCGTGCTAGATCTGTTAACAATGCATCCCAATTCACTAGTCCTGGTGTGGAGGTGATCGCAATCCGGGTGGATCGGGTCCGGTCGTGGCACACACAGGGTGTATGAAGCTAATGAATGTTGGATGGTTTAAGGACATGAAAGTGAAATTAATGTTGAGTATGGAGAAGAGAGAGATGTTGAAATGATTATGGGAATGGGAAAGTAGGAGTGCAAGTTAGATTTATGAACATGAATGATAAGAATGAAAGAGAACCATACACACGAATCAAATTTGGAAGGAAGAATGGTCCATTGAATGAGCTTCTTAAACACTTCCTAATTCTAATTCATATGCATAGTCTTCTTTGGATGATATGTATGCATGACGTGAATAGATGGAATCCTTACACATAAACCAGTTTCGAAAGGAAGAATGGTCCAATATTGGAGCTTCTTATACACTTTCAAAAACTAATCAATATGTAT
This sequence comes from Ceratopteris richardii, assembly GCA_020310875.1. Taxonomy (NCBI): domain Eukaryota; kingdom Viridiplantae; phylum Streptophyta; class Polypodiopsida; order Polypodiales; family Pteridaceae; genus Ceratopteris; species Ceratopteris richardii. The sequence goes on along the minus strand of CM035406.1, from coordinate 41,624,223 downwards.
GGGTATGTATGGATTATATGCATGCAAGTGAATTATGATAATAGAGTTTACTCACAAGCTAAAAAAAACATCCTCACTGGTTCAACGCAATACTGTGGAGCCTTCTCACACATAGAAGAAATAGAAGACATGTAAAAATACTTAAGAGACTGAGAGAGGAGACAAGAGACAAGTGACAAGTGACATGAATTAAAAGGATTTGAATTAAGATACATGTATAAGATCGTCGTGGTACGTCAAGCTAGGCAGTCTACTGATCAAAGGTGGTTCCGACCCTCAAACCCTGATAGTTCACCGAATGTCACACGTAAGAAGGTGAGTTCCACTCCAGTGACCCTATATATGTCTAGGCTCGTAACGTCTAACTAAAGAAGTCTAAGACTCATTAAAATCAGCTCTAACTCACTCACACGCTCCACCGAGGGTGAGTGAAGATAGAGATGCTGGTTTCAAGAGCCTATCCTAGATTGGAGTTCTAACTTAAATTTGAAACTAGGTACTATACTCATACTAGCTCACCTTGGATCCTCACTCGCTGAAGCGAGGGTGATCGTCTCAAGGAAACCGTAAGCTAGCATGAGCCCTATGGATGCCTAACAATGATGCTCTAGGAGTTTGGAGGGGGGTTTATATAGTTTTTTGAATGAATTTGGGCCCTTGGATCTAGAGAAATCAACTCTCAACTCTAGGATCACTACTTTTGATTACAACCATTTGATTAATCAAATCAATGGCTTGGAATTGTTCTTTCTATCAAATCTAGTGTAAGGGAGTGAAATTTAGGCGCCCTCATTCTCCACCATTGGATCATATGTTCCAAAAAATCCTTTATGACCTGCCCATAATGTCTCATGCATTTCCTTCATTACTTGCAATTGAAGACCTCTCTTTCCTAGGACTCGTTGCGGATTCTTAACCTTACCCTTAGCATGTCTCCAAAGATAACCATTACATAGGAAAAAGTTATAAGCTCGTTTCCTAATGTTACGGAATCTATTCATAGTCCAGCTAGGTAATGGTTGTAGTGTACTTAGATACTTTCCTATGTCTCTCCATTCATCTTCGTACTCAGACTCATAAAATTTCTCATACTCATATATATGTGGAACATAGTCAACTAAATTCACATTCTTTATTAGATCACTTTCAAGATCATCATCAAATCTAGCTCTCGATAACATATCAGCAACTGAGTTTGACTTACCTGAAATATGAACTAACTTAGGATTTATGAACTTAATATATGAGATCCATCTAAGCATGGCTATATCAGGAGATGAACAATTGGCTATCATTCCAATGAGAGGCAAACAATCAGTCTCAACTTTGACATTTGCACCAATGAAATATTCTTTGTCTGTTTTCAAAGTTGTTACCATACCCCATAGTTCTCGTTTGATCTGTGGATATTTTCGTTGTGTTTCATGTAGAATTTTGGCACCAAACCTAATTGCATATCTATTCCCTTCACTATCATCTTGACTTATGACCCAACCTATACCAATAGGACTAGTATCAACAGTCAATATAATAGGTTTGTTAGCAGAATAGTCTACACGCTTAAGGATGGGAGCTTCAAGCAATAATTTCTTCAATTTACGCATAGCTTGAGTGTGTTTGTGAGTCCAAATAAATTTTCGTTTCTTCCTCAACAAGTCATAAAGACAATCAGCAACATGAGCAAAGTGTGGGATCCAAATAACATAAAAGATGCAAGCACCAAGAAATCTACGTACCTCACTCACATTGTTACATGTTTCAGAAATCTTGCTAATGGCATCAACTTTTTGTGGGTATGGCTTTCGACCATAATGGCCACATAAATGTCCAACAATAAGCACCTCGTTGACACCAAAAACAGATTTCTCTATGGAAAATGTGAGACCTACCTCTTCAAATCTTTGAAATATTCTTTCACAATCAGAGATATGGTCAAGAACAAATTTACGACATCCAGATGAATCTAAAGTAATTTCCTTTACACGTTCCTCACTCCCTTTAATTGGAATATAATCAATGAATGGCATAGTTATATGAGGGATAAAATCATGTAAGACCATATTCATAGCACTCATCATATGAGCCACAGAATTGGTCGCTCCTTGAGGTAAAGTACACATTCGCACTAAGCCTAAAGGAGTTTTCATTGTGGTTATGTCACGACTATCAATTGCTAATTGGAATTGGTCATATCCCAAATATAAATCACCCATTGAATAGATAGAATGTCCTGAAAATGATTCAACAAACTCATCTACAATGGGTCCTGTTCCTACATTCCTTATGGTGACTTTATTGACAGGTTGGAGATCTTGAATAAAACGTAGTTTCCCATTCTTTTTGTGCACAGTGAACCATCTGTTTGAGTAAGGTGCAAAAGATGGCTCTAAAATTCTCATGTTTATCTTCTCCTTAAGTAGTTTCATTAGCTCAGGTAAGTGAGCCTTTGGAACAGGTATAGGACGAAGATTCCATGGAATATGTGGAATAGTAAAGATTATCATGGGTGCAACTAGCTTAGGATCTACACAACCAATCTCATGAGGATACATAGTAAAGGCTTTTCCATGGCTACGTATGACTCTCTCAAATTTATCTCTCTCTGCTGGCAAAAGAAAGTCATCATCTCTACCAATTTTCACCTGTTTGATTGTCTCATCCGTGAATGTATGTCCTATGTTTTTCTTATCCCAAAGAGTTGGATCGTTTTTCACATCAATAATTTTTTCATTACTTCCTTGAGGTAATGGTTGAGCTATGGGTTTAATTTTTTTGTCTACAGTTTTGTACTTTGTTTCAACTAAGGCATCATGTGTTTGGTTAAATTTTGAGCACTTGTCAACATTGAGAGCATACTCTTGGATTAGAGCATACTCATCAAGGGAAGAAATAAGAATAATATGGGAATTAGAATTTTGTTGAAGACATAACTCTAACTCCTCAAGAGTAGAGAAACAATGAGATGTCTCAATCACATGCTCAATGTTCTCATCATGTTCCATGATTTTGTTGTTTTTATAACTTTTGTGGGTTTTTTTGGATAAAAGACTTGGACAATTGACTCTTATGAAGAAAATCTAATCTAGAATGTGTAAAACAAAGTGACAAACTATTGTACATGTTGGTTGGATGCGAGATGTCAAACCAATATCCACTGTTGTCCCGCTCAACAATGGATTCTATCCGAAATTTTGATCATATGTAGCTCCAAACATGAATCGAGGTGCACAATCACTACAAGCATGCTCATGACCCTGAGTAACAATAGGTTTCTTTCTAATTGACAATCGATTCCTAGGATGATTCACTCCTATCGTCATGACTTGAAGTGATTGCATTCCATCCTTAGACTTAAATCTAGCATAGGTAGACCCATCATCCATGGCTTTAGTTTCCATACGACTCTCACAAATAAAGGGTTGACCTAAGAGAACTTCATAGGAGCAATTATCTTGAATAAAAAAGTGAAACTCTTCTGTGATTCCTCCTATGGATATGGGCACACTAGCACAAGCTCCATACAGGGTACCTATACCATTATCTGCAGTTCTCATACGCCATCCACAATCTTTATCTATGGGCCATCGAAACTTATCATAGACTTCTCTTGAAATCACATTGATTTCGGAGCCGGAATCTACTAATGCATTTACAGTGATAGTGTTCTTATCATTTCCTATTTTAACATGCATCTCTGATGTACCTCTAGACCAAAATGTTCTTTTAAAGTGACTTTGAGGATTGTTTTCATGATTTTCATGGTCAGGTTGAATAGGTCCTAAGAAATTTTTATTAACATTTACTTCATCATCATCAAAGTCCTCTTCATCAGATTCATCAAAGTTTAAGGCTTCATTCATAGCTTGATCTTGATCTAGAGAATCTTGCATCTCAGTATCTAGATTAAGCGGAAACCTCTTCCTTTTAATTTGGCCGATAAAGTTATCTTTAAAAACAGGCTTTGCAATAGAGAAAACTTGTTCTAAAGACATAGTCATTTGACTCTTAAGCAAAATGTCATCTAAAATCTCCATAGGATGTATTTTTCTCTCAATTTCTGAAATCAAGATGGCTTTAGGTTTTCTCTTTGGTTTCTTTTGTTTTTGCTCAGGGTCTTGTTTTTGTTCATGTTCTCGTGTTTGGTCTTCAGTTTGTTTTGATTGTTCTTGTTTATCTAAAGGCTTTTGTTCTGTTTTTCTTTGCTTTGTCTTCTTCCCTTTTTGTTTCTCCTCTTGTTTTTGTTCATTGGGTTGTGATTCTTGTTTTTTATCTTTGGATTGTGATGTTTCTCCCTGCTCTATGATTGTTTCTATTCCCTCTGAGGTTTGTTTTCGTGTCACTCTTCTTTCACTAGGCTCAACTTCATCTCTTTTTCGTTTTTCTTCTACATTGGATATGTGAGAAATAAGAGATTGATCTTCTATTGGTGATTCCCAAGCCGTTATTCTCCTAATCTCATCTCGTGCTCTTACTAAAGCCTCTATGGAAAAATCACCTTCCTTTGTGGGTTTACTTGATTCCACTTGTTCATCAAGAGCTTCTAGTTTCACTCCTCTAGTTCCTACATCCGTTATGGTTATATTTTCATAGTGTTTTTTCATTCCTCCCTTACCATAATTTCCTTGCAAAGGTAGCCTAGATCGATAGTCACAGATTTTCTTGTCTATGTCTATTACTAGTCGTTGCTCCTTACCAGCCTTCAATAATTCACAATCTCTCAAAAAGTGCTCTAACGAATCACACCAAGGACACCTACGAGGGCCACGCACAAAACCATTTTGATTTTGAGGATTTTGATTAACTTGTGGTGGGAAATTTTGAAATTGAGGATTTTGTTGATAAGGTATTGCTTGAACAGGATAATTAGGATTTTGAAAATGCAATTGATGTATTTGAGGAGCTTGGGGAGCAACATGTGGTACTTGAGGTGCAAGAGGAGTTTCCATATTATACGGTTGATGATTTTGAAAATTTTGATTTTGAGGATTTTGAAAAGCTATTTGAGAAGCTTGAGGATACATGTTTTGATACATTTGAGGATTTTGCACATGAGGATGAGGATTTTGCATTGAAGGATTATGCATCGGAGGAACTTGATATGCTTGAGTAGGAGCTACTTGTGGATTTTGATTGGTAGCTATAACATGTTGATTAGGCTCTTGAAAAGTCATTGGGTTCATTTGATTTTGGAAAGTTTTGGTGTAATTAGATTGTAAAGCATCTATAGTCTTGGCCAAATTGGATTGTGTAGCAATAAGACTTTCCATTTTCTTAGTGAGAATATCCACTTGAGATTGTTCAACTACACTTTTATTTGGCTCTACTTTAAAACCTTGATTAGGCTCCATCATTTGAGGAATAGGAGTAGAGTCAAAAAGCATAGCATGGGATTGTTCTCTAACTTGCTCCTTAGTTTGTGGAAGGCTAGCTTAAGGAAGACTAGTTTGCTCATAAAGCATGGATTGTCTTTGATGTCTATGGGCTACAGCCTCTACTACTTTACGCACTTTTTGCCAATTGTCAGTAAGAGCATAGCGCTTATCTGGTTCTTCTAATCGCCGTTCAACTTCCCTACGAGTTTCAGGATGAAGAAGCTTAAGAAAATTGACCACAAGATTAGGTTCCAAAGTTATCTTATCCTCATCAAGAAGTTGTTCATAGCGTCTAATATACTCATTTTGTAAGTGAGTAATAGAGCTACTAGGCTTTGGAGAATTGACCCATCGTAAGAATCCATCTCGATTATGTTGGTTATAATCTTCAAGATAGAATTCTTTGAGCATCTCCTTTCTAAACTCACTCCAAGGAAGACTATCATATTGAGTGACACGGTTTATGATAGAGCTATCAATAATTCGTTCAAAGAATGATATCAAAAGACTTCAGGAAGACCAAAAGTCATAGCTTGCTCTTCAAACAAATCTAAGTAGCTTGTGATGTTGATGCCATTGAATTTTCCCTTCTCTCTCAACATAGAAGAGACTATTCTTTGGCCTTGTATCTCAACAATAAGGGATTTGAATCCTTCCTCCATCTTATGTGAATAAGCAAGTGATGCATGATGCTCTAGATCTCTCACAAATGTGTTTACTTCACGACGAAGATGTGCACGATACTGTGAGAAATCCAGTGCAACACTCAAGACTGATGATGATGATATGATGAGGATGAAAAATATGAAACAAAGGATATGGATCACAACCTCCCAACAAGATCAGAAGCAAATGCCACGAAGCGATTCACGTCGGGTTCAAATGTGGAGGTGACCGCAATCCGGGTGGATCGGGTCCGGTCGTGGCACACACAGGGTCTATGAAGCTAATGAATGTTGGATGGTTTAAGGACATGAAAGTGAAATTAATGTTGAGTATGGAGAAGAGAGAGATGTTGAAATGACTATGGCAATGGGAAAGTAGGAGTGCAAGTTAGATTTATGAACATGAATGATAAGAATGAAAGAGAACCATACACACGAATCAAATTTGGAAGGAAGAATGGTCCATTGAAGGAGCTTCTTAAACACTTCCTAATTCTAATTCATATGCATAGTCTTCTTTGGATGATATGTATGCATGACGTGAATAGATGGAATCCTTACACATAAACCAGTTTCGAAAGGAAGAATGGTCCAATATTGGAGCTTCTTATACACTTTCAGAAACTAATCAATATGTATGGGTATGTATGGATTATATGCATGCAAGTGAATTATGATAATAGAGTTTACTCACAAGCTCAAAGAAACATCCTCACTGGTTCAACGCAATACTGTGGAGCCTTCTCACACATAGAAGAAATAGAAGACATGTAAAAATACTTAAGAGACTAAGAGAGGAGACAAGAGACAAGTGACAAGTGACATGAATTAAAAGGATTTGAATTAAGATACATGTATAAGATCGTCGTGGTACATCAAGCTAGGCAGTCTACTGATCAAAGGTGGTTCGGACCCTCAAACCATGACAGTTCAACCAAATGTCACACGTAAGAAGGTGAGTTCCGCTCGAGTGACCCTATATATGTCTAGGCTCGTAACGTCTAACTAAAGAAGTCTAAGACTCATTAAAATCAGCTCTAACTCACTCACACGCTCCACCGAGGGTGAGTGAAGATAGAGATGCTGGTTTCAAGAGCCTATCCTAGATTGGAGTTCTAACTTAAATTTGAAACTAGGTACTATACTCATACTAGCTCACCTTGGATCCTCACTTGCTCAACCGAGGGTGATCGTCTCAAGGAAACCGTAAGCTAGCATGAGCCCTATGGATGCCTAACAATGATGCTCTAGGACTTTGGAGGGGGGTTTATATAGTTTTTTGAATGAATTTGGGCCCTTGGATCTAGAGAAATCAACTCTCAACTCTAGGATCACTACTTTTGATTACAACCATTTGATTAATCAAATCAATGGCTTGGAATTGTTCTTTCTATCAAATCTAGTGTAAAGGAGTGAAATTTAGGCGCCCTCATTCTCCACCATTGGATCTGGGGATGATCTGGACCGTTGGATCAGTGCTGACATCAATTCGGATAAGATAAGCCACTATTTTTGGAGAAAAGCTGCATTATTGATCTTTCATTGTAAAAAATTATCTTCTTTTATGGAAAAACTCCTGGATCCTCCTTGCTTTAAGCATAAGTGCATCTCCACCCTTGAATATGAGCTCATCTTGATCGTACAACATGGCTCAATCATCTTTCGCCATGTGGTGGCCCTTCAACCCTTCAATTTGCTTAAACTAGAAAACTGCGGTGATCTTGAAAACTGGACTTTGTACTCTTTGAACCTCCAAATAGGCTTTGATGAAGATGAAACTTTGTAGGACTATGTTTCCAAAGATCTCCTTCAGGAATATGCAGAAAAAACTCCCATCTGAATCTCCCTTGTACAAATTTGACTACATTTGGAAGCTTGCAAGGTGGCATTAAGGTCTCTAGAAAGCTCTGATGGCCTTGAAAATTTGTACAAATATGTAGCCACATATTATCTTTATACATGCCAAACCATATGGCTAACATAAATTTCTATACAAGAATTTGTAGGGTGAAACTAGAAAAATTACATTTTTACAAAATGAACATAGCATATCAATGTGCTACAAAATCCATTTTCTGCTGAAATTTGGGCTATAGACTTCCTTTGACAATCTTTACAAGTATATGGATTTTCATCTAATTTGGTGACAACAAAATTTTTGCCCTAATTTCCCAACTTTGACCAGCTTTGACCGCTACCATGGACTTTCTTGATTTCTTTGAAACTTTGTATGTGAGCTTCCTTTGACATCCTTGATGCATCCTAGACTTCTCGGGGAATTCCGACTACCTTCACCAAATATGTTTTTTGTAGGTCTTCACAAGTGAGAGAGGAGAGAAAATCTCGACGACACTGGTACGTCCGGATGTGGCACCCCCAGTTGTTCTGAATGGATGGTTCTCTCCACAGCAAATAAGTGGAGGAGATGTGAGGGCCTGGGTACAAATATTTGTGAGTGATATTCCCAGAATCCTGTTATGAACATCTCCTCGAATGTCTGTTTAAAGCAAGCTGGGAGGTACTTTATTCTGGCGTGCCAAGCATATATTACCTCTATTGATGGGGTGGTGCTCATGTCGTATACCAGATCTTGGTTTCCTGTAAGAAATCCGACACTTGAGAAGTGGGGGTCTTTAATATTATTAAATGTCCTAAATGTGATTAGCATTAGTTCAAAGATTTTCATGCACATTTGGGCCATCACATCGGGGGTATTCCGTAGTCGAGTGCAAACGGATGGTAGAAATCATATAATTCACAGTGGGAGGACCTTGTGGAGGTGCTAGATAAACATAGTTTAACCACTTTGCACAACCTTTGATGTTCTTGTCAGCAATCGTAAACTCTGGCTAGGTGCACCTGCGGAAGACTGGGACATAACAAGGATTGTATTTAATAAAAAGTGGCATGTTAGTCCAAGTACGAACCATCTCTGGGTAGGTCTCAAGAAGACGGATTCTCCAGGTGGGTTGATGAATGGATCCTTTCTTAGCACTTTCTGGGATATCATCGGGCCCAAATTGTGTGGCGAAAGTTGGAGGTTTGCCACATCTGCGTTGAATCTCTGCGTTGTAATCTGCAAGGAGTACACAATATGGCACATATTGATCGTCGTTGGTGCCGATCCATCTATGATGAGACATGCTGCGGAAATATTCTGACTTTATGATGGTGTCTTCTAACTTTTCCATTGATTGGATTTGAATTGCCACTCGATCTTCATGGGTTGTTGCTGTTTTCTCTAGTGTCAGGAGCCATTCAGGTACTTCAACTTCTAAGGTGTCCATTCCTTCTGAGGTCTGGGCGCCACCTGGCATCGGCATAGGAACATATGGTTCCTCATACGTTTCGTCCACCTCAATGGGTGCCAAGTCCTCAGGCTCTGGTTCTACAACTGGAGAGGGTTGCCTTTCATATTCCAGTAACTTCTTCTGCAGCTCCGCCACCTGCTCTATTAATGCCTTGACTTCTGCTGAAGTCGAGGTCGTTTCTATGACTTTGGGTTGTGCCTCCTGTTCCCTGAGCTGGATACGTAGTTCATCCCGTTCCCTTTCCAAATCATCATGTGCTTCTAATAAATCAGCATAGCTTTCCAAGATGGTTTTCATGGTCTCTGAGGGAACTGCTTTGAATTGTTCTCGGTCGATTTCATGGGGAGAGCCTTCCATGGCAGCTTCCAGGTTTTCTTCGTTTTGTTTCTGCAAACGTTTGTTTTCTTCAAGGGCTGTAGCCATATGTTTTCGGAGTAGAGTTAGATTTCGCCGAACTCTCAGGTTTTCTGTTTGGTAAACCTCCAGTAAGGCTTCGAGTTGTTTGACACTTGACTCTTGTGATGGTTGGGGTGTCTCCAAGAGGGTTTGATGAGCTTGCTCAAGAGTGGTGTAGCGTTGATTGAGTTCTGCATTTTCTTCTTCTATACTGGTAAGCCGTCTTTGTAGTTGTTGATGATTCGTCGTCAGCTGATGATGACGGTCTTCTAGAGCCTGGTACTCACTCTGAAGTTGATACATGCATTGATGTAAAGCTATGAATATCCTATTTACATTAAACGATGCAGGGAAAGATGAAGATGCAGGGGGGATGGGGAAGGGAGTTGTGAATGCTGTGGAATCAAGTGGTGAGGTAGGTGGGGGGGTATGGGAGATTGAGATTGTGTGGGGGGTGGGAGTGGTGTTGTGGCTGGTGATGTCTCCATTGTGTCAAATGTGTGTGTGACTGTGTAGACGGGAACAGTGGGTGGGGTGGATGTGATATTTGTGAAGAGTGTCGTGAAGGTGGGCATGGTAACTCCTCTGACTTGGATTCCAGGAGAGAGAGGAATTCCCATGACGACTGTGGTAATGGCAGAAATGGGTGTGGTAGTGCCAGGTGGTGAGGTGACATGTGTATTGAGAGGTGAGGTGGGTGGTGAGAGTGGTTCCTCCTGGTGTTCTTCTGTTTGTGTGTTGCCTCCTGGTTCTGATACATTGATGTGTATTTGTTTGCCAGATCGCATGGGACGGGTAGGTGCACGTTTCTCAAATCCATTAATATAAGTCATGGCTGCATGAACAGCCTCATCTAAGCCCACTGCATCAGCGTGCAAGTTCATTGATTCGATGAACATGTCATCCACACCTTCCTCGGCTAACATTTGGCTCATGATCATCTTTCCTATTTCGAGCGACAACTTGTGTTGCTCCTGGACCCGCTTCATGGTTTCGTATAATCTTTTTATTTGGGCCGAGTATGCCGGGGCACTTGCTAGTTCTGAAAGTTCTTCATATTCTTGATCATACTCTTCGTGTGCCTCTTGTTCTTCTGTCTCTTCTTCATCGTCTTCTACTTCTACTACTCCCGGTTGGGTGAGGGCTGAAGTTGTAGTCGTGGGTTGTTGTTCTTGGGTCTGCTCCGCTTCTGTCTCTAGGTTAGATTCATTGATCAAACGGGTGATTTCTTCATCTGTTAGATCAGCAAGGGTGTAACCTTGAGGGAATTCCAAGTCTGAAGGAATAGGAGGGAACACCAGGTTGGGTCCTTCTGCACTTGGTCGGGGTAGGCGAATGGTGAATGGTCGGACACGCCTCGTTTGTGGAGGAGTCACCTCGGGTGTAGTAGTGGCTCCCCTTGGTTGAGCGCATGGTAATTGAACTTCCCCTCTCATCTTCTTCGATGGAGGGCCCGCCGTTGATAGTCGTCTTTGGAACTCTTGGGCCCTGGACCATACTAGTGCTCTTTGAATGGGCACGTCATACGCTAAGCACCTGTGAATTATTCTTGTGAGAGCACAGCATCCATGCAGTACATTTTTCTGTTTCTTATTCCACCGTTGATGGGCTAGATGTATTTGATCGATGATCCAGTGCGGTATGTTGATGGTGAGATTCTCTGTCTCCGCCAAGTACAAGCTGAACCATATCTTTTTTGGTGTCATAGTGAATCGTTCTTGGGCGGGAAAAGCAAAATGTTGCATGATAGTTTGTAGGTGTAGAGCAATGGTAGGTGTCATTGCGACCATGTCCTTCAATTTGTTGAGATCCTTATGCTTCATCCTGCCTGGAACCATTAGTTCTTTCCTAGTGGGAATATGCATTCCTTGCATGTTCAATGCTGCTCGTACCAAATTGAGGGTCAGTTTGAATCTCTTGAGTTCGTGGCCTGGCAATAGTGAGGGTAGCACAAAAGTACTATCGCCTCCCTTGGTCCTGCTAGGAGTGATGGTACTGATAAAGTAGGAGCAGCGAAGAAAATCTGGCTTAGGCAAATGTGCTCTGAAGTAGCTATCCAATCCCGCTTTGGTCCAAACCGATCGCATTACTTCTGCATTCTGATAGTTTTCGAATTCGCGAGTGAAAAAATGATAACGTCCCCATTTGCCATTGAATTCAATTTCTGCCTCCCAGAAATAGGTGCCATCACCCAATGGCCCTGCGACATCACTAAACCAATGAGCGTGTTTCCCCACTTGAGAAGTTTGTCCCTGAGGAGGGTCCTGAATAGGGAGAACATGCACCGCTTGAAGTTCTTGAGGCCTTTCGGTGAGTGGTGGTTCGAGGAGGAGGGTTTCGATGTCCACAATCTGTGCGCTAGACCCTGCCTGGGAACTGGTGCCTCCTGCTTCTGCCATTGTTATTGCTTGCTTGCTGGTCCTGTGAGAATATAGATCATGCGTTAATATTGTAATGGACAAGATAGAACACTTTTTGTCCCCGTTACAACATTATCATGAAGTGAGTAATGGGTTAGTGGGTCAGTGAGTGCTCGATGACTGTGTGTGTTGTTAATGACTGGATAGTCCTAGGAGCTAGATGGAAAGATGCAGTGTATGAGTGATGTAGTTAGCCAGTGGAGATGAATTTACAAATGGGGGTCGGGGGTTTATTACATGTCTTAGGTTGCCAAACACAATGGATGGCTTTCGGTTTTGGTTTTGTGGGGACTCTGGAGGGTTGTATGCGTAATTTTGCTTGGGGATGATGCGTCTTTGGGACCCATTTACAAGTGAGTCTGTGCGTGCTTCTGGGTGACTGTGTGTTCGTGTGTATTAGACTACAGTGGGTAACGGCTCCTTGAGTGAGTGAACGCTGTCGTGTATGATGTGATTCGTGCGGGACTAGTTGAGCCCGCAAGCAAGTCTTAGGCACCCAAATTTTTCTTGATTGTGGGCCAACCTTCATCGACTTCTTGGGCACCCAGATAGATTTCACTTTCTCAAAAGAAGTTTTGGACGTCTTCTTATTAGTATCATGTCGTTGATTTCTAATAAGAAGTTGAGATGATTGTTGTCGCTTGACTGTAATAGGCCACTCTCCTTTTCGCACCTACAGTTGTTTCAATGGTTGAGTCATTCTGCTTCGCACGTTCTTTTGGCCTGTAGTCTTTAGTAATTGATCTGCCTTTGGTTGTTGCCTCCCTCTGGCCTTTGGAAAAGAAGAGAGTTCCGTCGAGGCCTTGACTTCTTTATTGAGATCTCCATTCCTCTGCATCACATAGCTTTGGACAAGAACATCATGGTCAACTTCATGTGTACCCCTGGAGGGACCAAGAGTCTGTGCCTTTTCTAGTTCCTTGAGTGCTCCATTATCTAACTCAACTGTAATTCTACTCTGATTCACCCATACCTGAAGAAGTCCACTTCTTAGGTTTAAGTTGACTGCATGGTCATAGATCCAGTCTTGACCCAAGACCAGAGGCTCAGTGAGATCCTCATCTTGACACACTAGTACCTTAACTGTCATTGGAGCATCTTGAATGGAGAGGGGAAATTCCACCTCGCCCATGCAAGGGGTTTCCACACCTCCCAATCCTATTAGATATGCTTCTATAGGATTGACTTTTAATTTCAATTCTCGACAGTAAGAAAGTCTCACCGCACTAGTGGCTGCACCTGAGTCAATCAATGCTCGCACAGTTTTTGCACCAACTCCTTGTCCTATTTCTAAAGTCACAAAAGGAAATCGATCTATTATCCTTTGGGAACTTATTCCTGAGACTTCACACATTGCCACATGATATCTTGGATCCTCATAGGCACCTGTCCTAGGTTGATCCCTACCTTGCCGTCTCAACTTCATCTTTCTGATGCGTTCTAAAGCTTCTGCTTGAGCTTCTTCTCGAATTCGTCTTTCTTCTTCTTTGCGCTTCTTAGCAGTGTTGAGTCGACTTAGCATCTCTTCCGTCAGAGGTTCCTGATATAACTTGACTCTGCATCCGCTTATGTAGCTTGGGAGAATATCGCCTTCTAAAGTGGCCCTACTGCTCCACTAGTCGAAATCTTGTTTATGATCATGGGTCCATAACCACGTTTTTCTAGCTTCCTTGCAAGTTGTTTCAGAGTATACTAACACTAAGTCTCCGGCCTTTAATCCTTTATCCTTAACATGGGCATCAAAGTACGCCTTCTGTCGTTTCTTGGCTGCATATATTCCGGCTGCAGCTCTTAGTCTGGTCTCACCTAATCATTCAAGGTAAAAAATTCTCGAAGAGAGTTCATGACCCGTCCACTCATGCTCCTGTGCTACTTTCAATGTAGGTATTAAGAAGTCCAACGGTAGCACTGCATTTTGGCCAAATACCATCTGAAAGGGTGTGGCTTGGAGTACCGTTTTGTAGGCGACTCAGTATGCCCAAACAGCGTGGTGTAGCTGTTTGTCCCAATGAGAGCGTTTATTGTTCACTAATTTCATCAGTACATTGCATAGGATTTTATTGGTGCTCTCAGCCTGGCCATTAGCTTGAGGGTGATAGGGGGCATACTTCTTATGTACTACCAAGAAGTCTTGGAGCAGATTTTCAATAACTTCATTCAAGAAGTGAGTGCCTCTATCACTTACCAGCTCTATAGGTAACCCGTATCTGGCGAACACATTCTCAAATAAAAACTTAGCTGTTGTTTGAGCATCGTTCTTCGTTGTGGCTTTTACCTCTACCCACTTGGTTAGATAGTCTGTCGCACCAATGATGTATTCAGCATGTGAACCCTTGGCTGGGGGATTAATAGGACCTACAAAGTCTATTCCCCACTTAGAGAATGCACGTCCACCCATCATAGGTTTCAGTGGCATCTCATCTTTGCGTATAGGATACTGAGTTCTCTAACAAACATCACACCGTTTCACATAGGTATGTGCATCCATGTGAAGGGTCGGCCACCAGAAGCCCGCAAATAGTAATGCGTTGATCACCCGATCTGGTCCAAAGTGTCCTCTTGCTACACCTTGGTGAGCAGTTTCCAAGATCTTGAGATATTCACTTTTATGGACACATAGTCTCAGGTAACCATCTTTACCACGCTTGTATAGATTATCACCAATGAGTGAGTAATCCTGGGCTTCTTGTTCTAAACTCCTTTTCCTAGCCAGAGTCATGTCTGGAGGGAATGTTTTCGTCCTTAGGAAGGATACTAGTGGTTCACTCCAATCTGGCACTATGGACACTTGATAAAGAGTGGCATGTTCCACAGGTGGTTTAGTGCAACAGATTGGGCATTCCTTGCACAACTTTTGGACATCAGCCTCCATAGTAGGCCAATGCACTCCGAGTCTCCTTAGTGTCTGTAGGGTTCGTTGTTTTGAGTAGTGTTGCTCTAATGCACCTACATGTGCTAATTGCAACCATTTAGCGTAATCATCCTCTTCCACACAACAAGCCAAGATCCCTTGATCTATGTGCTTGTACATACTACCTGCCATGATGTGATACTTTTGGGCTTTCACTACCTCTCTATCCTGTGTGTTTATTACTGGGTGGTTAGGCCCGTATGTCAATACTAGCACTAATGGCTTAGCCCACTGTGGCACCACTTCCAAATTAAACATGTAAGCATCAGGAAGGTCATCTGACACTCCTTGTGGGGCTTCTCCCGATGTGAGCCTAGAGAGATGGTCTGCTCTCAAATGAGTCCTGCCTTTCCTCACTATTACCTCAAAGTCATATTCCATTAGTAAGAGAAACCATCTTACTAACCTGCCTGTATTACATGGCTTGTTTACCAGGTACAGTAGAGCTTGGTGATCAGTAAAAAATTTGAACTTATTTGCAAGCAAATAGTGTCTGAACTTTTTAACCGCATATAACATGCCTAATCCTTCTCGTTAGATGGTGGTATAATTCCGTTCAGCTGCATTTAACTGTCTACTAGCATAGGCAATTGGGAGATCCATATTACCTTCACCCGTAGGTTGTGCAAGTACACATCCAATAGCATAATTGGAGGCATCCACATGAACATGGAATGGCTTGTTCCAATCTGGTATGGTTAAGATTTGTGTTGAACATAATCTTCATTTAAGCTCCTGGAAGGAATTCTCACATTCATCAGTCCACTCAAAGTTAGTTAGAAGTCCGTACATGGGCTTTGCAATGACATCATACATGTGAATGAACCGGCGGTAATAACCACAATGCCCCATGAAAGCTTGTACTTCCTTGACATTCTTTGGCCTAGGTAACTCTGCTATGGCTCTTAGTTTCTCTTCATCAGTGGATATGCCATTCCTTGACACTATGTGCCCTAAAATCTTGCCTTGCCTGACCATGAAAACACATTTTTCTGGGTTCAAGAAGACTTGATATTCTCTGCATTTGTCAAAGATTTGTCTGAGTTCAGGTATATGTGTCTGTCTAACGTTGGAATGAGCACAGAGGTCATCAACATAAGACTTCCAAATTCTTCCTCAAGAACTCTTTAAACACGTGGCACATCAGTCTCTGAAAGGTTGCAGGAGCATTGGTAAGCCCAAATGGCATTACTCTAAAGGCAAATATTCCCCATTTAGTGGAAAAAGCTGTCTTATGCTGATCTTCTAGAGCTATGGCTACTTGATTGTAGCCCGAAAATCCATCAAGGAAGCTGTACACTTCCTTGCTTGCCACTCTTTCTAAGAGATGTTCTGTGATGGGAAGCGGATAGTTATCTCTAATAGTGGCTGCATTAACCTTCTTCAAGTTAATGCATACACGTAGTTTGCCATTCTTCTTGGGCACCACTACAATGGGGGATACCCATTCAGTGTGCTCAATTTCATAGATGAATCCAGCTTCTACCAGTTTATCTATCTCCTCTTTGATCTTAGTAGCATAGTTATCATTATATGTGTATGGCTTTTGCTTAGAAGGTTTGACGTCTGAGGTCATGGGGATAGTGTGTGAGCATATGTCTGGATCAAAACCCTTCAAATCCTTGTAACTCCAAGCGAATACATCTCTGTATTCTCTTAGCAAGGCTATTAACGCATGCTCTTCTTCCTCTGTTAGGTCATGGCCTATGTACGTGCATCTCTCCTCTCCTTCTTCTAGGGCCACTACTATTTTCTTGGTGGTTTCTTTGTTATCATAGGCTTATCCTGATTGTGCCTCTCGTTTAGGCATTCTTATCATGACTCTCTTGTCATCTATCTCATACTTCTTAAAATTTTCCGGGACCTCAAACAAAGATTCTTCCTCTTTTGGTGTGACTTCTCTCTTTTTTCTTTCCTTTCCTTCATCCTTAGGGGTCACTTGTGTGGCTAACCTTACATCATTTGTTATCTCTCCGTGTCTCTGGGGTTGAAATTCTAATTCATAGAAGTATTCTGCATCTGATGCAAAAGGTGGGTCCATAGTGATTGACTCTAGATCGGAGTCGCTCGCATCCTCAAATGCATCAGGGCTACGTTCACACTCTTCTAAAACTGCATCTCCCATGATTGGCTCTATGGAGAAAACTGAAATGTCATAGCCATCCTCATCACAGTGGGGTGTCCATTGTTCTTCATTGATGGCTACATCCATGGTTGCTAAAATTTCTGCCCATCCGTGGGGTTCAAATTCTTCATCAGGAAATACTACAGGTGCATAG
The DNA here is from genome assembly GCA_020310875.1 of Ceratopteris richardii. Lineage (NCBI taxonomy): Eukaryota > Viridiplantae > Streptophyta > Polypodiopsida > Polypodiales > Pteridaceae > Ceratopteris > Ceratopteris richardii. The sequence continues at coordinate 41,606,869 of CM035406.1, read as the reverse complement.
GCTGGGTCTTGAATTGATCTATGTGTTTCTTTTGCACCTATCTCTCTGGCTTTTTCTCTCTTCTCTTCTTCTACTGCTACTTTACACACCCATAAGTGAGTATCTTCATGCATCCATGAGGATCCTGATCCTATGGAATGCACCGATTCCGTATCATCTTTGGTTCTATGGATGGGATTCCATTGGATAGGAGGGACATCTCTATGAGAGTAATCTTTGAGATTCACTTTGGTCGTAACACCCAAGTGTTGCAGGTACAAGGAATTGGTTCCCCAGTCCTATACCACTTGCAACTGTCGTATAAAAGGTCGTCCCAAGATCGTTTCATAGGCATGTTTCTTGCTAAAATCACAGATAGCAAACGTGTGCTCGAACTCTACACCACATGTGGTGAGAGTGATTCCTTCTAACAGCCCTAAGGGTCTCTCTATGTGACCATCGGCCATTTGCAATTTCATCCTCGTGGGCCTGAGTGCTGGCTTGCCCCACCGCTTCCATAGGGAAGTGGTAGCAATAGCAACTCCTTCACCTGAGTCCAGAATTGCCTTGGTGGTGTACCCCTGATGGGTAATGGGAAGATAGGTGTTTCCTTCTTCACCTTCACTCATATCTCCTATCTTGTCTAGAGGAATTTCTGACACTCTCCTCTGAGAACCTACCTGGGAACGAGGTTTTGCTATCTCTGGTACCTGTTTGGCTACATGTTTCCATAACTCTGGCCTAACTTTGAGTAGCTCTTCTAAAGTGAGGTTGCACTGCAGTTTAGTGTTTTTCACTACTTCTGTATTTCTAGGTATGACTGAGTCTTCGTTTCTTACCATGACGGTGGGTGCTCTCATACAGGTCGACTTGGCTTCCCATGGGCCTGTGAAATGGGGTAATTCCTGTAAAGAATTAGACTCAAAGTCTAACCTCACTTGGGACTGGGTGCTCTCCTGCTCTCCATAAATGGAAGGAATATCTTGTGGGAATTGATCCTGCGTGTCATCCACAAGTTCAATGGGAGGAGGGGCTTCAATTTCATTAGCCCATTTGTCTTCTTGAATCTCTCGCAGGAATTCTGGAGTGAACCTATTCATAGAAGAGGAGGTGTCTGCTTCAGTGGAATTGGGCACATAAGCTTCCTGTGGGGGATGGCTTATGTTTTTGCTTGCCTCATTTCTTTCTCAATTTTTTTCTTCCTTGGCAGATCTTGCAATTATACTCTCTAACTTCTCTAGGAATCCATCCAAGTGCAATTGTGTCTTAGCTGAGCCTGAGTAGTTGAAAAGGCGACTGGCTTCAAACATGGTCTGAGCGAATGCGACCATTTTCGCACATAGCTTGGTTCTCTCTATCTCTAGGTCAGCTCTAGGGTAGCACTTGTCATGATCCGTCACATTTGGCCCTTCTTGGATTCTGGCCTGATATGCCTTAAGCATCATGTCTATGTCTTCAGGAGTGGGGTCAGCTAACACTGATCCTACTCTAGGGGGTGGTGCTACGGTTTGAGGTAGGTGGACAGATGGTGGGTTAGATGTGATGGAAGTGAGGGTGGTGGTGGTATGTGAGAGTTTGTTTGAGAGGTGAGCTCAACAATTTTGGCTTTTGTTTCTCTTATGCTTTCTTCTAAGTCGCTCATCTTTTTAGACCATTGTCTTTTCATTCTTTCTCGACTATCCCTCCAGGCTCTCGACCGCTTCTTGGCTATACTCTCAGTTTCACTAACCTCTACACTCTTCTCTTGACCTATCCCTGGGTTCTGTTGCAAAGCCTGGGCTCTAGTGACTACCTGTACTGGTGTAGTGGATGTCACACTTCCTGTAGAGTCTACTACTAAGCCAATAACGTTAATTGGAGTTATTTTTGGCATAATATTAGGATTCTTAGGGCAATCTCGTAAGAGATGCTCCTTCCCGCAGTCTTGACAAAAGCCTTGTATTGTTACTGACTGGGGTTGTGTAGGTGGAGGTAAGGGGCAATCACGAATGAGGTGATCTCCCTGACATCTGTAGCATGGTCCTCTAGGGAATGGGAGTCTTACTCGCCGAGGCTGCGGCCTAGAGTTAGGGTTTGTGTACATTACATTTTTGTACTCTGGCTCCCAACTAGGTTCACTTGGTTCTTCACTATAGTAGGACTCACCATGTTCAGGAGACTGCATGTAATAAGCCTGGGGACTACCAACATGCGTAGAATCAAACCTATGGTCACTGGGATCACTTTCTGAAGTTAATGGTGTTACTGGGACTATAGATCTATTCAAATTTTCCTCAGCTGTTGCATACTTTACAGGAATCACATTAGCTGGGTTTGGAGGTTGTTGAGCTTACACAGGTTGTGGTCTTTGTTGGTTTTGGTAGGGTTGTTGATAGGGTTGCTGCGGTCTACCATATTGTTGTGGGGGGTACTGGTTCTGGTATCTTCCCTGTTGTGGATAGGGCTGAGGGTAGGTTTGTCTAACTGCTTGCTTATTGTATGGGCAATCTTGTGCTGTGTGATTTGTGTATCTCCGTTCTATGGTGCAATATTGGCTGCTAGGATTCACTTGGGGTTGAGCCATTATGGGACATGCGTTCGCCATATGGTCACCACCGCAAGTATAGCACCTTTTTACTGGGGCAAATCTAGGAATTTGTTTACTAGAGACACCTAGTTTTTTTAGCTACTTTCTCTGCAAGTTCCTCAATAGATGTGGATTGTGAGGAAGAGAGGCTAGAGGCACAATCTGAATCTTTGTAGATTTTGGAAAGCTCTAACTCCTCCCCTAGGTTATCCTCAATGTCAATGCACATGCGTACACACTCTTCTATGGTCCTAGGGTCCTTCAAGTACACATATGATCTCAGTTTGGTACTTAGCAATCCATCCAAGAACAAAGCCACTTGTTTGGCAGGTGTGGGTAACTCAGGAACAGGGCATCTCTCAAGGTACTGCCTAAATCTTCTTCCTACAAGTCTCATAGTCTCCTGGGGGGTCTGCTTGAAGCTGTAGATCAATGAGGAAGTATTATGCCTTATGCCACTCTTAGAGAATTCGGTGATGAATGCCTCTAAGAGTTGGTCTATGCTCGTGAACTGTCTCTCGTTCAATGGTTGAAACCACGTAAGGGCTGTGTTCCTAAGTGTTAGACCAAAGGCATTATATTGCGTGAATAGGTCCTCAACTTGTTCTGCTCTCAAGACTTGCCTAAACTCGGCCACATGATCATATGGGTCTCCTGTGCCATTGAAGTAATTCTTCATGGACTTAACTAACTGAGTCGGTCTCAAAATCCTGGTGTGTTCCCTAGGCCTTGGCAAAGGGAAATCATCAGCATTCCTCTGATTCCTGGGGGCTCTAAGTCCTTCAGGTTCCACTCTATTTGTTTCCGTTCTTGTTCTGTCTCTTCCCACTGGGTTGGCAAAGCTTACCTCCGGTCTATCTCTATGTCTGTCTCTTTGAGTTCCATGAGTGTGGGAGGTTCCAGCTCCTTGGTGACCAAATGACACATTCGATCTTGGTTGGGGGAAAATGAATTCACCTTTCCAAGTGTAAGCATGCCTATCATTTTCTGTAACCACAAAGACCCTTTCTGAAGAGTGATCTAAGTAGGTCACTCTACCTGGAGTATCAGGATCTTTGAACTCATATATCATGATTGTTCCTAACTCACTCGATTGATTAGGTCTATATCTCCGAAAGGCTTCATCCGTCTCTCGGTTTAGGAGTAGATCTATGCTCTTATTATCTTGGGGAATCCACTCTGGTGTGATAATCCTAGTGAGAACAGATTTCCCTCGAGGGGTTCTAGGTTCTTCACCCATGTTTCCTTGCTCTAGGTCACCTAAGTCCGTTTTTGGAACTACATTCCCAAATTCATCTGTCCTATCTGGATGACTGGTGACTACATATATGGTTCCTTCTTTATCTAGGTATGCTCCATTTTCAAACTTGACAGCTGGATGTTCTAGTCCAACGGATTGGTCAGGGTTTTTAATCTGTACTACAGATCTTCCTAGGCCGTCCTCATAGATGCTAACACCTAATCGGTTGGTCCTAAGGTATTCGAGTTGCGTCTTGTAAGGGCCTTCCACCCTATGTAAATATGGCACCCCAGAACTTCCTGTAGGCCTCTCCATACTGTGGGACATCTCAGACTCGCTCGTCTCAGAGCTAGGGTAATACGAATGATGGCTCAACTACTGGGCCCAAGACCTAGCCGTATGATTGACACTAGCCTCTGAAGATCTAAGACTTTGTCTATCTCTCCCTAGGTGTCGTCCTGATCTAAGGTTCATAAGACCAATTGAATAATCCCAATTTTTCCCAAGTACACTTTGCGTTGCTGAGTTCTTTTGTATCAGTCACTTGTTCTTTTTTTAATTGCTCTTAGGGTGTCACTTCTTGTCCAATTAATCTTCGTCGCAAGGAACACTTAAGTTTTTAACATACTTGAGTGTGGTCACTCAATTTAATTTCTTTTCCCTTAAGTTACTTCACGATTGTAATCTCCTAACACTTGCACTTGAGTGATTAGAGTTTTTGGACTTAGTTGTTCTTAACATGCTCCTAATTAACCAAAACCCCTATCCGTACTTAGCCTATGCTAGGGATTGACAGAGGGTGTTGAGAATTTCCAACCTTAAGTTTCTTCTCTTGGTTGCCCTTGTATGCCCAAGAAGCGTGTTCCCAAGCTCGCACTTACTCTTGCTTCAAGTACCCTTCGATGCTCTCAAGTTACCTGGAAAAGTCCACAATTAGCTCAAGAATTGAATTCAGTTGACAAACATATCACTTTCATGCATGTAATTCACAGACCCAATTGCCTTTTGCCTCTATGGAAATCAATCCCAAGGGACCCTCAATTTTTTTCCTACCCCGGGATATGGTCAACTTCAAATTATCCTATCTAATAATCTTGACATTAATTATACCGTAACCAGTGGAAGTTTTGGTTGTACTCCCCACGAGCTTTCCAACAAAACAAAAATCACCGCAATCGGATTTCGTATGAGGAAGTTATGTCCGTTCAGGGTTTTGGGGCTAAAACAGGATTTAGAACAGGTTAACAGGCAAACAGGGCTTCTCACAATACTTTGTGTAATAGCCTCACAATGCAAGGATGAACCCTAGTATTTGTCCAACAATTTGTCAAAAATAGAACACTATTTTTTGCCCTAAAAAATTGGCCAAATTTGCCCTTCAATCGTGTTCGCAAGCTCTGTCAATCGCGATTGATAGATCAATCGCGATCGACGTGCCGGTCGCGATTGACAGGTCCGTCGTGGCTGTCAGCCACGATTGATGGGTCAATCGCAATTGACACGTGGCTCGGATTTCCAGTCGGTCGTGGTCAAAGGGTCGTTGACTCTGTCAGTCGTGATTGATGGGTCGATCGCGATTGACAGGGCCGTCGGGGTTGTCAGTCGCGATTGACTGGTCGATCGCGATTGATGGCTCGATTGCAATTGACACGTGTCATGCGTAAGGTCTGTCCGTCGTGGTCAATCAGTCGTTGACTCTGTCGGTCGCGATTGACAGAGCCGTCGATAGGTGTCCGTCGTGGTTTGTCGATCGCGATTGACAGAGCGATCCCGATTGACAGAAATCTGAGGAATTTCAAAAATTTAAACACATTTTTGGGAAGCTCTAGGCCTGTAGATCATGGTTATGCACTTTGTTTAGCAAATAGAGCATTTTTTCTATCGGTCGCGATTGACAGAGGTCAACGCCTCGGGACTTGCACAGTCAAATTTTTACCTACTAGAGCTAGTCCAGCTGCTGGGGATGCTGATTCCTGCAGAAAATCTCAAAAAACATAGAAAATCACAAGCACACAAACACTCTCTCGCTCTCTCTCACAAGTGAAATGAGGGGAATGGTATCGGTGCGGTGATATGACCAAAAACTGAAATTTTTCGCGATGATGGAGATGGATGTGGGAGATGGTGAGGATGATGATGGTGATGAGAAAAACAAAAGAAAATAGATGGAAGTGAAGAAAATACCTATAACTCCAACGCGTCAACTCTACGTCTTACCATCACACGCTCGTCCTCAAAGCTCGATCCCCGGCAACGGCGCCAAAATTTGGTGTAGCTCAGTGATGAGTAGCACCTCCTTTAATGTCAATCCGAGAAGACGTGAGGATGGTATGATGACCTCAAGCAAGTGATGGCACAAGTGCATGAGTGAGAAGCACACTGACATGCACACACATACACACACACGCACACATACGGCAAGACAAAGAGTGAGAAGCAATGGAGTTCTTAGATTACTTTCAAAAAGCTCATACAAGTTCAAATCATTTACAAGCTAACCTCAAAAATGAGCTCTCTAGCTCTATTTATAGTTTTTGACTAGGTTTTGGCCGTGTCCAGACCTAGTGTCCGGCCTAGTTAAAAATTAGGTTCTCTATCCTATTTGGAGGTTCAAACGAAGTCTAAAAAATGTGAAAACTGATAGGTAGGTACTTCTAAAGCTCCTCAAGCTCAAGGACTCCTTGGCTTGCACAAAGTGGAGCTACAAAAATATGAAATGGTATTTACAATGATTTTAGTGATGAAAATCACTATTTTTGTAGGGATTTCTTCTAACATTTTGACATACATTTCCTGGAGCTCCCTACTTGCTCCTTCTTCTTGTGTGCCCAACTCTTTAATGCTTGAAAAATTGAAATGGCCTACTTGCCAGATCTTCTTTGACTACTGTGTCTGCCTGTGCTTTCTCTTTGTTCCGACTCCCTTCGTAGGCTTCCTTGTCTTGCAACTCCTTCATTTCCTTGACTACTACCAACAGTAGTGTATGGCATTGGATGATCATCATGTGGTTCCGCCATCTGATCTTTTATTGGAGAATTATAAATCGGGGGAGATAGAGGACGTACCTCTACCTCGTCAGTAGGATTCTCTTGTCTTGCCTCTACTGGTGTCCCGATGGATACTTTGGGTTCTGTTTTAGTTTCTAATTGTGCAAGTCCTTTCGTCTTCTCTTTAACTTATTGCATCGCTGCCTTGAGTGCTTCTTTAGTTGCAAGCAGTTCGTTACCAATCTCTGCTACTTGGTCTACATTTTCGCTGTAACTCTTTACATGTTTAGCATTCACACTTTGTAGTTGCGTTTTAAGTTCATTTGTTTCATTGATGTACCTGCTTTCCCATTCTTCTGTTTGGGCTTGCTCTTGTTTCAGCAGATCTGCATATTTCTCAATCTGATCCCTGAGTTCCTTCTGGTCAGTAGCTGAAGTCTCTTGTTTTTCTATAGGTAGGTCATATAGTAATGCCTTCATCAATTCTTTATTTCTGTTGCGTAAATTATCATTTTCCTCCATATATACTTTGAGTTGTGTTTCGAGCAGATTGCTTCGAGCTTTCATCCTCTCTTTGTCTGCTTCACTAGCTTCATGCTGTCTTTGTAAATCCGTTAGTTGTGTCTGGAGATGATGATGCTGCTTCATCAATGTACCACATTGCTCTTTAACTACGGTTATCTCCGTATTCTTAGCTGAAATTTCTTGTTGGGCATGGATGAGCTGTGCGGACAATTGCTCACTCATTATTTGAAACTGATTCTTTTCCTTCATGGCCTTGTCATAATCTACATCCGTTTCCATCATTTGTTGTTGTGTATCCATGATTGTTTGTATCATTTGCTTGACCACAGGTTTTAATTGAGTAACATCAACATTCAGCCATGTGGTGGGGATGTTAGGTTCTTCAACAGTGCTAACATCTTTCCCTTGTGCCACATGTAATGTAGTATCATGGGGCTGCCGAATATGGATTTGTATCCGTGGCTCAGCCTCCTTGTGGTCAATCTTGCCTTGTAATGTATCATCCGGTACTTTGATCACAATTCGTTCCTTATGTTGTGGGAAATTTTCTTCTTCATCCATGCACGTTTGTGTTTCTTCTTTGACAGGTGGCACTACATCTTTGTTTGTGATTGGAGCTTCTTTAATGCTGATCTTGGACTGATCGTTCAATTGAATAATATGTACTGTTTTAGTGGCTGCTTCTTGGTTCCTTTCCGTTGACTGTTGATTGTCAGGTGTGACTTCTATCTGATTTATCTCTGTCCATTCCTCATTGTTCATTTCTGTTCTTATGTTAGTGTCCAATGTGTCTTTCTCTGGGCTGGATTCCTCGTTAGAGCTCAAATCGTCTAATCCCAGTGCTTTATACCTTGCAGCTTGTTCTGGGGTATGTTCTTTATCCTGGTGTTTCTTTCGTTGGTTGGCTTGTCTATACTGATGACCTTGAACATTCAAATTTACTTGCCCCTGCATATACGTGTGCGTTTCTTCTAGAGCTGCGGAGAGGTCTCTTTTAGTGATTGGTTGCTGCATCATAGGAATCTTTTGTAGAGTGTGTGTCCGACTTTGATTGTGGTGTCTCTTGAGCCTCTTCCTCTCTAATGCATTTAGTCCCTCTCATAGGTTTCTTTGAATTGGTTCCCACTTCTTCAATAGAGGTGATTGTTTTCTTCTTCTTCGGAACCATTGCTGACTTTGCATATTTTCCGATCTTTGTTGAGGTAGGCATCAAGCGTAGGCACTCCTTCATTTCTAGTGCCTCATAGATGATTAGGGTCAAGGCCGAACTCCCATTCAGAAACTTTTTCTGATCCCACTTTTTCTTTGCTTCGAATAGGTGATCCTGAATGTATGGAGTCATATTTACTTTATTCCCTACTTGCCTCATAGCATGTGAGAGTAATTGCACAACAATTTTTTGAGGTGTTGTGTATCTATGCATACTCGAAAAGCAAAAATGCTGGTGCACTAAGCGAACATAGTCTTCAATATCCGTTCTGTTGATTTCCAAAAAGGTTCTCTTTTTCGGATCGTGACATTCATCCTTGACATTGGTGAGTCCATCTTGATTCCATCCAAACGCTCTGTTGATTAGCTCATGGGTGAATTGAATTGTTGTCCATGTACCAACTTTGTCAAGTACTCTTGCCTCTGGGACTGATTGTTTATTCGATACCAACTGGAGTGTGTTCATCACTTGTGTACATCTCTGAAAATCAGGCAGATATATTGGAAGTCTTAAGAATGCATCAATTCTAGCTTGTGTCTAGACAACTGTCATGCGTGGTAATCCTTCTATGATAGTCTTGAAATCTTGAGACATGATAGGAAAGTAATGATCCCAATCCATGATCTTGATAGTTGCCATAAAAAGAAGCTCGGACACTCGTTGATCATCAAGGAACCAATGACCTCTTGCCTTCGTGATTGATTCCAAGGGAAGAAGCAAGACCTCTTCCTCTTGCGTAGCCTCGGAATTGGATGATGCCATCTGCACTCAATATATACTAGAAATTAGTGGCAAGTTGGTATCAAGAATCATCTTTCACTTATCCTCATTGAATTTGGCAACTCTCCAAGTGGATTGTGTCGTCCCTTCCCCGTGGGTGTGAAAAAGGTAATACCTGGGATTTTTCATACTTTTATATAGTTTTATGTTTTTGTCTGAAAGAAAAATAGAAAAGTTAGTTCATAGCCGAAGCGGTTATAGAATCTTGAGTGATTTTCTTAGATTATGTACAAGTGCTCTCCTATTTCCCAAGAGGGAAATGTGCTTCACTATCCTGAAATAGAAGAAAAATGTGCCGAATGCTTAGCCTTGTAATGTGGCCCTATCATGCATACTTTGGGTTCTCGTAACTCCAAATGTGTGCAACTCAAAATATTGGTTGATGCATACAGATTGTCTTGCCTTTCGGCATCCAAATCTGGTTTACTCTATTGGGACAGATTGTGTTCCCAACATTCCTGGTGAATGTGGTGCTTCTCATGTGGTACTTCTGTTTTGTCTGCTTTTTGAATCTTGGAATGATTTTTAATGCGTATGTAGACTCGTGCTCTGTCCTGTAGTTGTTCCTCTTTGGTTGTTGTGCTTTTGGATCATACTGATTCTCCGTATGTCTTGACTTGTCCTTCTTGATGATTGTTACTTGGGCACAAGACTTGGGGATCCATATTTGCATTCGGGCAAGCTGAGCGGGTATCACTTTCTTTGGTATCCATACTTTAGTAACCTTTGGTATTTCTGGGCATCCAACATGACTTGTATTTTTATTCTATCGTTCCTTCTGATGTTGTGAGTAGTTCTTTTGTTGAAGATACACTGTCACTTGATCTTTTCTGATCCAAGCCCGTCTAGTGTAAGGAATGGGGTATATCCTTATGTGTGTAGATTCGTAGTGGTCTTGCTGACTTGTCTCTCTAGTACTTGGTTGCTCACTGAGGCTGTTTTTGGCTAGAACACTAATCATGTTATTTACTGGATTAGAAGATTGTGTGAGAGCAAGATTTGGTGCATCCTCACATGAAGTCTTCGATGAAGGGGTTTCCATAGTGTGAGTGAACATGCATTCAACATTGTTTTTATTTAAGTGAGTTCTTGGTTCTATACTTTTGGCTTTGATTGGTCGTTCATCTAGCATGCTGAACACCTCCCGATGTCCTATCTTGGCCGAGATGTATCCTAGGGCCAGTTGAATAGTCACTTCATATTCGTATATCCAATCTTGACCTACCATGAGTTCTTCCAATAAGTCCTGATCTTGACACACTAAGAGTTTCTGTTCCATTGTGTTGTTTCCGAGATGTAGAGGTAAGGTAATCTCGCCTATACATTGAGTAAGTTTTCCTCCTATTCCAATCACTTGTGCCTTAGAAGGTCATAGTTCTTCTTTGATTTTTTGAGTCAATGAAAATTTGATACAACTTATGGTTGCTCTTGTGTCAATGAGTGCATCCACTAAGTGGTACTCTTTTGTTCCAGCACCCAAATTCAAATAAGGTTGCTTCACTTGCTGACCTAGGTTTTTAGTGGCTCTAACGTTAGCCATTGGGATGAGTTCTTCTCCTTGTTGATATCTCTCATCTCTCTCTCTCTCATCCACTCTTTTCGTTTCCTGATTCGCTCTAGTGCTTCTTGCCTAGCTTCTTCTCGTATTCTTTCTTCCTCTTTGTGCCTATTTTTACCCCTTATTAGTCGTGACATTAATTCCTCGATCAATGGTTCTAAATATTTTTTCACTCGGCAACCACTGATATAGTTTGGCAATACTTCTCCATCGAGGGTTGCTAAGCTGATGGCTCTGCTGGTAGATATACGATTGATGATCAATGGGCCATATCCTCTTTTTTGCAATTTCTTTGCATGCTACTTCAAAGTATAAACCAAAACTAGATCTCCTTGCTTCAAATTTTTATCTTTAATATGAGCATCAAAATATGCCTTCTGTCGCCTTTTAGCAGCATAAATCCCTGCTACCGCTTGTAACCTAGTTTCGTGTAACTTTTCTATTGGATCCAATTGTGCTGACAATTCATGTCCAGTCCACTCGTAAGTTGTTGCTACTCTGAGATCAGGTATCAAGATATCAATTGGCAAGATAGCATTCTGTCCATACACCAGGTTAAATGGGGTAGTGCCTATGGCTGTTTTGTAGGCTACTCGGAATGCCCATAAAGCATGATGTAATTGTTTATCCCAATCTAATCTACCATTGTTGACAATTTTCGTGAGAATTATACACAAGATTTTATTTGAACTTTCGGTCTGTCCATTGGCTTGTGGGTGATATGGGGCTGATTTCTTATGAATTACTAAGAATTCATCCAGTAGGGCTTCTATTACTTTATTCACAAAGTGCGTGCCTCTATCACTCACAATTTCTATTGGCAGTCCAAATCTAGTGAAAACATTCTCAAAGAGAAACTTGGACGTAGTCCTTGCATCATTTTTCTTGGTTGCTTTTGCTTCAATCCATTTTGTCAAATAGTCTGTGGCTACAATTATGTACTCGGCATGGGATCCTTTAGTTGGTGGACTAATAGGTCCTATAAAATCTATTCCCCATTTAGTAAAGGCTCTCGCACTCATCATGGGTTTTAGTGGCATTTCATCTCTTCTAATTGGATATTTCATTCGTTGACAGGTATCACATTGTTGAACATATGTGGCTACATCTTGATGTAGAGTTGGCCACCACATTCCTGCAAAGAGAATCATTTTTGCATTTTTATCTGCAAAAAAAGTCCTCCTGCAGCCCCTGTATGTGCCATCTCTAAGACGGCAAGATACTCGTCTTCATGAATACACATTCGTAAATGATTGTGTCTTCCTCACTTAAAGAGTTGTTTTCCTATGAGAGCATAGTCCTTGCTTTTTTCTGTGAGCACACATTTCCTTGCTAGAGTGGCTCCTTCTAGGTATTCTTGGGTCTTCAAGAACTTTACCAGAGGCATGCTCCATCTTGGTGCCACTATGGAGTAGCATAAAGTAGAGTTCTCTTCTGGATTTTGTTCTTGACAATTTGGCAGGCTGATACATAGTTATATGTATCCCTCTGCATGGTTGGCCAATATATGCGTAATCTCTTCAATGTTTGCCATGTTCCGTTCGCATTTACATGAGTTTTCCATTGATTTACATGTGCTTTTTGAAGCCACATTTCTTGTTCCTCCTCTTCTACGCATCTCATGAGTAATCCACTTGAGTCTTGGTGATATAGGCTTTCAGCAATGATATGAAGGTTTTTAGTCTTCCATAGGTCTTGGTTTCGATTTGGTGAGATCCCATGTTTAGGTCCATACGTGAGGATAGGGATCAACTTTTCTGCCCATTGGGGACATACTTCGAGATTAAAAAGGTAAGTATTTGGCAGATCATCAGGTACTCCTGTGGGGGGGTTCTCCATGTGTCATTCTTGATAGGTGATTTGCTCTGATGTGTGTATTCCCTTTCTTGACTACTACTTCAAAGTCAAATTCCATCAACAATAGAAGCCATCGTACTAGTCATCCCGTATTACAAGGCTTATTGACTAAGTACAGTAGAGCTTGATGATCGATGAAGAATTTGAATTTGTTTGCCAATAAGTAGTGTCAGAATTTCTTCACAGCGTACACCATCCCTAGGCCTTCTCTCTCAGTTGTGGTATAATTGCGCTCCGCTTGATTCAATTGTCTACTAGCATAGGCTATAGGGTGGTCTAATTTCCCTGTATCTGCGAGTTGAGCTAAGATGCAACCAATGGAAAAATTGGAAGCATCTACGTGAATGTGAAATGGCTTTTTCCAATTAAGTACTCGAAGGATTGGTGTTGAACTCAATAGACTCTTTAATTTGTTAAAGGTCTTTTCACATTCTTCTGTCCAATTAAATTGAGACAATAATGCATAAAGAGGTCTGGCAATTATGGCATACATGTGTATAAATCTTCGGTAGTATCCGCAATGTCCCATAAATGCTTGTACTTGTTTCACAGTCTTTGGTCTCGATAAATCCAGCATCACTTTGATTTTGTCTTCATCCGTTGAGATATTCTTAGAGACAATATGTCATAATATCTTCCCTTGTCAAACCATGAAGACGCACTTTTTTGGATTGAGGCATACTCTATATTGTCAACATTTGGCAGAGATCTTTCCTAGTTCAAGGATATCTTCTCATCATATAGCTGAATAAGTGCATAAATCATCCACATATACCTCCATACTCTTTCTCAGGAACTGCTTGAATACATGGCACATCAATCTTTGGAATCTGGCTAGGGCATTGGTTAGACCAAAAGGCATAACCCTAAAGGCGTATACTCCCCATTCAGTTGCAAAGGCTGTTTTATGTTGGTCCTCAAGAGCAATGGCTACCTGATTATACCCTGAAAAGCCGTCGAGAAAACTGTAAACTTCCTTCCCTGCCACTCTTTCCAAAAGATGATCCGTGATGGGTAAAGGGTAACTATCTCTTATAATGGCGGCATTCACTTTTTTCAAATTAATGCATACCCTTAACTTGCCATTCTTTTTCGGCACGACCACCAAAGGTGACACCCATTCCGTGTGTTCGATCTCATAAATGAATCCACCATCTAACAACTTATCTATCTCTTCCTTGATTTTTGCTGAGTAAACATCGTTATATGTGTACGGTCTTTGTTTGGAAGGTTTAGCTTCAGATGTCATAGGGATTCTATGGGCACATATAGAAGGATCTACTCCTTTCAAATCCTCATATGTCCAGGCAAAGACATCCCTATATTCTCGAATGAGTCGTATCAACTCTTGTTCATCTTCCATTGAGACATCTTGACCTATAAAAGTACATTGTTCTTCTCCTTCTTCCAAGGTTACTATAATTTTCTTGGTTTGTTCTTTGTTGTCATATGCTATTCTTGGTTGTGCTTCTCGTTTTGGCATTTGAATAGCAATTTTCCTCTCTTCTACTTCATATTTTTTGAAGTGGGCAGGCACTTCAAATTGGTCTTGAGGCTTGTTTTCTTCATCATCTTTTGCTTTATCTATTCCAAGCTCTTCTTCCTGTGTCATTTCTTGATTTATTTCATTAGCTATGACACTTACTCCTTGATTTTCACTTTCTGTTTCCATTTTCTCTTGCTCCATTTCAATGCTCTCATAATCCTCTTTCCATTTCTTTTCAATTACTTCTCCTTCTTCATCCTCTTGAAGAACTACCACATATAGACTAACTTCATATCCTTCCTCGTCAATACATTCATTCATGGTTATCACTTCTTCGTTTACACACACATCGAGAGGCTAAAATCTCCATCCAACCATGAGGTTCGAATTCTTCATCTAAGAAGACTTGAGGCATGTAAGCTGGATCTTGTAAAGACCTAGCTATTCCTTGCCTTTGCTGCCATCCTTTTCTTCTATCCTCTTCCTTTTTCGCAATTTGACATATCCATAGATGAGTGTCTTCGTTCATCCATGATTGGTCGCTTGAACTTATACTGTGAATCGACTGCTCGTCTTCCTCCTTATGAATCTGATTCCATTGCAAGGGAGGAACATCTTGATATGTGTATGTGTGGAGATTTATTTTTGTCATGGTTCCTTCATACTGTAAGTATACTGCGTCTTTTCCCCAATCTTGCACTACCTTTAGCTGTCTCATGAAGGGTCTTCCAAGTATCATTTCATAATTACTGGCCCTTTCAAATTGACAGATCACTAAGGTGTGCTTGAATTCAACTCCGCAGGTAGTATAAGTTACTCTTTCCAATAATCCCAAGGGTCATTCAGTGTGTCCATGTGCCATTTGTATCTTCATGCATGTGGGTCTTAAAGCTGGTTTTCCCCATTTCTCCCAGATTTCTTTAGTAGCGATTCCTACTCCAACTCCAGAATCTAAGATAGCTTTAGTGGTGTAACCCCTATAAGTAATTGGAAGGCATGTGTTTCCTTCATCTCCCTCACTGAAATCTCCAACCTTATCCACTGGGATTTTGACTGTGGTCACTTCATCAGGCATCTCTTTCTCTTCCGCCTTGATCTCCAATTGACTGGTTAATTTCTCCTTCAAATGTGGTTTGACCTTCAAAAGTTCTTCCAATGTCAGAGTACAAGGGATTTTTACTTTTCTAAGATGTTGTATGATGTCCGATGTTTGGATTGAGGGGTTCTGCTCTTTCTTTCTTATTGAGGGAATGCAATACAATTCCAAATTATGTTCGTATTCTCCTGTGTAATTTGGTAAAACCTTCACACTGTCATTCTCCTTGTCACTCTTATCAAATTGTACTAATCCTTCTGAATTCAGTTCAGGTATTGAATCTTCTATTTCACCTTCTGCTTCTAGCTATTCAAAGGGTGGTTCAATTCCTTCCACTTTCTTCCATCTGTCTTCTTGGACCCTTGCCCACAAGTCTTTAGGCCATTCCCCATCTACTTCGGGGATAACGGATCCTTCTCTTTTATCCTCGCAGTAACTTCCATTACATGTCTCAACTTCCTTTCCTTTCTCAGGATCATTAGGGATGACACACTCTTGGAATCCCTTTTCAGGAATTCGTGAATTGGGTAGTAGAGGAACAGGTTTTTCTAGGGTTTGTTGAGCTACTTCAATTAATTTTTTGCATATCTCCAACCTTTCCTTCTCTAAGTCACCTCTAGGATATTCTTTTTCATGTTGTTTAATGGTTGGTCCTGCTCTTATTCGTGCCTGGTATGCCTAAATCCACATGGCTAACTCATTCGGCATGGGATCTGCTAAGACTGATCCTACCTCTTCTTTTTTATACTTTCCTTTCTGATTTTCTCCTCTAGGTTTCTGTTTTTCTTTTTTATCTTGCCATTCTTTTCCTTCTCCTTCTATTGTTGTAGTTTCTTGTCCTTTATCCTGTCTCTACGATTCTTCCACCTTTGTGTTCTTTTACTGGTGATACTTTTTCCAGGTTCTTCCGAGTCTTCGGCTACTTGGGTTTTAGGTATATTCATTTCTCTGTCGCCTTGATCATTCTCTCTAGTTTTTTCTGGTGTCTCTCTAGCTTTTGCTCTCGTTATTGCTTTCAATGGCACGGTGTACTCCTTACCACTCTCTGACGACTCTATCACTTCTATTACATTGATCTGCACGTTTGAGTTTACTTTGTTGGGGTTCTTGGGGCCATCTCTGAAAAGGTGTTCTTTACCACAATCACTACAATATCCTTCCCAAACTCGTTGTGGGTATGGTGGGTTTGGTAACGTACACTCTCTGATATAATGGTCACCTCCGCATCTGTAACATGGTCCTCTAGGTACAGGTGGTCTATTCATAGGTCGGGGGGGTATGGGTGCTCTGGGAGCTGTGTACATTAATGACACGTAATCCTGCTCATATCCGTAAGAACTATCTGGTGCTTCCATGCCATATGCGTAAGGTTTGTATGTTTGTCCATATTCTATCATGGAGCTCTCATATGCGGAATAATCTCCTTGATTATGGTCATAAGGGGGGCCGTATGATTCGTTACTAGTCAAAGGTGTGGCTGGAACTATTGCTCTCTCCGGATTCTCTTCCTGTCGAGCTACTTTCACTGAGACAACATTTTGAGGATGGGGCGGTTGTTGTCCTAACACCGGTTGTGGTTGAGCATACCCTTGATAAGCATACGGTCGTGGTACTGGTCCCTACTGCTGATATGTGGGATATCTAAAGGCTTCTCCTCCTTGATCTCTCTGAGGGTATCCATAAGGTCTCATGAGAGGTTGTACCAATCTTGATTGCCTATTGTAAGGACAATTTTCTGTGCTCTGATTTGTGTATTTTTGTTCTATGCTGCAATATTGTAGAGGGCCCGGGATGGGTGGTCTAGTGTAAGCAAAAGCAGGTGGTGGGACTACACCCCTAGTGCACAAATGAGAAGGATTATCACCTCCACAATGCATACATCTTCTAAGCATGGGTACTCTCATTGGGTTGTTGGGGTAATTCCTCTGTCGTTGAACATTCAGTTTCTTTGCTACTAAGTTAGCTATTTCCTCTACATTGTTCTTAGGGTTTGATGTACTACTGGTGGAATCTTCACTTCTTACACTACCTTGAGGTATTTTCAGATCTTCCGCTAGATTGTCCTCTAGATCAATACATTCTTTCATACACTCTTGCAAAGTTTGAACTCTTTTCACATATACCAGTGATCTTAATGATCCATTCAATAACCCTTCCAAAAATAATGACACCATCTTGTTTTGAGTGGGTCTCTCTTCTAGAGGGCATCTATCCACATATTGTTTGAATCTCCTAGCTGCTAGTCTCATTGATTCCGTCGGAGCTTGCTTAAAGCTATGGATCAATGAGGAAGAGTTGTTTTTAATCCCAGATTTGGTGAATTCTTCAATTAATTCTTGTAGACTTGTTCCATGTTTTGAAAATTATTAGGATCTAACAGCTGTAACCAAGCTAAAGCTGTGTCTGTCAAAGTTAGACCAAAAGATTCATATTGGATCAAGAAAACTTCCACTTGTTCGGCTCTGATTACTTGCTTGAATTCAGCTATATGATTGTAAGGTTCACTAGAGCCATCATAATGGTTTCTCATGCATTTAGCAACTTGAATAGGCCTTAATCTTCTTCTTGCTTCAGGTGGTCTAGGCATCACCGGGAAAACTGGTCTTCCTATGGGTATGCCAGGTCCTCTTACCATAGTGGTCTATCTAGACCAAGGATCTATTCCTTGGGTCAATAGGGGGCTGAGGCTGATAGTTAGGGTTATTTGCCGGCATAGCAAACTGCACATGAGGTCTGACTAGAATATGGGTTTGTTGTGTCTATCCAGACTGCTGATACGAGTCATCTTGATAAGTTCCTTGGGGGTTTTGTGAAGTAGTGGCTTTATCTCGAGGAGGGAACACTGGAATGTTCTGATATTTCAATCCAACTCTTTCTAACTCCGTTAGGGGCCAGTACCTCCTTTGGTTTTTGTCCAAATATGTGATGATGGTGGAGAATTCAGGATCTTGTAACTCGTAGATAGTAACTGGGTTAGGGGCTACTTCCCATAGTGAAGAGTGGGCTCTGAGGAGATGCTCCATTCCATTGATCAAATATACATCCATTAGGGAGTCATCTTGGGGAACTAGGTCTCCTCTCCAAACCATAACAACAGTCGATCTCCCTCTAGGGGTGGTTACTTGCTCTTCATGTACCTATGCATTAAGGTTATGAGCATTATCTTCTTCTCCTTGTTCATTGATACTTTCAGGGTGTTCCGTAACAACGTACTGAATATCTCTTTTGTCCATATAAAACCCTCCTTTATATTTAACTGCTGGCTTAGGTACTATGTAAGCTTCTGTAGCTTTCTTCAACCTGGCCATTGATCAGTTTAGACCATCTTGGTAGATAGGTATCTCATTTTGGTTGGTATTCACATATTCCAAAGATGTCCGATATTCTCCCTCAATAATTGACATCATGCCAATCATTGGTACAATGTTCTGCATATCCTCTGAAGCCATGGGAATTTCTTCCTCTGACTCACTAGAGGTTTCAGAATAATGTGAACGGTTACTGGGTTCGGCTACACTTCCTACTGAAGAGATTACACTTCTTTGGCTTCCTAGGGTTCTCCCAGACCTTAGGTTCATTCACTTCAAAGCTCTGATCAACCTTAGCCAACCTCCAGCTCCTAGAGTTCTTTACTAAGGGTCTGAATTCTAGGGGAAATTTGGTTGAAATAAGACTGACCAAGAAGTCACGGCACATGATACTTGAACCCAAAAAAAATCCACGATGCTCGATATTCAATGGGCTGGCCCTTACCACGATACTCGATACTCGAGAAGTATCGCCCAAGAAATCCATGATAGTCGATACTTGACTCACTGCAAAAGGTCACGATACACGATACAAGACGATACACGATACTCAGGAAACGCGATACACGATATTTGCCCAATATCGCATGCCAATCATGATACTCGATACGTCACAGGTATCACGATCAGAAATCTGTGATACGCGATACACAATAATCCACCACAAAAATTCCATGATACTCGATAGTTGACCTTGCTATGTCTATCACGATACATGATAGTCCACAAGTATCGCGAGAAAATTCCCGACGATACTCGATACTTGCCAGGTATCGGGAAAGCTGCCTCCGCGATACACGATATCAAACAAGTATTGCAATGAGAGACTCACGATACATGATACCCAAGGAGTATCGCGATCTGAATTTCACGATACACGATATGCGATATCCGACGAGTATCGTGAGGACTTCTCAACGATACATGATATGTGACAAGTATTGCTAGACCCATTTCAACAATACCCGATACTTCACAGGTATCGTGAAAAGAGTTCCACGATACACGATACTTAGTCCAGGTATCGCGATACTCGACCACAGGAGATCACGATACTTAGGTATCGCGATACCTCAACTGCGGGAGAACAGGATACTTGACACTTTTTCAATTTTTTTGCAAGTGAGTTTGAATCCTAAGTACACACACAGGTTCCTAGTGTTCATCTACCCTTTTCCCTCAGTATGTATCACAAAAAAAACTCTCGTTACCCCAGTTCAGTCTTTCACGATACTTGCCGCCAATCGTTCTATTGAGTTACTTGATTTAATTGGCAAACATGAATGATAGATCAATGTGCTCACCTTGGATACTAGCCTTCAGCTCTTCACTCTCCTCCTCTTGCTCTGCGCAGCTCAAATACCCGGCTCTCAACTCACGATACCCGACTACAGATTTTCACGATACTTGTTCTAGAGACAAGTGATTTGAAAAGGGACAATTTTTTGGGTTTTATACTTTTTGAAAAGTTCTTCCTAACTAAAAAGACTCACAAGACTAGAGTTAATGGCTACTCTAACTCCCTAACTACTCCCTTCTTCCTCCTACTCTACTCACTCCGCTCACTTCTCTAGACTAATAACTCACTACACACACTTCAAGAGTGAGAAGTAGTAAGTGCAGATGAGTGTGACTTACCAAAGAAGAGAAATTCACAACTCCTCTACTCGCTTCAATGTTAGAGCTACTTACCATCACACGGATGCCTCAGTTTGATTCGACATTCTCGGCAACGATGCCAAAAACGTGTGTACCTAAGATCCAACTTAGGGACTTGTGGAGAAAGAGACTATACCTTGATCCCCCTCAAGTGCATATAGTGGGGATTCACGCTTTATTTATCAATCCGAGGAGTATCAAAACCTAGCCGAGTGTATGAAGACATGCAATCAAATGATGGCCAATGCGAATGAGCTTCCCAAATAGTGCTCACAAGTTCAAGCCTATTCCAAACAAGCTTCAACTGTCAGTCATGGTGTCATGATACTTGGAGCAGCAGTCAATAGTAAATTGGGCTTTTCTCTCAGCTCCGAACTCCGAATATAGGAAATAGCATATGCTTTTCGAAGCCCTCGAGAAGACGCATCCAATGCTGGTATTCTCACTCAATTCTCACACTTTTGCTTCAAGTTATGAGCAAAATACTGAGTTGTGGGAATGATCTTCCTACACTTCAGCACTTCCTACACTTCACACACCTTAACAATAGCAAACAAACACTTTCATGGATAAACAACACTTCCTAACAGTCTTTTCAAGCAATACAAGCTCACAAAGAAGATGATACAGAGAGAAGAAGACACAAATTTGAAATTTTGTGCTCTTGATTCTCACAATGGCAAAAAGTCTTTACAAAGAGTCACAAATTGACTTATATACATGTGCCCTAAAAATGGTCCTTTCAAGCAATACAAGCTCACAAAGAAGATGATACAGAGAGAAGAAGACACAAATTTGAAATTTTGTGCTCTTGATTCTCACAGTGGCAAAAAGTCTTTACAAACAGTCACAAATTGACTTATATACATGTGCCCTAAAAATGGTCCTTTCACGCAAGAGACCGGCACTTTATTCACTAAAAGGCTAATTTCCTACTAATTTACATGGGTAACCTACTAATCTCCATGGGTATGCATCTAGAGGACTCCTCTAGTGCATTTACAACAGAAAATATGTTACAAAAATGGTTATAATACAAAAATAGAGTGTCCAAATCGGAAAAATTTTGGGGCCCGTCTTTTTCTCTGCCTTTTTCTCTTCTTCGCTCTACAACACTAACTCATTGGATACTGTAGCTTTTTGTATCCACCTTGGGTGTGGGAATGCCATAGTGGACTATCCAAGGGGCCACCTTGAAATGTTGCTCCTTTGAGGATGTGGGTGATGTGGCCATGCTAGTCATCAAGGGTGAATGTCATATCAACACTCTACTTTGGAAAAGAAGGGAGATCCAATGCTAACATGTCCAACCCCTTAGGGAATGAGGCATTTTGTACCACATATCTAGGTGGACACTGTGTTAGGGAGGGTGATCAGATGGAGGTTCCTAAATCCTCCCATGTGTAGCTGTTTGAGCGGGGGGCTCGTGGGGGCCTTTCAGGCTTGCCTCGAGTCTGTGAGAGTTCACTCCCAACTTGAGGTTGAGCCTTACGCTACCATATTTTTTTGGTTCCTATCTGCTTACTCAATCTCACCTCCTCGAGGGGTGGTGTTTCCCGCTTCTGTTCATTAGGGCTATTTAACCCCCTCAAATTTGGATTGAGGCCACACATAGTTGGAGGGTCTTCTGTTAAGTCCAATACTTCAAGGCACTGACCTCTAAGTGCTAGCTCATGGCACTGTTCTGCAAGTTCCAGCTAGAGCACACTTCTGTGAAGATTTAAGTTCACCGAGTAGTGGTATAACCATTCCTCGCCTAGGATCATGAGTTCTATTAGGTAATCCTCATGGCAAACCAAAAGCTTAACTGGCATGGTCACATCCTAGATGGAGATTGGTAGCTCCACCTTGCCCATGCAAGGGGTTTCTAATCCACCTAATCCTATGAGATAGGTCTAGATAGGCTTCACTTCATATTCTTATTCCGTACAATGAGAAAACCTAATTGCATTCGTTGGTGCACCCGAATCGATTAAAGCCCTAATTTGCATGCACATGGGATCATGACCTAGAGTGATGTTAACAAATGGTCTCCTATCAACAATACTAGGGATATCCTTTCCTTTGATTTGACACATGGCTGCTCGATATCATGGAGCATCTTCCAGTTGAGGTTCTTTATCGAGTCCTTTCCTTCTTAGTCGCATGTGCCTAATTCTAAAGCCTCTGCTTCGGCTTTCACTCTGATTCGTTCGTCCTCTTCCTTTCACTTCTTGGCAAGAATTAGCCGTTTAAGCATGTCCTCTATCAAGGGTTCTTGAAATAGCTTAACTCTGCATCCACTGATATAATTAGGCATTACCTTTCTTTCTAGAGTTGCTAGCTGAACAACACCGCTAGTCGATATCCGATTGATGATCATAGGTCCAAATCCTCGTTTTTCAAACTCGAGCATGTTGTTTCAAGGTATAAACTAACACTGAATCTCCTACTCATAATCCCTTGTCTTTGATATGAGCATCAAAGTAGGCTTTCTATCTCTTCTTAGCAGCATAAATTCAAGCTGTATGGAGGACACTTTCATGGCAGTATTAGCGGGGTTCTTAGGGAATCTCTTATAAAGTGATCCTTTCCACATTCAGGACAAAATCCTTGAATATTGAAATACTATGACTGCACAGTGGGTGTGGCATGTGGGCAGTCACGTATGAAATGGTCTCCCTAACACTTAAAACATGGTCCTTTAGGTCCCTAAGGTCTTAATTATCTAGCTTGTGGTCATGGGTTGGGGTTGGTGTACATGACCTGTGCGTAATCCGGTTCCCAATTTTCTTGTACACAAGGTTCTCATAATATGGATCTAGGTTTTTTGATGACTCCATATAGTATGCGAGTGGGCTTTGAATTGTCTTGTGGAGTGGCATACTTCTCAAAAACTACATTGGTAGGGGGTGGAGGTTGTTGTCCTAGGACAGGTTGGGGTCTAGGTTGTGCTTGAAATGGAAATTGATAATGGGGGGAGGGAACGATAGTATTGTTGTGGCTAGTACTGCCCTTGGTATCTACCTGGCTGATATGGCAGAGGATAACTCTATCTAACCACCTGTTTACTATACGGGCGATCTTGCACAGTGTGGTTAGTGTATCTTCACTCTATGGTACAATATAGTCCATTGGCATTTCCTATGGGTTGCATTACATTTGGACACATATTTGCCATGTGCTCACCTCCACAAGTGTAAAACCTTTGAGGGCTGGGGTTAATTTGATGCCGAGCTTACTAGAGACTCCCAATCGTTTGATCACTTGTTTCACTAAATCTTCTATAGAATTGGAATGCCTGGATGAGGTCTCTGTAGCACTATCTGAATCTCTATGCACCTTGGGGAGTTCTAGCTCTTCTCCTAGGTTATCTTCTATGTCTACAAAGATGCGTAAGGATTGGTCCAAGGCCCTTTGTTCCTTATGGAATACATAGGATCTAAGCTAAGCACTCAATAGACCATCAATGAACAAAGCTATAAGTTTGGCTTGAGTGGGTACTTCCAATGGGGGGCATCTCTCTATGTAATGTCTGAATCTTTGACCTGCCTTCCTCACTATCTCTTGAGGTGTTTGTTTGAATGTGTGTATTAACGAAGACATGTTGTGTCTGATTCCACTCTTGGAAAAATCTGTAATGGGCTCCATCATGTGGTGGATGTCTCTAAATTGGTGCTGGTGCAATGATGGAAATCGATCCAACATGTCACCCTTTAGAGTGATTCCAAAGGCATTAAATTGTGTGAACATGTGTTCGACTTGTTCAGCGTGTAACACCTCTTTGAATGTAGCTACATGCCCATTCAGATCTCCAGAACTGTCAAAGCAATTCTTCATAGCCTTCACTAGTTGAGTAGGCCTCAAAGTTCTAGCGTGGTCTCTAGGTCTAGGTATGGGAAAATCATCCCTATCTCTTTGA
This sequence comes from Ceratopteris richardii, assembly GCA_020310875.1. Taxonomy (NCBI): domain Eukaryota; kingdom Viridiplantae; phylum Streptophyta; class Polypodiopsida; order Polypodiales; family Pteridaceae; genus Ceratopteris; species Ceratopteris richardii. The sequence goes on along the minus strand of CM035406.1, from coordinate 41,582,717 downwards.
GCTTTATGATCCATAGTTTGTTCTCTTTCAACTCTCCCACCTTCTATACTGGCTCTTTCTCTCCCTGTGTGGTTGATGAAACTACTCTCCAGTCCTTCATTGTTCTTCTCTCTACATCCTTGAGATGCGCTGATACCCGATTCTCCTTAGATACTTGTGATCTCATTAATGGAAAAACTAATTCTCTTCCCCATGTATATGCATGACCAACATGTTATGTGACCTTATACACCCTTTCTGAAGTGTCATCCAGACCTCTGGGTCCTTCAGCTCATAAATCATGGTTGCTCCTATAGCATTAGGGTGCTCCGGCCTATATCTCCAAAAAGCTTCATCGATTTCTTCATTCCAGAACAACTCTATGCTCGTATTGTCCTAGGGCATCCAGTTAGGAGTTAACACTCTCGTTAGTACTGATTTGCCTCTAGGCGTACTAGGTTCTTAACCTTGTTTCCCTTGTCCTTCCGTTCCTAAGTCTTCAATTTCTACCACCTGATTGAGTTCGTTCGTTGAGTTAGGCTTACTCGTGACTATGTACATGGTTCGTTCTTTGCCTATATAAGCCTCCTTTTCACACTTCACTACTGGATGTTCCAATTCAATAGGTTGGTGAGGGTTGTGCAATTGGGTTACTGACCTACAAAGGCCATCTTCATATAGTCATGCACCCAATCTTTGAAAGGGCGGTTCTCATTTGCCCAAGAGTTCTCTGTACTATCCGCTTCTCCCCTTGCCCTATGCCAAGCGCACAAGAGTTCAAAATTAATGGCCAAAAATACCCCAAAAATTTTGAAAAAGCCCTAATTTCAGCTTCTACCTAACAGTCATGATGGTCAGACACAATGGTGATGGTGTGTCACCATCACGATGGTGTGAACATCCACGATGGTCAAAGATCACGATGGTCAAGCTACAATGCTCACTCAGAGTCATGACGATTAGGACACCACGATCAAACTATGACAATGAATCACACTCGTGATGGTCAAACCACGATGGTCAAACTACGATGATCAATGGCAATCGTGATGGTCAAGTCACGACGGTCACATCATGAAAATCAAGACCACAATGGTCACAAGGATCGCGATGCTCAAGCACCATTGCGATGGTGTGTTACCATCATCATGATGTGATGCAATCGTGATGGTGTGAGCCAATTGCCACAACGGTCAGTCACCATCACGATGGTCAAACAAAGCACAATAGCCATGATGAGTCACCATCGTGATGATAAAAAAAAATATGTGATTAAAAAAAACTAATTGTAGGTCTGTGCAATCACTTTCCTGGGCTCCTCCTTCATGCAAAAATTTCACCCAAATACATACCTTTGTCTGACAGTCACGATGGTCAGCTTCTATAGCAGATTTTAAGAGAAAAATGGAGTTTTTACCTATGTTTCTTATAGATCCATGATGTGCAAAGGTTGCCCTACAATGTAAGTGCACCAACAAACACAAACAAGCACCTGCAAAATCTCTCTCTCACTCTCGCACACACACAAATGAGGAAAAGAGAAGAGAAAGATGGAATATGATAGATTTTTGGTGGTTTTTTGGAGTTTGAGATGATGATGGGGAATGAAACTAGAGGAAAAGTGGAGTAAAAGTGTGCAAAAACTAACCAACAACATCAAAACAAAAAAGACAATTTTACCTTCCAACGATTTTCTCCAACACAGTTACCATCACACGCTCAACCTAGAGCTCGTCCCCGACAAAAACACCAAATTTGGTGCCACTAGTACAATGGTGAGTACCAACGTGAGGAGCTCCACTTCATAATTGTCAATCCATAGAGAGGGTAGGCCGATATGAAGATCAAGAGCAAGTGAAGAGCGTGAAGGTGATGGTGAGAAATGCAATTGCATACACACACATGCACACACACACACACAAGGAAAATGGCAATGGAGATCAATGGAAGGCAAGAAAAGAACTCATATTCATCATCAATTAATTACACTAGCTCTTCTAGTTACTAGCTCATAGGTTCAACCACCACCAATAATTGAGCTCTCTAATTCTATTTATAGTTTTTGCCTAGTTTTGACTAGTTTCATATCTAGTGACCGGCATAGTTATAACATAGGTTCTACTCCTAATTTGAGGTACCTAATGGCTTCCAAAAATTATGAGAATTGGTATGAGCTTTCTACTTAGACTCCTCAAGCTCCAGGACTCCTTGGCTCGCACAAAATAGAGTTGCATATGTAGTGATCGGATGTATGTACATATATTACATTGTTTTAGTGATAAAAATCACTGTTTGGATTATGAAGTAACCTACGTGCTTCCTCTACGTCTGTGACGAGATCCTCTGATTGATCCTTTGCCTTGAACAACAATCAATTTGGGTATTGCTTATGGGATCCTAAAACATGGTGAAGGATCAAAAGTAGTGATCTCATTTTCAATGATTCTAAGATGCATGAACAACCCAGTAAGGAGGTTGCAGTGACAAAAGTGCTTATCGAGGATAGTACGTACATAAGAATGCTACACATAGGGATGTTCTAGAGAAAATCCAATGAAATCAGTCTACAAATGTTTTTGTTCAATAACCATTGAGACGTTCTGCACGTGTCTCACATCCACTTGATAGATATGTTCGAGATTTGGATTTTGATAGATATGTCTCACATATTAGTAAGCCTTCTTGCCATCATGGAAAAAAAAAGACTTCTGCATGGGCTTTATAGATCAAGGAATTTCTAGTGATGGATCAATGAGAAAAGGGTGGTGGGTAGAGTTTAGTACGTTAATCACATAGGCTAGGCATAGGGATCACTCTTTTTTGTGTGGTCAATGAGGAGAAAACCACCTTGAACTTGTGGTGGGGCTAAGATCTGAGGGCTATGGTTAAATCCCATGTTTTATAGGCACCTTAAATTTTAGCCATTGTATCCAATCTTTATCTAATGGTTGAGAAGGTTGCCCATAATGAGAAAGGCACCTTTTGTTTTGCTCCATTGGATGCCATGCTGCTCGGATGGCAAAAAACATGTGGACATTTTTTTGAAGCCCCGATTGCAGTTCTCTATGCAATTTTGGCTTGATATAAGGGCTCAAAACACCCATGAAATATATCTCAGCTTCAAACGTGGATTTTTGCAGATTAACCATGATTTTAAGGGTTGAGAACTTTGTAGAGAGTGAGCAGTCCTCTCTCTCCTAACCCTTACATATTAATCTTGGCCATTCATTTCAAGGGTCGAAAGGTCACAAATTATTCCCTTTCACAATGCAAATAAATTAGTGTAAGAAATAATATTTTATTTGAGAATAATACTAGTGGTCGCATTTGCCCCCTTGATCTCCTTGATTTAGCTTTTTAATCCCCAAAAATTAGGAATCCTTACAAGGGCCATGCAGGGTTCTTTTTTCCCCCTAATGGTTTAAAGAGGTCTATGCAAAAAAGGATAATATCAAGTGGGAGCATGACATAAAGAGTGAATTCGATTCTATTCACAAGAATGGCACTTGGGATTTGTTACATTGCCAAAGGGCAAGAACACGTTACCATCTAAATGGGCATATACACTAAAGATCACATCGAATAGTGCTTCTCCAAAGTATAAAGCATGACCAGTTACAAAGCATTTTAAGCAACAACATGGTGTGCATTTCAAGTAAAGTTTCTCTCTCGTAGTGAAAATAACTACACTACATCTATCATGCAAAGACAAAGCACAATGAGGTGAGGTATACTTCATTAGAGCTTAGCCATTAAGAATATTATTCTTGAGAAGGTTCATACTCAAGATAATGTTGTAGATTCTTTGACTAAAGCTCTACCACATGATGTCTTTTTACAATACTGTCACTTGATGGGGTTTACTTGATTTATGATGTTGCATATTTAGTTGTAGATTGTGTTACATGCCCATCAAGCAAGAGGTATATTTTGTATTTTTACACTCAGATATTGTTTATCATTCTTTACTTTTCTTGCATAGTTACTCTAGCCATATTGGCCTTTATTCGGAGATTATTATCATTAGTGTGCATGTGAAAGGCCAAATGTCCGGTGACCACTCTTGTATATGTTTTTTAATAAAACATATAGTGGCCTAGTTTGCCATAGATTCATTGCTCCACCACATTTGGAAACTCTAGAAAATTTGAGTTCACTCTCTTTGTGTATTGTGTAGTTCTATGTATTTTTTAGGTTTGTGTGGAGCATCCTTATCATTTTTTGGAGCTTGGTTTTATATTCTAAGGAGGTTTTCATGGAGCTCTTGTAAAGGAGAATCCACCATGGTGCGTCACCATCACACCACTTTTAGGTTGCCTAATAGACATTTCTAATTGGAAAACTTCACACATTTCATGTAGCATTTGTAATGAGAAATGCAACAAACGTCTTACTAGGTGTCTTTTCTCAATGTTCTTGAGTCTTTGAGTGATAATATGGCCACAATTATGGTTCCATATGGCCATATCCCCAATCCTCTTGCCTCCATAAGTGAGGAACATTGCCTTGCTCTTGCTTTCATTACCTACATTAATAGTAAACGTCCTTCTTTTCTGCGTATGAGTATCTATCAATCCATATTCATTCCAATAGTTCTCATTGAAGCACCCATTATGGTTGAAATTCACAAAATATCATTCCTCAATCATCTCACCAATGGAGATTGAAATATTTATAATAATGGGAACATATAATACCTATACAGACTCGCTACTTTGTGGTTGCCTTCAGATTGACATATCCCACGTGTTCAATCTCATGCTCTATGTCACCTCCATTCTCCACATATGCTGTTTTTTTTGGTGCTTGATTATTTCTAAAGAATTTCTCTCTTCTTGATATGTGGTTTCTACATCCACTATGTATATACCATACTTCATCATGCATATTTGATTTATTTCTATGTCTCATGAAGATAAAGTGCTCATTATCCGTTGTATTAAAATAATTAGCATAGTTTCGTTTCCCATTGTATTTGTACCCTCTTTGCATTTGATAGCAACCATTAGAGCAGTTCTTTGGCTTTCCACATATGTAGCATTCATTAAAGTTGTAGCCTCTTCATCCACATATTTATTTTTTTTTTCTTGCTGAAAAATACTTCTAACAGTTGTCGATGCCATACTAATGGTTATAGCTGACTGAAAGCATGTATGAAGGAAAAATAAACAAGAAAATATGACACAATCAAATGATGTAATAAGAGTGGTTCATCGTTAGCGTATGACCCCTCCACACCCATTTTTGCATTGTTTTTCCATGTCCAAGAAAACAAATGCAAGAACTGGCTGATACCATGCTCATGATCAAAACACATAAAAACATGTTTAAAGAATGGATAAGGAAACAAATGAAATGAAGGAGGACGTGGGTGAAGGATGGAAAATATATAATAAGTTTACTAAGAATCGTTTGGATTCTTTATTAAAAGTGAAAAAAGATATACTTGTCCAATCTGATTTAGTGTATGCATATTGGAGCATCAAGAAAGCTAAAGCTTATCTCCTTGTTCTATGTAGAACTTGGGCTTGCTTACAGCTATCATTAAGGTTTTAAATCACCTTTAAGTTTAGGGATCCCATATTTCTAAACTTTAGCATGTGAGAAAGTTATTTTCTAGATAACTTTCTTCGAAAGAATCTATATCCTGAAGATGTTTACGTTCCCCTTTGGTATCAGTTAGGCTAAATCATTCTATTCTTTTCCTTGAATATATACTTGAAAAGATATCGAAGATTCCATAATGTGATAGATTCTATCTTTAGAATATCTTTCAAAAAGATATCATCATGCAAATGTCATAACATTTTTATGAACTTATGTCTTGTTTTGGAAGAATTGCATGGATCAAGACAGAAGTTCATCTTGAATATGATAGGGAAATGATTGGCTGCATGAAATAGAAGACTAGACTATTTCATTTAAGTTCTTTTCTTTAGGAATTAGCTCAGTTCCTCTAGGTTTCCTCTTGAAGCCACAAGAGCATAAATAAAACCACAAAGTAACTCTCTAAACCTTATAAAAGGAAAAATCATTTCAAAGTTTCCATGTTTTCTTAGCACTTTGCATTGTTACTAGAGATAGAATCATGGAACCTAACATGCATCTATTGAACGTCAAAGTTCAATTGATGCTAAATTTCAATCACTTTTGTTTGATGTCTATCACATCTTGGGATAGAATCAAGTGAGAGCATTCACTTCAAAGTGCTCATAGAAATATGGAAGCTTTTTTTTTTGTTATCATCCTACTTGGATGCATGCAAAATACACAAAAATAGGAAAAATATCTTCTCTTTATGACTCTCTAGCTATTGCCTTGACTTAGAGTCATCATAAATCTTGTACATTTGCAAGTAATCCTATTTTGTTCCCCTTCAAGATGGTAAGAAAATTGAATGCTTGACTTTTTTCTTATGCCTACTTCTACTAAGCAAGAAATCTAATATACTTGTTAGGTGGACAGTGTGCTTATTTGTAAATACATATAATTTTGTTGAACCATTTTGGTGAAGCATTCTAATCTTCCCAAATGTTGTAATGTTTCTAATACAAAGAAAAGTTGCATGGATGAGACTTTGGCACGATGATTCCATAAGGATTTGGTCATGCTAGAGGATTCAAGTGCTGAGAGTTTGCTAAAATTTCTTATTCCATATTCTCTATCATTGTCATCATTTGCATTGTCATTATAACTTGATAATTGTGTTGTTAAGTCTCATTACTATTAAATGATTAAGTAGGGTATTAGTTTGACGAAGTGCAAAGTTATTTTGAAGTTTGATATTGTGAATAAAAATTATTGTCTTGTATGTGTTAAGAAGCAAAGCGGTGTTAAGAGTCAAGTGATAATCAGTAATGGATGTATCTGAATAATGAGAATTGTGCAAGAATCTATATCTATATGTGATGTATAAGATTCTCTTTGAAGGATATTAGAAAAGTGTGTCTAGATAATTCTATGTATGAAGACAGTAGTGGGAAAGTTAATAGTTTGAAGATTGATTTTGTAAACTACCACCCAAGAACCCTTTAGTTTAGAGATTCTGGGTACAGAAGGGCTAAGATTGGCGATCCCATCCGGGATTGGTGATCGGTAAGTGTAGATACAACAAGGATAGTGTATGTCAATCCTACGCTATGGAGGTGATCACAATCCGGGTGGATCGGGTCCGGTAGTGGCACACCACACAGAGTGTATGAAGCTAGTGAGTGTTGGAAGGTTTATGTAATAAAAATAGTGAAGGTGAAGATGAAGTTGGGTATGGGGGGAAGAGATTTCATGATTTGATTAGAGAAAGGGGAACATATGAACAGAAGATAATCGCATGAACATGAATGATGAGGACAAAAGAAACCAATCACATGAATCAATTCGGAAAGGAAGAATGGTCCAAAAATATGGAGCTTCTTAAACACTTTCCAAATTTAATTCACATTCATAGGTTCTTTTGAATGGAATGAATGCATGATGAGAAAAAAACTAAAACCACACACATGAATGAGTCTCGAAAGGAAGAATGGAGCTTCTTATACACTTTTGAAACTAAAACATATTCATGAGTGTTTGTGGGTGGTATGAATGCACGTGGGTCATGATTTATGAATGAAAAGAAAATTATTCTCTCAACCTTAATGGATCATCCTCACTGGTTCAATGCAATATTGCGGAGCCTTCTCACACATGGAAAAAGATAGAAGATGACATGTAAAAACATATAAGAGACAAAGAGATAAGAGACATGAGACATGAATTAGAAGATATTGTTATGAAAAACATATACATGAATGTTGTGAAACATCAAGCTAAGCACTCTATTGGTCAAAGGTGGTCCGCACGACCCTCTCACCATGACAGTTCAACCGAATGTCACACGTAAGAAGATAGGCCCCACTTCATTGACCCTATGTCTTTCTAGGATCGTAATGTGTTTCTAAAGAAGTCGAAGACACATAAAACCAGCTCTAACTCACTCACACGCTCCACTGACGGTGAGCAAAGAAAGAGAAACTGGGTTTATGAGCCTATCCTAGAGAGGAAGTCTAAAAATTGAATCTAGGAACTATGCTCTTACTAGCCCACCTTGGATCCTCACACGCTCAACTGAGGATGATCGTCTCAAGGAAACCATGTGCTAGCAAGGGCCCTATGGATGCCTCACAATGATGCTCTAGGAGTTTGGAGGGGGGTTTATATAGTTTTTTGAATGAATTTGGGCCTTTGGAACTAGAGAAATCAACTCTCAATCCTAAGATCAGCTGCTTTTGATTACAACCATTGGATTTATCAAATGGATGGTTAGGATTGGTTCTTTATATGATATCTAGGGAAAAGGGGAGGAAAATAGGCACCTTCATTCTCCACCATTGGATCTGGGGCTGATCTGGACCATCAGATCAATGCTGACATCAATTTGGATAAGATAAGCCACTATTTTTGGAGAAACTTTGCATTATTGATCTTTGATCATCAAAAAAGGCTTACCCGGTGAAAAACCTCGTGGATCCTCCTTGCTTTATGCTTTAGTGCATCTCCACCCTTGAATAGGAGCTCATCTTGACCATACAACATGGTTCAATCATTGTTTGCCATGTGGCAGCCCTTCAAGCCTTCAATTTTCTTATTCTAGGAAACTGTGGTGACCCTGAAAACTGGATTTTGTGCTCTTTGACCCTTCAAATATCCTTTCACAAAGAGGAAAATTTGCAGGGCTATGTTATGAAAGGTCTCCTTTAGGAATATGCAGAAAAAACGCCCATCTAAATCTCCCTTGTACAAGTTTGACTACATTTGGAAGCTTGCAAGGTGGCATTAAGGTGTCTAGGAAGCTGTGATAGCCTTGAAACTTTGTACAAATATGTAGGCTCATATGGTATTTATACATGCCAAACCATATGGCTAACAAAAATTCAAACCATATGGATAGCCATGTGGCAGCCCTTCAAGCCTTCAATTTTCTTATTCTAGGAAACTGTGGTGACCCTGAAAACTAGATTTTGTGCTCTTTGACCCTTCAAATATCCTTTGACAAAGAGAAAAATTTGTAGGGCTATGTTATGAAAGGTCTCCTTTAGGAATATGCAGAAAAAATGCCCATCTAATCTCCCTTGTACAAGTTTGACTACATTTGGAAGCTTGCAAGGTGGCATTAAGGTGTCTAGGAAGCTGTGATAGCCTTGAAACTTTGTACAAATATGTAGGCTCATATGGTATTTATACATGCCAAACCATATGGCTAACAAAAATTCCTATATAAGATTTTGTAGGGTCTAAATGGAAAACTAACATTTTTTACAAAATGCACATGGCATATCAATGTGCTAGAATATCCATTTTCATGTGAAATTCAGGCTATAGACTCCCTTTGATAGGCTTTACAAGTATATGAATTTTCATCTGATTTAGAGACATTGAAATATTTGCCCTAATTTCAAAAGTTTGACCAGCTTTGACCGCTACCTTGGATTTGCTTGATTTCTTCCAAAGTTTGCATGTGAACTCCCTTTGATGTCCTTGATGCATCTTGGACTTCTCAAGGGATTCTGGCTACCTTCATCGAATGTGTTTCCTGTAGGCCTTCATGAGTGAGAGAGGAGAAAAAATCTTGAAGACATTCGCCCCCACTAAACCTGCGATTCCTTCGGAAGCGCCACTCTAGTATCTGTGAAAAACAAAATGTTCTAGGCATCAAATTCTTTTCATGGGCAACATAAGAAACATGAAAGGAGAAATTGATCATATGCATGAATGAGTAGGCAACGTGACATGAAGCAAAATTTGCATGAAAGAAAGAATTGAAACACGCAACATGAATATGCATGAACAAATAGGCAACATATATGCAAATAAACAAGCAACATTGGCACCAAGAAAGAAAACAAACAATCATCAATATGAAGTGGAAGTGGATGTATTGAGTCATTTTAAGCATCAATTCCTCTCATCTTGAAGAAAAAAATGTACCTTTTTCATATAGCAATCTACGTTAAATACGATTATAAACAAAGATTTAGGATTTTCAAGAGACATCTTTCATCTTTAGCTTATTTTATATCAACTCCTTTCCTAGATAAATATGGATATGCTCTTTCTCTAATAACATGCAAGGAAATCTAACTAAACTCCACTAATGCATAAATCTGCCTATATAGCCCATGATTTATTCTACTATGCCTCCTTAGCTTCCTTTGGCTTGCTTTTTTTTTTGGTTGATGATGATTCGGTGACTTTATGGTTATGATCACTTTTATGGGGTGGAAGAAAGTGTAAACTTCTTGGTAACATGTAGCAGCTTTTTTTTTTATGACGGGGAAAAATTAAACCCCGATACAAGGTACAACCATTTTTGATGATGGAGAACAGTCGTTTAAACTCTGATACAAGTGCTGTGAGATGGACTAAGGATGTAGAAACATGCAGTAGCAGGAGCTAGGATTTCAACAATTATGCTTTCGATACAGGATACATATGCATGTTTATATATGAAAGGCATATCACCAAAATAAACCTCCAAATCTACATGTCCTATGTTTCCATAATCCAAGATTATAACCGATTTCTTAGTAGATAAATTACTATTTAAGATACCATTTTACACAAGTAGAGAAATCATCATTTGCCTTTTTTTACTCAAGTGATATGGATATTCAATGCAATGCAAAGACCAAAAACAAACATGCATTAAACAAGAATGGAAAAAGAAGTAGAATGAACTTGAAAAAAAACATAGCAACATGAATTTGAAAAATTAATGATATTTTTATATGTTACATATATATATATATATATATGTATATATATATATATATATTACATATATATATATATATATATATATATATATATATATATATATATATATATATATATATATATATATAACATGGATACTCCTGTTTATGAATCCGCCTCATTGTTGTCATCTTCTTCAATGTCCTCATCCAAAATGTCCTCATCCAAAATGTACTCATCATTATCACGTTTCTTGAATAGATTTATCCTTTTACCTGCAATCAAAGTTTTTAGTGCAACACCATTTAATTCACAAAGCGCATACGTACCATTGTTGTTGACTTTTGATACAATGTATGGCCCAAACCACCGTTGAGTGAGCATTTTACGTGCATCATATTGAGAGTCAAATGTACTTTCATAAATGAGCACCCAATCTCCTACTTCAATTGGCTTAGGACGCAATCGATGCGTTTTATCAAAATAATGCTTGTTCTTCATTCTAGATTCTTAATTTTTCAATGGCATCATCAAGTCTTAATCTACCTTGTTCTAACTATTTAATGTGCAAACTCAAAAAATCATCAGTTGACATGTTTTCAGACCAAGGCAAATTTGACCATGCAGAAATATGAGATTGGATTGGAAACAATGGTTTTTGACAGTACATGAGTTCAGCAGGCATATACCCAGTAGTATGTGTGCATGTCATTCTATCTGCCCAAAGTGCAAAAGGTAAGAATCTAGGCCATTGTTTGATGTCACCATTACATGCTTTAGATATGGATTTCACAATAGGTGGATGCCCTCTCTCTATTTTACCATTGGCCTCTAGATTATATGCAGTAGTAAGAGATAAATGAACCATGGCTATATCAGGAGATGAAAAATTGGCTATCATTCCAATGAGAGGCAAACAATCAGTCTCAACTTTGACATTTGCACCAATGAAATATTCTTTGTGTTGGAGTTAGATGTCTACCGAAGCACGCGAACAGCACAAGGAAGAAGAAGAAGCTTGGAGCACAACACACAATACTGAATGTATTACTAGAGAATGTACAAAGATAAGTAGCCCATTAGGGCAATAGGCATATATACAAGCCGGGGGAAAAAAACCTCCTAAAGAGGGAAAAAAGTGCCCCGACGGTCCTAGAGTGTTCACACACATCACTACCTAAATATATCAACAAATTCCCCCTGGGAGTGATGTGGTGAACAAGGAGCTGGCACTCATGTATAAAGAAGTGCCAAGATATGTGGAAATCACTCCACGAAAGGAAGTAAGCCCAAAGCTTTGCGGAAAGCTTCAAACTTCTCCCTAGGCAGAGCCTTTGTGAAAAGGTCTGCAATGTTCTCCTGCGTGGGCACATATGACAAGATGATCTCCCAAGTAGAGAACCTCTCCCTGACATAATGATAATGCACCTCAATGTGCTTAGTGCGAGCATGGAACACAGGGTTCCTCGCAAGTGCCAATGCGCTCTGACTGTCAGTGAAGATGGTGGTGGTAGAGGACTGACCAACACCCAAATTAGCCATAAGGCGTTTGAGCCACACACACTCAACAGTAGCTGTGAAAGCTACCCTATACTTAGCCTCAAAACTGGAAGTGGCCACAATAGGCTGCTTCTTGCTCAACCAAGATATACATGAGCTACCAAGCATGAAGCAAAATCCACTAGTGGACACACGAGTGTCATAGCAACCAGCCCAATCAGAGTTAGAAAAAGCATGCAAATCTGGCGGTAGTGATCCCTCTTGGGATAAAACAACCCAAGTAGCCGAGTACCACTCAAGTAGCGAAAGATGCGCTTAACTGGCTGCCAATGCTTCACTCCTGGGCAGTGCATAAACTTGCTCATCTGTGAGATAGCAAACTGAATATCTAGCCGAGTAATGCATAAGTAAACCAAGCATCCAATAGCCTGCTGATAGAGAACAACATCAAATGCATCTCAAGCATCATGAAGACTCAATCGTAAACCTGTCTCCATAGTAGTGGCAATAGGCTTACAGTCTTCAAGGCCAAAATGCTGCAATAATGTGTCAATATATTTTGTTTGACACAAATCCATTTCACCATCAACTTGCATAAACTTAATGCCCAAATAGAGATGCATATGCCCCAAATCAGACATCTCAAATGAGGCATGCAAATCAGCCTGAAAATCAGCAATATGCTTCTCAATAGGACCAGCAAGCAGCATGTCGTCAACATAGACAACAATGATCAGAAGCACATCATTAGCATGCTTAACATATAAGGTGCTTTCAGTTGGACTATTCTCAAAACCATGTGCACTCAGATAGGCATGTATCTTCTCATACCAAGCACGAGGTGCTTGCTTTAGTCCATATAATGCCTTCTTTAACCTGCACACCAGGTTTTTCATGCCCTTTCTGCGCAAAGAAACGAGGCTGAAAAACGTACACTTCTTCATGCAAGTCACCATTCAGAAATGCAGTTTTAATGTCCAACTGATGTACATTCCACCCATGATGCGCTACAAGTGCACAATTGCTCCGAACAGTAGTCATACTGCATGTAGGTGCAAAGGTCTCATCAAAATCAATGCCTGTTTCCTGCGCATAACCCTTTGCAACAAGCCTGGCCTTATACCTGTCAACTGTACCATCAGGTTTACGCTTTAGCTTGTATACCCACTTAGTGCCAATGGCCTTCTTTCCAGGAGGCAAGTCACATAAAGACCAAGTACCATTCTTCATTATTGCATCATATTCAGATTGCATAGTAGCCATCCAATTTTCTGAGTTCTGTGCTTCATCAAACAAAACAGGTTCATTCTCATCACAGAGACTAGATGCAGCCATAACATAGCAATCTGATGCAAAAGAGGCACTCTGAGAGCCTGATCGAGTACGATATGACAAAGGTGCATCTAATTTGCTATTATGCAAAGTCTACACCAGCCATTTTGGCATAGATCTTGCCTGCTCAATATCAGCTCTGTCATCAATAAGTGCATCATGTAAATTTGCATCAGAAATGGAATGATCTGCATCATCACATGAAACCTGCAAAGGCTGAGAAGTTGCCTCATTAGGACCAGCACTAGACTGTCCACCTGTAAAAAGAGGAAGCAAAGTATCATACATGTCTTTGGAGCTAACAGATGTCTCCTTAGTACATGAAAGCAATGGCTGAATAGCATCCTCCACCAAAAAAAAAACATCACGGCTAGCCAGAATGCATTTAGTCTGTGGATGATACACACGATAGCCTTTACTTTTAGAACTGTACCCAACAAAAATACATTTTACTGCTTTATCATCCAATTTTCTGCGATGTTGTTCAGGCACTAATGCATATGCCAAACAACCAAAAACACGCAGATGAGCAAGAGATGGCTTGCGATCATGCCAAGCCTCATATGGAGTGATAGACTGCAGTGACTTAGTGGCACACATGTTCAGTACATATGCTGCACACATGACAGCCTCAAGCTAGAAACTATGTGGTAAAGCCTGACTCTTGACCATACACCTCACCATCTCCATGAGTGACCTGTTCTTTCGTTCAGCAACTCCATTCTGTTGAGGTGTATACGGCATTGTACACTGGTGTTTTATCCCACGTTCAGCCAGAAATGCATTAAAATCAGAAGACATATATTCCCCCCCTCGATCAGAACGGAGGGTGCCCATTTTACATACTGACATATTTTCAGCCAAAACTGAAAACTGTTTGAAGCACATGAACACTTAGGACTTTACCTTCAATGGATATACCCATGCATGCCTAGAAAAATCATCGATGAAAGTCACGAAGTAAAGAAGGTGTCTACATAGGACCACATACATCACTATGTAAAGAAGGTGTCTGCATTTTGCCCAAAATATAGCCTTCACAAACATGTTTTCCAGGTGCCTCAAGTTTGGGCAAAGAGGACACCATTTCAAATTTTTGCAGGCATAGCAAACTAGAAAAATTCAGATGACCAAAGTGTGCATGCCAAAGCTTTGCATCTGACATAGCCTGAGAATCATTTACTGCACATGCCAAATCATTTACAGATCTTTCATAGTCTATGAGCTTATACAGCCCACGACATAAAATGCCAGAAGCAATAATCACATTGCCATTTGATAGTACACCTGTCATCAACAAATTTCATAACCAAGCCAATCTTGGCTAATGCAAAAAACTGATAACAGGTTCTTCTTGATCCCTGGCACAAATAAAGCATCTGACAAAGTGAAAGAACTACCATCAGCAGTAGTCAAAATGATCTTACCAACTCCCATTATAGGATAAGAGGAGTTGTTGGTGCATGTAACAATATTCCTTGTAGGGGCAAGCTCGAGTGAAGAGAAGAAACTGCGCTGCGAGGTAATATGTTTGGTCGCCCCGCTGTCAAAATACCAAACATCTGAGTCTACTGCAGACATGCACTGCTCATGGGAAGATGGGTCAAAAATGCAGACAGTAGTAAACGCCCATTCTTCTTCCTGCACAAGATTAGCAGACTCTGTTTTTGGTGGAGAGGCCTCTGCAACAACCATTCCAGCCTCTTTCTTCTTTGCCTCTTTAGCAGCCAGTTTTGGACAGTTCTTTATGATATGATCATTCCCTTTACAGTACTTACAAATCATTTTCTACTTTTCTGATTTCTTCTTATCTTTATCTTCCTTCTTCGAAATGCAAAATTTGCAGATTTTTGCTTACTACTTGAAGAGCTCCATTTTCCTTTGCCCTTATGACTAGCCAGGAAAGCTTGATCTTCAACTCGCATAATGGACCTGTTCTGCCTGGACTGATCTTCTTGCAACAGAATAGAGACTAACTCCTCGAATGATAAGGCATTTGGATTGCCTTTCATCATCAACCGAAGAGTAGAAGCAAAACTTTGATATGAATCAGGAAGACCATTCAGAACGGTCTGCACAAGTGAGTTATCTGGTATAACTTCATCAGCAGAAATCAACTATTCCTTCAGGTCTTTGATCTTTATTAGGAAACTGTCCATAGAATCACCTTCATTCATGTGCTCACTCTCCAACTGTTTTCGGAGGTAAGCAACACGAGCCTCATTCCTAGCTTGGTACAATGTAGTAAGTGTATCCCAAGCATCCTTAGATGTTCTGCAAGAGCGTATGTGAGGAATAATGGCACGTTTGATAGACAAAGCTATCAAGGCATGTGCCTGGGCATCTCTGCCATCCCAACAAATCTGCTCTGCAGTAGATGCAGCAGAAACCATAGTACGAACAGGAATATGCAGAATATCATCATCTTCGACTCCTTCTGCATCAGCTTCACTACCTACAGTTGTAACAGTTGCAGGTGTGATATGACGTTTTTCGACACCCTGCACAATGTTCAACAGTCCTGTTGCAACCAATACATGTCGCATCATATAAGCCCATAACGGGTAGTTGGTACCATCCTACTTATCCTCAACAGCCAACATACGGAATACATCACTACTTTGAGCCATGACCGGTGACTAAAATACCTTGATGCAAAAAACTGACTGTATCTCAAAAAGTTGAATAGAACTGCCCAGAAGAATTCCGCTAGACCTATAGCAGACTTCGAGACACTTATACTGGCGGACAAAAACTCGTATATACCTTTGGCACAAAAATATGAAATAGCCTCCACAAGCACTGCGATAGTGCATTCAGAGGCTGAAATGAGCTCAGATCGCGATCTCGGAAACACGAAGTATGCTCACCAAAATTCATGCAATTATGAGAGTGCAACCGGAGGAGTGTCGACGGCGCCCTAGATGAAGCGACGACCTGCTCTGATACCAATTGTTGGAGTTAGACACCTGCGGAAGCACGCGAACAACACAAGGAAGAAGAAGAAGCTTGGAGCACAACACACAGTACTGAATGTATTACTAGAGAATGTACAAAGATAAGTAGCCCATTAGGGCAATAGACGTATATACAAGCTGGGGGTAAAAAACCTCCTAAAGAGGGAAAAAAGTATCCCGACGGTCCTAGAGTGTTCACACATATCACTACCTAAATATATCAACACTTTGTCTATTTTCAAAGTTGTTACCATACCCCATAGTTCTCGTTTGATCTATGGATATTTTCGTTGTGTTTCATGTAAAATTTTGGCACCAAACCTAATTGCATATCTATTCCCTTCACTATCATCTTGACTTATGACCCAACCTATAACAATAGGACTAGTATCAACAGTCAATATAATAGGTTTGTTAACAGAATAGTCTACACACTTCAGGATGGGAGCTTCAAGCAATAATTTCTTCAATTTACGCATATCTTGAGTGTGTTTGTCAGTCCAAATAAATTCTCGTTTCTTCCTCAACAAGTCATAGAGACAATCAGCAACATGAGCAAGCTGTGGGATCCAAATAACATAAAAGATGCAAGCACCAAGAAATCTGTGTACCTCACTCACATTGTTACATGTTTCAGAAATCTTGCTAATGGCATCAACTTTTTGTGGGTATGGCTTTGGACCATAATGACCACATAAACTGTCCAACAATAAGAACCTTGTTGACACCAAAAACAGATTTTTCCATGGAAAATGTGAGACCTACCTCTTCAAATCATTGAAATATTCTTTCACAATCAGAGATATAGTCAAGAACAAATTTATAACATCCAGATGAGTCTAAAGTAATGTCCTTTACACATTCCTCACTCCCTTTGATTGGAATATCATCAATGAATGGCATAGTTATATGAGGGATAAAATCATGTAAGACCATATTCATAGCGCTCATCATATGAGCCACAGAATTAGTCGCTCCTTGAGGTAAAGTACACATTTGCACTAAGCCTAAAGGAGTTTTCATTGTGGTTATGTCATGACTATCAATTAATAATTGGAATTGGTCATATCCAGAATATAAATCATCCATTGAATAGATAGAATGTCTTGAAAATGATTCAGCAAACTCATCTACAATGGGTCCTGTTCCTACATTCCTTATGGTGATTTTATTGACGGGTTGGAGATCTTGAATAAAACATATTTTCCCATTCTTTTTAGGCACAGTGAACCATCTATTTGAGTAAGGTGCAAAAGATGGCTCTAAAATTCTCATGTTTATCTTCTCCTTAAGTAGTTTTCATTAGCTTAGGTAAGTGAGCCTTTGGAGCTGGTATAGGGCAAAGATTCCATGGAATATGTGGAATAGTAAAGATTATCATGGGTGCAACTAGCTTAGGATCTACGCAACCAATCTCATGAGGATACATAGTAAAGGCTTTTCCATGGCTACGTATGACTCTCTCAAATTTATCTCTCTCTACTGGCAAAAGAAAGTCATCATCTGTACCAATTTTCACATGTTTGATTGTCTCATCCGTGAATGTATGTCCTATGTTTTTCTTATCCCGAAGAATTGGATCATTTTTCACATCAATAATTTTTTTAATACTTCCTTGGGGTAATGGTTGAACTATGGGTTTGATTTTTTTGTCTACAGTTTTGTACTTTGTTTCAACTAAGGCATCATGTGTTTGGTTAATTTTGAGCACTTGTCAACATTGAGAGCATATTCCTGGATAACATCATACTCATCAAGGGAAGAAAGAAGAATAATATAGGAATTAGAATTGTGTTGAAGAAATAACTCTAACTCCTCAAGAGTAGAGAAACAATGAGATGTTTCAATCACATGCTCAATGTTCTCATCATGTTCCATGATTTTGTTGTTTTTACAATTTTTTTGGGTTTTTTGGATAAAAGCCTTGGACAATTGACTCTTATGAAGAAAATCTAATCTAGAATGTGGAAAACAAAGTGACAAACTATTGTACATGTTGTTTGGATGCGAGATGTCAAACCAATATCCACTGTTGTCCTGCTCAACAATGGATTCTATCCAAAATTTTGATCATATGTAGCTCCAAACATGAATCGAGGTGCACAATCACTACAAGGATGCTCATGACCCTGAGTAACAATAGGTTTCTTTCTAATTGACAATTGATTCCTAGGATGATTCACTCCTACCATCATGACTTGAAGTGATTGCATTCCATCCTTAGAATTAAATCTAGCATAGGTAGACCCATCATCCATGGCTTTAATTTCCATACAACTCTCACAAATAAAGGGTTGACCTAAGAGAACTTCATAGGAGCAATTATCTTGAATAAAAAAGTTAAATTCTTCTATGATTCCTCCTATGGATATGGGCACACTAGTACACACTCCATACAGGCTACCTACACCATTATCTAAAGTTCTCATATGCCATCCACAATCTTTATCTATGGGCCATCTAAACTTATCATAGACTTCTCTTGAAATCACATTGATTTTGGAGCCAGAATCTACTAATGCATTTAGAGTAATAGTGTTCTTATCATTTCCTATTTTAACGTGCATCTTTGATGTACCTCTAGACCAAAGTTTTCTTTTAAAGTGACTTTCAGGATTGTTTTCATGATTTTCATGGTCAGGTTGAATAGGTCCTAAGAAATTTTTATTAACATTTACTTCATCATCATCAAAGTCCTCTTCATCAAATTCATCAAAGTTTAAGACTTCAGTCATAGCTTGATCTTGATCTAGAGAATCTTGCATCTCAGTATCTAGATTAAGCGGAAACATCTTCCTTTGTGCATGAGTGAAACTAGTCACTCTTTGGGTATTCATAATGATACCCCATAGTCTTCTAATCATACTATGAGACCCTTGTGGAGATAAATAAATCTTCACTAATTTGGAGATGATCATAAATGTATCTCCCATGCCTCTATGCAACTTCTATAACCTATAGGATTGCTTGTGCACATTCCTAATGGTGAAGGTATATCTCCTTCCCCTTACCAATCCTATGGTCTAAATCCATAAGGGTTAAGTGTTAGGATCCCTTTTCTAATGAAGTTTCCTTATCTATAATATTGTGATGGTACCAGGTCCATCAAATACATGGTTATAAGCATTCCTACATCTTATTGATGTCTGTAGAAAAGGCATGTTACCATGCCATAACATTCTCACCTAAAGGCAAGTGTGTATATAATGTCATGAGGTGGGAAACATTTTGACAACATTTCCCCAAGGAAATGGAGTCCCAAAAACTTTCAAACATAAACTCAATGGCACATAGGCCATCCAAAAACATAGGGCTTGGCAAGCCCATGGCATGCATGCCATAAACTAATACATGGACTCCATAACCTACAAAAACATAAAAACAAATGCTAACAACAATCTCTTTGTGGCATACCATGTAGTTCCTGCAACCACCTTTCCTACAAACAATCAAAAAGTGTACTTCTTGCATGTTGAGCCATACTGTTGGAATTGCAAAAATGATCAAATACGATATATGCACTCCAATCCATGCATGTACATACAGAACATGTCATGCAATAAAGATGCCTGAAAATATAAAGCATACGTCCCTGAATGATTTGGTATTGGAATTGCATGCATCCAATCCTTTTTGACAATCTTCAAGACCTCTGCACCTTCCTCCTCAAGTCCTAATATAAATTTTGAAGTGTTCGAAAACATTGGATCAATTCCCAAAACATAAAACATAGTCATATGATTACCAAAATAATGCAAATTTACCAAAAAAATTGCATTTTTAATCCCTCTTTAGACCTACAAAGACCTTTTTAAGACCTTCAACTAACTATAAAATGAAATATATATCATGCGCAAGTGGCTCAAAGTGAAATTACTTCAATCGCCTTCTCGGTTTGTAAGATATGGCTCCTAGTGTTGATATATTTAGGTAGTGATGTGTGTGAACACTCTAGGACTGCCGGGGCACTTTTTTCCCTCTTTAGGAGGTTTTTTTCCCCCGGCTTGTATATACGCCTATTGCCCTAATGGGCTACTTATCTTTGTACATTCTCTAGTAATACATTCAGTCTTGTGTGTTGTGCTCCAAGCTTCTTCTTCTTCCTTGTGCTGTTCGCGTGCTTCCGCAGACGTCTAACTCCAACAATTGGTATCAGAGCAGGTCGTCGCTTCTTCTAGGGCGCCGTCGACACTCCTCCGTTTGCAGTCTCAGATTCGCACGAAATTTGGTGAGCATACTCAGGGTGAGCATACTCTGAGCTCGTTTCGGCCTCCGAACGCACTATCGCAGCGCTTGTGCAGGCTATTTCGTCCTTTTGTGCCAAAGGTATATACCAGTTTCTGTTCGCTAGTTTAAGCGTCTCGAAGTCTGCTACAGGTCTAGCAGAACTCGTTTGGGCAGTTCCGTTCAACTTTTTTAGATACAGTCAATTTTCTGCATCAAGGTATTTTAGTCACCGGCCATGGCTGAAAGCAGTGATGTATTCCGTATGTTGGCTGTTGAGGATAAGTTGGATGGTACCAACTACCCATTATGGGCTTATATGATGCGACATGTACTGGTTGCAAAAGGATTGTGGAACATTGTGCAGGGTGTTGAAAGACGTCCTGTTACACCTGTAACGACAGGTACTGCAAATACAGGTGTTGGAGCTGATGAAGATGGTGTCGAAGATGATATTCCGCAGATTCCTGTTCGTGCTGCTGTTTCTGTTGCACCTACTGCAGAGCAGATTCGTTGGGATGGCAGAGATGCCCAGGCACATGCATTGATAGCTTTGTCTGTCAAACGTGCCATTATTCCTCACATTCGCTCTTGCAGAACAGCAAAGGATGCTTGGGATACACTTACCACTTTGTACCAGGCTAGGAATGAGGCTCGTGTTGCTTACCTCCGAAAACAGTTGGAGAGTGAGCACATGAATGAAGGTGATTCTATGGACAGTTTTCTTACAAAGATCAAAGACCTGAAGGAACAATTGATTTCTGCTGATGAGGTTATACCAGATAGCTCACTTGTGCAGACCGTTCTGAATGGTCTTCCTGATTCATATCAGAGTTTTGCCTCTACTCTTCGGTTGATGATGAAAGGCAATCCGAATGCCTTGTCATTTGAGGAATTAGTCTCTGTTCTGTTGCAGGAAGATCAGTCCAGGCAGAACAGGTCCATTATGCGTGTTGCAGATCAAGCTTTCCTGGCTAGTCAGAAGGGCAAAGGAAAATGGAGCTCTTCTACTAGTAAGCAGAAATCTGCAAATGCTGCACATTCAAAGAACCAAGACAAAGATGAGAAAAAATCAGAAAAGCAGAAATTGTTTTGTAAGTACTGTAAAGGCAATGATCATATCATAAAGAACTGTCCAAAACTGGCTGCTAAAGAGGCAAAGAAGAAAGAGGCTGGAATGGTTGTTGCAGAGGCCTCTACACCAAAAACAGAGTCTGCAAATCTTGTGCAGGAAGAAGAATGGGCGTTTACTACTGTCTGCAGTTTTGACCCATCTTCTCATGATCAGTGCATGTCTGTAGTAGACTCAGATGTTTGGTACTTTGACAGTGGGGCGACCAAACATATTACCTCGCAGCGCAGTTTCTTCTCTTCACTTGAGCCTGCTCCTACAGGGAATACTGTCACATGCGCCAATAACTCCTCTTATCCTGTTATGGGAGTTGGTAAGATCATTCTGACTACTGCTGATGGTAGTTCTTTCACTTTGTCAGATGCTTTATTTGTGCCAGGGATCAAAAAGAATCTGTTATCAGTTTCTGCATTAGCCAAGATTGGCTTGGTTGTGAAATTTGTTGATGACAGGTGTACAGTCCATGATCTCTCAAATGGCGATGTGATTATTGCTTCTGGCATTTTATGTCGTGGGCTGTATAAGCTCATAGACTATGAAAGATCTGTGAATGATTCGGCATGTGCAGTTCATGATTCTCAGGCTATGTCAGATGCAAAGCTTTGGCATGCACGCTTTGGTCATCTGAATTTTGCTAGTTTGTTACGCCTGCAGAAATCTGAAATGGTGTCCTCTTTGCCCAAACTTGAGGCACCTGGAAAACATGTTTGTGAAGGCTGTATTTTGGGCAAAATGCAGCGTTCTTCCTTTCCAAAAGATGGTTCAGTTCGGGCTACGCAGAAATTACAGCTTGTACATAGTGATGTCTGTGGTCCTATGCAGACACCCTCTTTTGGAAATTACCTTTACTTCGTGACTTTCATTGATGATTTTTCCAGGCATGCATGGGTATATCCACTCAAAGCAAAGTCCGAAGTGTTCATGTGCTTCAAACAGTTTTTGGTTTTGGCTGAAAATCTGTCAGCATGTAAAATGGGCACCCTCCGTTCTGATCGAGGGGGGGAATATATGTCTTCAGATTTTAATGCATTTCTGGCTGAACGTGGGATAAAACACCAATGTACAGTGCCATATACACCTCAACAGAATGGAGTTGCTGAACGAAAGAACAGGTCACTCATGGAGATGGCGAGGTGCATGGTCAAAAGTCAGGCTTTACCACATAGTTTTTGGCTTGAGGCTGTCATGTGTGCAGCATATGTACTGAACAGGTGTCCCACTAAAGCATTGCAGTCTATCACTCCATATGAGGCTTGGCATGACCGCAAGCCATCTGTTGCTCATCTGCGTGTTTTTGGTTGTTTGGCATATGCATTAGTGCCTGAACAACATCGCAGAAAATTGGATGATAAGGCAGTAAAATGTATTTTTGTTGGGTACAGTTCTGAAAGTAAAGGCTATCGTCTGTATCATCCACAGACTAAACGCATTCTGGTTAGCCGTGATGTTGTCTTTGTGGAAGATGCTATTCAGCCATTGCTTTCATGTACTAAGGAGACATCTGTTAGCTCCAAAGACATGTATGATACTTTGATGCCTCTTTTTACAGGTGGACAGGCTAGTGCTGGTCCTAATGAGGCAACTTCTCAGCCTTTGCAGGTTTCATATGATGATGCAGATCATTCCATTTCTGATGCAGATTTACATGATGCACTTGTTGATGAGAGAGCTGATATTGAGCAGGCAAAAACTATGCCAAAATGGCTGGTGCAAACTTTGCGTGACAGCAAATTAGATGCACCTTTGTCATATCGTACTCGTTCAGGCTCTCATAGTGCCTCCTTTGCATCAGATTGCTATGCTATGGCTGCCTCTAGTCTCTGTGATGAGAATGAGCCTGTTTCTTTTGATGAAGCACAAAATTCAGAAAGTTGGATGGCTGCTATGCAATCTGAATATGATGCTATAATGAAGAATGGTACATGGTCTTTATGTGACTTGCCTCCTGGCAAGAAGGCCATTGGCACTAAGTGGGTATACAAGCTGAAGCGTAAACCTGATGGTACAGTTGACAGGTATAAGGCTAGGCTTGTTGCAAAGGGTTATGCGCAGGAAAGAGGCATTGATTTTGATGAGACCTTTGCACCTACATGCCGTATGACTACTGTTCGGAGCATTTGTGCACTTGCAGCCCATCATGGTTGGAATGTACATCAGTTGGACATTAAAACAGCATTTCTGAATGGTGACTTGCATGAAGAAGTGTATGTTTTTCAGCCCCGTGGCTTTGTGCAAAAAGGGCATGAAAACCAGGTGTGCAGGTTAAAGAAGGCGTTATATGGTTTAAAGCAAGCACCACGTGCTTGGTATGAGAAGATACATGCCTATCTCATTGCACATGGTTTTGAGAACAGTCCAACTGAAAGCACCTTATATGTTAAGCGTGCTAATGATGTGCTTCTGATCATTGTTGTCTATGTTGATGACATGCTGCTCACTGGTCCTATTGAGACACATATTGCTGATTTTAAGGCTGATTTGCATGCCTCATTTGAGATGTCTGATTTGGGGCATTTGCATCACTATTTGGGCATTCAGTTTATGCATGTTGATGGTGGAATGGCTTTGTGTCAAACGAAATATATTGACACATTATTGCAGCGTTTTGGCCTTGAAGACTGTAAGCCTATTGCCACTCCTATGGAGACAGGTTTACGATTGAGTCTTCATGATGCTGGAGATGCATTTGATGCTGTTCTCTATCAGCAGGCTGTTGGATGCTTGATTTACTTATGCATTACTCGGCCAGATATTCAGTTTGTTGTCTCACAGATGAGCAGGTTCATGCATTGCCCAGGAGTCACGCATTGGAAAGCGGTTAAGCGCATCTTTCGCTACTTGAGTGGTACTCGGCTACTTGGGTTGTTTTATCCCAAGGGGGGATCACTACCGCCAGATTTGCATGCTTTTTCTGACTCAGATTGGGCTGGTTGCTATGACACTCGTGTGTCCACCAGTGGTTTTTGCTTCATGCTTGGTAGCTCATGTATATCTTGGTTGAGCAAGAAGCAGCCTACTGTGGCCACTTCCAGTTGTGAGGCTGAGTATAGGGCAGCTTTCACAGCGACTGTTGAGTGTGTGTGGCTCAGACGCCTTATGGCTGATTTGGGTGTTGGCCAGTCTTCTGCCACCACCATCTTCACTGACAGTCAGAGCGCATTGGCAGTTGCGAGGAACCCTGTGTTCCATGCTCGCACTAAGCACATTGAGGTGCATTATCACTATGTCAGGGAGAGGTTCTCTGCTGGGGAGATCAGCTTGGCATATGTGCCCACGCAGGAGAACATTGCAGACCTTTTCACGAAGGCTCTGCCTAGGGAGAAGTTTGAAGCTTTCCGCAAAGCTTTGGGCTTACTTCCTTTTGTGGAGTGATTTCCACATAGCTTGGCACTTCCTTATACATGAGTGCCAGCTCCTTGTTCACCGCATCACTCCCAGGGGGGATTTGTTGATATATTTAGGTAGTGATGTGTGTGAACACTCTAGGACTGCCGGGGCACTTTTTTCCCTCTTTAGGAGGTTTTTTTCCCCCGGCTTGTATATACGCCTATTGCCCTAATGGGCTACTTATCTTTGTACATTCTCTAGTAATACATTCAGTCTTGTGTGTTGTGCTCCAAGCTTCTTCTTCTTCCTTGTGCTGTTCGCGTGCTTCCGCAGACGTCTAACTCCAACACCTAGAAGGTAGTTGCCAGAAACTGTTTAGAACTTGCAGACCTATACAGACTTACAAAAGTACATAATTTCCAGAATTTCTTTTTTTTGAACCTAAAAGAAGACATTGTGCTCTTCAAAACAAGCCATAGCATGTCCAATTTGGAGTTTTCTAGCCCAAGATATGGCCGTTCCAAATGGGACATGCTAAACTAGTGGACTGGCGGAGGGGCTAGAAAAAGTGTGTAAATGTGATTTTTGGAGTGCACAAAAGCATTCTTCCATTAATCAAATCCTAAAATTCTCTCCATAATCTCAGATGGCAATATACGAAGACGGTTGGGCCTATTTTCACCTTAATCATTTCTCCCTCGGTGCATGCTAATTTGCTCCCCGAAAGAGGCATAAACCAAGATTTCTACCTTCTTGCAAAAAGTTAGATAGGAGATTTTAGCAAGCATCTAATCCACTCATAATGTGGATTTTTCATGGATTTTTGCATTCCTCATGGAAATATATACACCATACTTCATGTATGTATGCACTAATCCATGGGAAGCCTCTTAAATGGTCTCTTTTCTTACTCCCAAAAACTAAAATTAACATCTCAAACTTTTTCGAAAAGTGTGGAAAGGGGTTCTTTGAGGATAAAAAATTCCTCCTTAACTTATCATTTTAATGAATCTAATGATTCAGTTATGACGTTCATGTACAATACTCTCAGTATATATACTTTTTCCCATCCATCCATAGCTAGTGCACCTCTTCTTCCCTCTTCCAAAATGGAAATTTCTTAGATTGAGGTGCTGAAATTTTTTCTCAAACTCAGATGGAAGGGGGTTTTGTGGAGCTTCAAAATTCCATCGGCCAATCTGTGAATTTATTGATTTTTTATGAAAATCCATACACATACACTACATGTGTGCATGATTTTTCATACCAATTTATGAAAAAGCCCACTTCATTTCCATTTCCCAAAATGGCTAATTATCAGAAATAGCACCTAAAATTTATATGAAATCATAAAAATAGGCTATTTTGGAGGCACCTAAAGCTTACCCTTTGTTGTATTTTGAGAGAATTCTCGACTCTAGATGAGACTATGTATCTCATATTCTCCATACACATGATTTCCCTCCAAAACTGGTTATCCAAACCCCTTCTTTCTTCCTATTGAAATGAGGATCGACAAAAATTCAAATTCAATGCATACTTAGAATAAGAATGTTATCCTTTTCTCCTCTTCCAATGTAAGTGCCAAACATGGCCCCTCATGGGTGTGTCCCTAGAATAAAATCTTGATGGGCGCAAGGGAGGGAGAGAAAGGAATTTCTCCTCTCCCTCATGGGCTGGGTAGCAAGCACAAAGCCCGATTCTTACTTAGTTCTATGAGCCCTTAAGCAAAAAGAATTTCAAGGAAAAACTTAGCTCTCTTGACAGAGACTAAAAGCTCTTCCTAGAGCTCTCATAGACTTCCTCGCACCCGCACGAGTTGTTGCCACCATTGACAAGCACGCAATTGTGATATGTATTTATGAAGCAATTCATAAATGGTAGAAACTAGGCACCAAGATAAAGAGGCAATGTGGATAGCTGATCGGTTCTCCTCTGTCAGGTTGCAGTTTCAATTCCTATGCCTCCCAACTAGTGATATGCACACAAAAATGCCTTTAAACCTGCTCTCTTACCAATATTAGATTGTGGTCCATCCTTTTGCCCTTGCGAGCTTTGTTTACCTTGCAATCACATAGAGATAGAGTTTCTTTCTATTCCGTCCAACCTTCGAGTTGCCTCCTTCCTAAGTACTACTCTTGAGACTCCCTCTTGAGTTCTCTCTTTTATTAATCATAAGAGCACATACTTTCTTAGTTCTTCTACCATATGATATAAGTCAAAATAGGTTCCAAGCGGAATCTCTGCCACCTCACCCTAAGACGTGTTCTAACACAACCTCTATGATGTGACAAATCCTTTCCCAATTAGGGTTTCCCTTTGCCTCTTCATAGGTTGCGTGCTCCTCTAAAATTGACTCCTTTGACAAGTAAATTTAAAGCTTTGTAACATATCCATAACTTTCTGGTTGTGTTTTCTCCCTTGTTGACCTTCTAAGTTCTTGTTTGAAGCATTCTATACACTCTTGCATCTTTGCTTTGCCTCTTGACTTCTATAGTTTTTTATCCTTTTTCTTTTCACCTTGGTCATCATTTGTATCACTTCTTGGATCCTAGACATGTGTATCATGCTTGCTTCCTAATTGATGAGAATCAGAATCAAGATCATATGGTAGAGTTACCTTTTTTTTGTCTTCATCATACCAAGACTTGTGTTCTTCAAACACAACATCTCTACTTGTAGTAAGTTACTTGGTTGAAGGATTATAGAGCTTGTAGCCCATGTGAGTTGATCCATACCCAATAAACACTACCTTTGGTGCCCTTGCATCTATCTTACCTCTTATTTGTGATGGTACAAGAACATAAGCTAAACAACCAAGTACCTTGCAATGTCCAAGAATAGGTGTTCTTCCATACTATGCTTCATAAGAAGTCATGCTTTGGAGTGATTTGGATGGTAGTCTGTTGACAAGGTACATAGTAGTTATAGCCTCTACCCATAGGTAATGTGGAAACCTCTTCTCTTCAAGCATTTTTCTTGCTGATCCAACCAATGTCTTCTTTCTTCTCTTTGCAATTCCATTCAATTGACAAGGGTACTTGGTAGTCACTGCCCTTCACCACTCATGGAGATGGCGAGGTGCATGGTCAAGAGTCAGGCTTTACCTCATAGTTTCTGGCTTGAGGCTGTCATGTGTGCAGCATATGTACTTAACAGGTGTCCCACTAAAGCACTACAGTCTATCACTCCATATGAGGCTTGGCATGACCGCAAGCCATCTGTTGCTCAACTGCGTGTTTTTGGTTGTTTGGCATATGCACTAGTGCTTGAACAACATCGCAGAAAATTGGATGATAAGGCAGTAAAATGTATTTTCATTGGGTACAGTTCTGAAAGTAAAGGCTATCGTCTGTATCATCCGTAGTCTAAACACATTCTGGTTAGCCGTGATGTTGTCTTTGTGGAAGATGCTATTCAGCCATTGCTTTCATGTACTAAGGAGACATCTGTTAGCTCCAAAGACATGTATGATACTTTGATGCCTCTTTTACAGGTGGACAGTCTAGTGCTGGTCCTGATGAGGCAACTTCTTAGCCTTTGCAGGTTTCATATGATGATGCAGATCATTCTATTTCTGATGCAGATTTACATGATGCACTTGTTGATGAGAGAGCTGATATTGAGCAGGCAAAAACTATGCCAAAATGGTTAGTGCAAACTTTGTGTGACAACAAATTAGATGCACCTTTGTCATATCGTACTCGTTCAGGCTCTCATAGTGCCTCATTTGCATCAGATTGCTATGCTATGGCTGTGTCTAGTCTCTCTGACAAGAATGAACGTGTTTCTTTTGATGAAGCACAGAATTCAGAAAATTGGATGGCTGCTATGCAATCTGAATATGATGCTATAATGAAGAATGGTACATGGTCTTTATGTGACTTGCCTCCTGGCAAGAAGGCCATTGGCACTAAGTGGGTATATAAGCTGAAGCGTAAACCTGATGGTACAGTTGACAGGTATAAGGCTAGGCTTGTTGCAAAGGGTTATGTGCAGGAAAGAGGCATTGATTTTGATGAGACCTTTGCACCTACATGCCGTATGACTACTGTTCGGAGCATTTGTGCACTTGCAACCCATCATGGTTGGAATGTACATCAATTGGACATTAAAACAACATTTCTGAATGGTGACTTGCATGAAGAAGTGTATATTTTTCAGCCCCGTGGCTTTGTGCAGAAAGGGCATGAAAACCAGGTGTGCAGGTTAAAGAAGGCATTATATGGTTTAAAGCAAGCACCACGTGCTTGGTATGAGAAGATACATGCCTATCTGGTTGCACATGGTTTTGAGAACATTCCAACTGAAAGCACCTTATATGTTAAGCGTGCTAATGATGTGCTTCTGATCATTGTTGTCTATGTTGATGACATGCTGCTCATTGGTCCTATTGAGAAGCATACTACTGATTTCAAGGCTGATTTGCATGCCTCATTTGAGATGTCTGATTTGGGGCATTTGCATCACTATTTGGGCATTCAGCTTATGCAAGTTGATGGTGGAATGGCTTTGTGTCAAACGAAATATATTGACACATTATTGCAGCGTTTTGGCCTTGAAGACTGTAAGCCTATTGCCACTCCTATGGAGACAGGTTTACGATTGAGTCTTCATGATGCTGGAGATGCATTTGATGTTGTTCTCTATTAGCAGGTTGTTGTATGTTTGATTTACTTATGCATTACTTGGCCAGATATTCAGTTTGCTGTCTCACAGATGAGCAGGTTTATGCATTGCCCAGGAGTCATGCATTGGAAGGCGGTTAAGCGCATCTTTCACTACTTGAGTGGTACTCGGCTACTTGGGTTGTTTTATCCCAAGGGGGGATCACTACCGCCAGATTTCATGCTTTTTCTGACTCAGATTGGGCTGGTTGCTATGACACTCGTGTGTCCACCAGTGGTTTTTGCTTCATGCTTGGTAGCTCATGTATATCTTGGTTGAGCAAGAAGCAGCCTATTGTGGCCACTTCTAGTTGTGAGGCTGAGTATAGGGCAGCTTTCACAGCGACTGTTAAGTGTGTGTGGCTCAGACGCCTTATGGCTGATTTGGGTGTTGGCAAGTCTTATGCCACCACCATCTTCACTGATAGTCAGAGCGCATTGGCAGTTGCGAGGAACCCTGTGTTCCATGCTCGCACTAAGCACATTGAGGTGCATTATCACTATGTCAGGGAGAGGTTCTCTACTTGGGAGATCAGCTTGGCATATGTGCCCACGCAGGAGAACATAGCAGACCTTTTCACGAAGGCTATGCCTAGGGAGAAGTTTGAAGCTTTCCGCAAAGCTTTGGGCTTACTTCCTTTTGTGGAGTGATTTCCACATAGCTTGAAACTTCCTTATACATGAGTGCGAGCTCCTTGTTCACCGCATCACTCCTTGTTGATATATTTAGGTAGTGATGTGTGTGAACACACTAGGACTGCCGGGGCACTTTTTTCCCTCTTTAGGAGGTTTTTTTCCCTCGGCTTGTATATACGCCTATTGCCCTAATGGGCTACTTATCTTTGTACATTCTCTAGTAATACATTCAGTATTGTGTGTTCATGCTCCAAGCTTCTTCTTCCTCCTTGTGTTGTTCGCGTGCTTCCGTAGACATCTATCTCCAACAATTACAAGCTTTGACATTACCAATCTTCTCCACACTATGCTTTGTGTCATCCACATTTTCAACTTCATGTCTATGCTTTGGACTTTCAAGATCAGATAAGAGATCTATGTTATCACAACATGATTTGAACATCCTAAATCTATGTAGAATAAATGATCATCTTCTTTACCTTCCTTGTGGGTTAGATTCATCAAGAGCAATGAGTCTTCATGTTGTTGATCTTCAGAATTCTTGTAGTCCCTTCTATTATGGCCTCTATTGTTACTGTTGAAGTTGTGTCCACCTCTCTCTCTATTGTTGCCATATCCACCTCTTCTACTTCCTTTTTGGGTCTTCCCATTGAACCAACAATTCTGAGTGGTGTGGTTGGTCTTATCACAAATGGCACAAGGTTGAACATTTTGTCCCTTTTTTTTCATGCTTTGGTCCTTTCTTCTTCCCATTCCACTTTCTTTTGCCTGCAAAGTTGGCTTGGGAAGTCTCCTCTTTATCTTGTTCCTTCTTCTTGCTTTTAAGATTCTTGTGCTTCTTATCTTCATATAGAGCACTAGTTGAATTACCATGATAGGAGTTACCTTCCTTTATTCTATTTTTGGCCTCTTGATTGAAGAGTTGTCCAAGAAAGATGTTGAAATCTAGAGTTCTCACATCCATGATGAGATCATACGCTGTGGTGAAAGATTGTCATTGCTTATCACCTCCAATCCCATTGCGAGTTTGCCTCATGATTGCCTCTTCAATTAGCTATCCAATGGATGCCAATCGATCAACAACCTCCTTGAACTTTATACATTCTCAATGGTGGTTTATTTTGGGATCTTCTTCATTTGGTTGAACTCATTCCAAAGATGGTTTTTCCTTGCCTTTGTAATAGCTGAAAAGAAAGTCTCTAGGACATCCCAA
Organism: Ceratopteris richardii; assembly: GCA_020310875.1. NCBI lineage: Eukaryota > Viridiplantae > Streptophyta > Polypodiopsida > Polypodiales > Pteridaceae > Ceratopteris > Ceratopteris richardii. Next base: position 41,551,019 of record CM035406.1, on the reverse strand, counting down.
GTCTCTTGCAATGTCTTGCATCCTCTAATATGTGGTAATAGAAAATCAGAGATAGAGTTGAGTATGTAGGACCTTGCTTGAGCATCCCTTGCACAAAAAGTGTGAGCATATCTGTTTCCTTGTGAGTAGGTCCTCCTTTGGATCTTGAAATAGGATTTGCTTCAACACCTAATACAATCCCATATAGATTTCTACCTTGCAAATAAGCCTCCACTCTTGATCATTGACAGAAAGCCATCTCCCATCTTGAAGTTGCTGTGATACCATTGAAAGAAATTGGAGAAGCTTGGAGGGCTTGAAAAGTTGAGTTGTCAAGTGGTGAAGTTGGTCCAGCAAACCAACATAAGACCAACCCTATCTCCTTGGATATGAAAAGTAGAACTTGTATTCTTGTGGTTAGTGCAATAAAACCCAATAGGTACTTTGGAACATCAAAAAGAACAAGTTGATGCAAAATAGATAACTTGCACCTTGACTAGCTCAAAAAAATCTTCTAAAAATGGATGGAAGTCTTGACTTCAAACACTGAGAGCAGCCCACAAAATAAAAATTGGAAAACTTCCTCTTAAAGGAGTGTCATACATAGGGTTGGATTGCTATAATGCATAAAAGCCCTAATTTATAACAACTAGTAGAACTGAACCGATGTCATCTCGATTTTTCAAGGAGTTGCAGAGAATGACCCCAAGATTGAAAAACTTGCATTTCTCTAAACCTAATGAACCAAATTACTCGAAACTTTGCACATACAAACTAGACAGTAATCTGGTGAGTGCTTAAACTCTAGATTTAGAGCTATCTTAAGAGAGTAGAACTCTTTGCAAGTTGACTAAATCTGATGAAGAAGGAGAAGAGAATAGAAATTGTAGTAAGCAATAATCAAAGAGCATATGTATTGCTTCAAATCATTAGTCTTCTTAATCTACAAATGTTTTGGAGTCTTTATAGAGACTCTTGAGGATATGGCCACAATGTTTTTCCATGAATTTGAATTCAAAATTAGGGCAGGTTTGTTAGTTTAGATTGATTGGAATCTTTTCCTACAATCTAGCAAAAGTGAAAGTTTAAATCAAATCTACTTTTTGATTGATTGATTGAGAATCACTTCCAACCACTTCTAACTCTCCCGTCTAGGCCTTTTACTCTTCCCTTTTACAAAGATCAATACTTTGAGAATTACATAAGACAATGGCCCTATGATCAAACTATCAATACAATAAATGAATGCAACTAAAACTCTACAAGGAGTATATGTGGCATCATTCAAATGATAAATATTATGTAGATCATCTCCACTTCAAGCATAATGAAATCTTGTTGTTCCAAAACTAACTCCATGCACTAATTATGCCTAGAAATGGACTACTAACTGCAATCCACCCAGTTCACATGTTCGTGCCTACATCACACTTGCTAAAATAGTGAATTGTTCAGGGATGCTTTAAGCTCCACTCTTATTATTTATTCACTACTTTGTACTTTGAACAGTTTATCAAGTGCAAAGCTAGATGGTGTTTTCAATCATTTGGGTAGGTATCCCACCATAGAGATAAGACATCTCTTTCTAGTTTTAGAACATGAAAATTTTCTTAGAGTTTCAGAACATGAGGCTTGGGGGATGCCTAGGGTGTTTATATAGCTCTATTTTTTACGAGAAAAATTATTTTCCAAGGGGGAAGAAATATAATAAAGTAATTTTATGATCTAAGGGTCGAGTTGATTCAAACAGATATGAAATCAGACACCGTTTGGTCACCCATGTGTATAGACTTGACTTACATACACGTCATGTGCTCTTGTAAAAAGTAATCCACTTAGCTTAGAGGTTATGTCTCAAGGATGTGAAGGATGAGTTACTGGGTTCAACTCCCATAAGATACATGGGGAGAGTATTTTTCGGAAAGAGCTCTAGAGCCTTCTAGAAACATCCACTCGTGTTAACTCAAGTTAACTAAGACACTTGGTGCACATGCAGTTACATGGCTAATGCATGGATGGTTAAAATCCACTTGCCAAGAAGGAAATTCCCTAGAGAGAGCTATATAAAGAGAAATATGGTTGGGATGTGATTCACCTCTCTAGCACACGGTGGTGGTTGTAATCTTGAGTTTCTTGCACAGAATGTGAACACAAAGAAATCATATCCCTCTTTCCCCCTCCACCTAGTAATTTATAGGCTATGGACTATGTACACTACCCTCTTTTGATTTCATGTTTTACCTAATGATAAGCTTGCATTGAAAATCTTCATTATGATAATTACCTATGGCAAGAAGATGATGAATAAAGGGTTTCCTAGCCCAAAAAGTATATGAATGAAGAGACATTCGTTGTTTTGGGCATGTAAAACAAATATGGGAGCATGATTATGTGAAAATTCAAACTAAAAACACATAAGATTCACCTCCATGGTGACGGGGGACGTATTTCAGCATCTATGCAATGATGAAGCATGAATGACCTTCATTGGTAGACTTCTCTACACCTCTACAACTCAAAATGCCTCTTTCTCAAAGTCTGTAGGGAATTTGATTGAGCCTTTTCTCACTTTAAATAGACTAATGGAGCTTTCCCACATAATATTTTTCACTCAAACTGATTGCCCACACTAAGAGAAATAATATTTGCAACAAAGGCAACGTTGTTGTATGAAGGAGCTAGTAACACAGTGACCACACTTCACCCCAATAACCTTTTCTCCAAAAATAACCACACAATACAACTCAAGCTTGACCATACTTTAGATAAATATAATTGTTATCCATTGACATCAAAATCATAGCAAACAGATAACTTTGGAAGTAGAAACAAGCCTTACAACAAAGACATAGATAGCTCTATTAAATCCTTTACACACACACACATAGATATGAGTCACAATAGTTCACTATTTTTCATGTTTCTTGGATATTACTCACAAGATGAACCCTAGAATACGCATTTAGCTATGCGAAGGCTCAAATATTACATAGGAGAAATTCTTAAGGAAGGAGAAACAATGCTGACAATTCAACGATAGAGAGTTCCAACACTACCTACACACACAGGGAACTATGCCTACTTTGAACTAAGAAAAGAGAAAGCAAGGGCTATTTTAAGCAAGGGGCTTGCTTCAAAACACTCCACAACACTAAGGGGACTTATGCAAACTAAAAACCCACGTGGGATTAGTTATTTGAAACCAAAGTGACAAACATATACATACATACATACATTCACACACACACACACATATATATATATATATATATATATATATATATATATATATATATATATATATATATATATATATATATATATATATATATATATATATATATATATATATATATATATATATATATATATATATATATACATACATACAACTCGAAAAGTGAGATGATCGTTCCTTAAAAATCAAGAATTGCACTTAAGTGTGATTGGAAATAGATGAGATGAATGAGGAGGGTTTTCAACAACTTTGTGGTGAAGGAATCTTGTGAAATTCCTTGTCCTTTAGTGATGGAATCGTGGAAAATGAGATTTATCGAAATCTCTCCATTTTAACCCAATGAAATTACTCCAAAGTGCTCCTAAGGTTGGATGTTCATTTTCAGCACTCCCCCTCAAGCTTCAAGTGCTTCATCCCAAGCTCTATCCTTCCAATGCTTCCTTTGAACCTTATAATCTTTGCAAAACCCAATGCTTTAGTTAAGATATATGCACATTGATTTTTGGCACTAATATGAAGGACTTGTATTTTTTTTTACACCATGTCCCTCACAAAATGATAATGAACTTCAATGTGTGTGCTCCTAGCATTAAATATGGGTCTTCTGGTTAGGTATAGGATACTCATATTATCAAAATAGATAAGTATCTCCTTGAAGAACATATCTAAGCCTTGAAATAGCTTCTTTAGCTTCATGACTTTGCATGTACCTTGATCCAAAGCTCTATACTCAAATTTGGGTTACACAAAAGCAACTTTGAGATGCACAAGGTGAGCTTCTTCCTTGGCATGACCGCATAACCTCTTTTGCTTCTCCTATCATCCTTTGAGCTAGCCAAGTTAGCATCAAAGAGTCCTTTGGCCTAAAAATCACTCTTCAAAGGATAATATAAACCTTTATTAAAATCCCCTTTGAGATATCTTAATAGCTGTTTAGCCTCAAGAAGATATGGTACTCTAGGAGCTTGCATGAATTGAGAGAGGACTCCCACAACATATGAAGAGTCTAGTCTTGTAATTGTGGTATATATCAATGAACCAATGATGGAGCTATGAATTCTAAGGTCATGCACTTCAGATCCTTCTATTGATCTAAGGTTAAGATAGATTTTCAAAGGATTTGTAAATGGCTTGGAATGTATGAGATGAAATCTTTTCAATTGAAATGAACCCAATACCTAGGTCCCTTCATACACCTTTTCTGCTACCCTACAACAAAACTCTGATTCACCTACCTTATACTAATCCAAATCACTTACGCTTTTAGCCACACTTATTATGGTTCATAAAATTTCCAAAAAGCTATAGAACACCTCAAATATATCTTTTTAGGTATGTCTACAACTCTGTTCAAAACACACTATGTAGAGATGTAGGATATGCAAAAACTAGGATTACAAACTTATACCAATTTCTTTTTGCATGAAATTGATTTCAAGAGTCCCTCTTAGGGAACATAGGATACATATATAAGCTACAGAATTCACTTTAAATATCTTTAATTGGATATGTACACAAGGAGTTACAGCTATTATAAGTAGACTATGTATATACCTACGAGAGACTAGACGGGGTGTGGGCTTGATAGCTGCTTCTTGCTTGTCCTATGTGCATATAACACCCTCCTTTGTGTGTTTTTCTAGCTTGGAAAGATGCATTTGAGATCCTTGAGCTTTGGATGACTCTCTCCTTGAGGCTCCTTGATTATATGTCTCTTGGTTTTCAATGACCTATAATATTTCCATGCATTTGATGACTCTTCACCTCCTTTTTTAGCTTTTGGATGCCTCTTATGACTTTTTCACCACCTTAGGACTGCCTTGCCTGACCTTGAGACTGCCCTAAGTGATCTAAGTTATGGTTTTTGTCCACATTAAGGTCTCTTGACACCTTTTTGCATGTAAATCTTGCATATTTCACACTTTCAACACTCCCCCTCAAGCTTAAGGTGGTAGAGACTATATCAAGTAAACTCATTGCTTTTGAAAACTATGTAAACTTGGTCACGTCAAAGATTTTGGTGAAGATATCTGCAACTTGGGCCTTTGTACCTAAAAAATGAAAATTATTTTCCCCACTTGCAACCTTTTCCCTTACATAATGGTAATGCACTTCAATGTGCTTACTTCTTGCATGATATATGGGATTGTTAGTAAGTATAGGCTTGACATGTTATCTCCATAAACTAGAATTGGTCCAAGTTGTATACCAAGATCTTTGAAGAACTTCTTATGCCACATTGATTCACAGGTAGTGAGGGCCAAAGCTCTATATTCATCCTCTGTTGAACTCAATGCAATTGTGGGCTATTTTTTGCTCATCCATGAAATTCCTTTTGTTCCTAGCATGCAAACATAGTCGGAATTTGGTCGTCTATCATCAACACTCCCTGTGCAATCATGCATCACTCCATGCTCTTACTTGAAGTTCTTCATCATATCTATATAACAACTATAATATCACTATATGGGCCATAGTGGGAACACCTCTTGAGAGGTGTTCACCACATGAAATCAATGAATGATCTTTCCATATGTATGGGTACAAGAGGGGATCGAAGATTATCACACATAAGAGATTATTATCTCTTATGAGGAAGCAAGAAGAGAGTCGATCATGACTCTCACAAGATTCTCACGCTCGGGCGTGCCTGGGAGGAGAACCTAAGACATATCTCTATATGTGCTTGCGAAGATCATCGATGATCAGTAGAGTAGCAAAAGGTCTATCTAAAATTGGTATCACAACGAAGGTTCTTGCCACTCTTACGTGTGCTCCATGGCAGAGGATTTGAACCCGTCACCTATTCGACAGTAGGCACAAGCTTTATCCACTTAACTACAACCATGTTATGCCCTTTATTACATAGTTACTATTGAAAATACAAGTTTCCAGAGCGTTCACGAGGAGGTTGTTGGGAGAGATGGTTGGATGCACTCAGAAGATTGAGTTGGTACTGCTAATCCTGCTTTGCACCAGCCCTCTTTGACTCCAGATATGCTTAGTAGACTTCTTGAGCTTTCAAATGATACCAAAATATGCTATATGTACTTTGGAAATGATTTGACTAATGATTAGATCAAAACAGATGAGTTTTCACTTCACTAGACTTGAAAACTTTCTATTTTGGTCTTGATACCTTCTCAGTCTTTCACTCAGTATGACCAGCACACTTACAATTGATCAAATTCCTTTTGGACATATTAAATTAGCTTAACAAGCTACCATTTGCAAGTGGAATGAGAAGAAATGACAAACTATACTCTGAGAAAGAAGTTTAGCAAAATTATATGTACCCTCGACTTTTTAGGAACTCTACAGAAGAATACCAGAGACCACTTCAAGTGCGATTTCTCCGAGCTGGCTGATCCAATGACCTTGACATTTTTTAGGCACGTAGTATGCTTGGAGCTGGTTCCAACAAGCTTTGAATCATTTGATTTGGTTCAGTAGATCCTGAGATATGATCTGTTGAAGTTGACAGACTTGGAGGTAGACAACTCAAAGAACACAGAAGTAATGAATGTAACTCTTTCTATTAATTCACATGAATGTACAATCTCATTGGCTTGATAGATGTAGCCTAATGAGTTGGAGATGTGTAGGCTATGGTGTAGCACTCACACACTCAATGATCACAGATGTTAGGCTCGGGAATGGTGCTGAACAACCGCGACTTTTGACTAACACTTTTTATAGGAGTTGAGTTGAATTTGAATTTGAATTCAAATTCAGATCTCCTATGATCACTCCACTAAATGTAGGGAGATATTCTCTCCATTAATCAACTACCTTTTCCACGAATCTATCAAGTAGGTGTATCCATAAGATTCCAAGTGATTTAGTCTTTTACAAGAAGTAAAATGGTAAGAACTTATAAGCATAAGTTCCTATGACTCTTGCTTCAAGTAGAGATATCCTTCAAGGTTTCCAAGCCAAAGGTGAAGGCTTGAATTGCACCAACAGCTCCCACTCAAGCCAAACATTTGGCTCAAGTCTTCATCTTCATTCTTCAATCACATCCTGTAATCCAATCATGGATTTAAATCTCCATAACTTGTTTCCATCCAAAGCTTTAGTAAGTAAATCTGCACATTGCATATTAGTGGACACATAAGTCAATTGAATGTCTTTGCTTAGCAACTTTTCTCTCACATAGTGGTAATGAACCTCTATGTGTTTGGTTCTAGCATGATATATTGGATTAGCTGCAAGGTGAAGAGAGCTTGTGTTATCACCAAAGATAATTGGAGGTCTAGTGTATAGACCTAATTTTGTATACAAAAGTTTTAACGAGATAGCTTCTTGAGTGGCATTGGCTAGCCCTCTATACTCTGCTTCAGTAGATGACAAAGCTACTGTAGGTTGTTTCTTGGCTGACCAAGAAATTGGTCTATCACCTGCAAAACATATGTATCCTGATGTGCTCCTCCTATCATCCTTGCATCCTGCCCAATCTGCATCTGAATATACTTTAATATCAATGTCTGATGTATAAGGAAAGTACAAACCATGGTTCTGATTTCCCTTTAGATACTTCAAGATCTTCTTTGCTACCTCTAGGTGAGGTACCCTTGGTTTGTGCATGAATTGGCTTAGCACACTAACTCCATATGCTATGTCAATTCTGGTTAAGGTAGCATAATTCAAACTACCTACCATACTTTGGTATCCTGTAATGTCTTGGACTTCATCACCTTCATGAGAACTAAGCTTTAGGTTGACCTCCATTGGAGTACTTGAGACTTTAGCTTCCTGCAAATTAAACTTCTTCACCATGTCCTGTATATACTTCTTTTGAGTGATATATATACCTGAATTAGTGTAGACTAACTCAAGACCTAAGAAGTATTTCAATAATCCAAGATCATTGATCTTGAACTCCTTCATCATCTGTCCTTTGATGCTTCTAATACCATTGACATCATTGCCTATAATGATGATGTCATCAACATAAACACACAAGTAGATTACCTCTGTACTACTCCTCTTTATGAATAGAGAAGTGTCTGCTTTACTCATCACAAATCCTTGGTCTTGGAGATATGTTGTCAACCTGTAATTCCATGCTCTAGGTGCCTGCTTCAATCCATATAGAGCCTTCTTCAATTTACAAACATAATTTACCTTCTTGGGATCTTCATAGCCAGGTGGTTGTGACATGTAGACTTCTTCAGATATCCATCCATTCAAGAAAGCATTCTTGACATCTAATTGGTACATGTTCCAATTCTTGGATGCAGCTACACTCACTAGTACTCTGATTGTTGGCATTTTTGCCACAGGAGAAAATGTCTCCTCATAATCAATGCCTTGGGTTTGTGCAAAACCCTTGGCTACCAACCTAGCTTTGTACCTGTTAATTGTTCCATCTGAGTTTCTCTTTAGTTTGTAGATCCATCTGGATCCTATCACCTTCATAGAGTCCTTCTTGGGTACCAAGTCCCATGTGTCACTCTCCTTGAGAGCTTCTATTTCTTCATCCATAGATCCTTTCCATTCTGGTTTGGTGATTGCCTCTTCATATGTACCTGGTTCTTCATTCAACAAATCCTTTGCAAGATATACAGAATGCTTGGTTACAAGAGAAGTATCATACCCATATCTGATAGGCTTCTTACTTTCTCTCTGAGATCTCCTCATTGCTTGAGTTAAGGATTCTGGTATATCCTCTAGCTTCTTCATTTTCATCTTCCCTTTGGACTTCCAAGCCTTAAATTCCTCAAGGTTAATTGTGTCATCATCATCTGAGCTTGGATCTTCTTCCTTGCTTGGTTCTTCCTTGATTAGCTTTGGGAAATCTTCTTCCATATCATAGGGTAGACTAACCTTCCTGCATTCGTTCTCATACCATGAGTCATTCTCATCAAAGATGACATCTCTGCTTACCTTGAAACCTTTGTTTGTTGGGTTGTAGAATCTGTACCCTTTCTGGTTCAAGTCATAACCAATAAAGATACATTTTTCAGCTTTAGGGTCTAGCTTTCCCCTTACCTGTGAGGGAATATGCACATATGCTACACAACCAAAAATTTTGCAATGATCCAATGATGGTCTCTTACCATGCCAAGCTTCATAAGGTGTCATGCCATCAAGAGACTTTGATGGCAACCTGTTGATGAGATAGGTGGCACTAGATACACTCTCTGCCCAAAGATAATTTGGCAACTTCTTTTCATTAAGCATAGACCTAGCTGTTTCAACAATAAGCCTATTCCTTCTTTTAGCTACCCCATTTTGTTCTGGTGAGTACCTTGTAGTTATCTCCCTTTTGATGCCTCTTTCCTGCAAGAAATCTTCAAACTCATTGGAGAAGTATTCTCCTCCTCCATCTGACCTTAGCCTCTTCAAGTTTCTTCCTGTTTGGTTTTCAACAAGTGTAAGATACCTCTTGAAACAATTAAACACTTCATCTTTATGCTTCATAAAGTATAAGACAGTCCATCTGCTATAATCATCAATGAAGGACACATAGTACCTTGATCCTGAAATGGAGGGATCCTTGCTAGGTCGCCAAACATCTGTGTGTACCAAGTCTAGGTAGTCTTCATGCATGAAACCTTTCTTTGAATAGGGCAACCTGTGAGACTTACCAAACTGACAAGCACCACACTTGTAAATCATGTGTTGCTTGGACACATTAGGTATCCCAAGCACACATTGATCCCTGCACATTTGCTTTAGGGTTCTTTCACCTATGTGACCTAACCTCTTGTGCCATATTTCTAACTCTAAAAGTGTTTGATCCTTGTAATTGTATAAAGCAATGTTTTTGGTGTCTTCTAGCTCAAAAGTAAATAATCTACCTGATTTCTCTCCCTTGGCTATCCTTCTGAATCCATGTCTTGGGTCTTCCACATATGCTCCATGTTGATTGAACCTGACCTGCAAACCTTTCTCCACAATCTGACCAACACTCATTAGGTTCTTGGTAATGGTTGGTACATAAAGTACCCTGCTCAATAGATTCTGATTCCCATCACAAGTTTTCACATTTCCAATCTTTACAACAGAATGTTTAGTATCATCACCTGTCTGTACCTGATGTTTGCCCTTGGGTTCTTCCAAATCAGAGAGTAGTGCCACATTACCAGCTACATGGTTAGAACACCCTGAATCAATATAAAATAAATGATCATCATCTGTACCTGCCTTGGAGGTCATATTCATGATCAATAGGGAGTCATCTTGCTCCTCTGTGTAGTTGTTGTAATCCCTTCTATTTCTGAATCCACCTTGGTAGTTACCATTGTGGTTGTGGTTGTAATTGTTGTTGTACTGATTGTTGTATCCATTGTAGCCTTGGTGTTGGTTGAATCTGCCTCTACCTTGAGAGTATCCACCTCTTTGATAGCCTCTTCCTCTCTGATTCTTATAATTTCTATAGCACTCATCTGTGGTATGGTTAGACAATCCACAAATGTTGCATGGTGATGTGTTGTAGGGTCTCCCCCTACCTGACTTACCTCCTCTGCCTCTACCTCTTGAAGATCTACCTCTCCCTGCATAGTTTGCTTGGGAGGTAGAGCCTTCTTCTTCTTGCTTCTTCCCTTTACCTTTATCCTTAACTTTCTTATCAGTATATAGAGCAGAGGGGTTATTACCTTTTGATTGATCTCCAGACTTTGTAAACTTTGCTTCATGTGTGAATAGTTGGCCCATAAGAGTTGTGAGATCTGGGGTATGCATGTCCATGTAGAGATCCATTGCAGTGGTGAAGCTCTCCCACTTATCATCTGCCTTTAGTCCATTGGTTATTTGCCTTACTATTTGTTCCTCTTCAATCTCCTCTCCAATGCTTGCTAATTGGTCTGCCATATCCTTGATCTTGGTCACAAATTCTGAGACTGATTGCTTTGGTTGCTTCTTAAGGGTTGTGAATTCAATCCACAATTGATTCTTCCTGGCCCTTGTGTTAGAAGAAAAGTATGATGACAAGGTTTCCCAAGTCTCTTGGGAAGTCTTACAATTCCTTATGTGAGGTAAAAGGAAATCAGATATAGAGTTAAGAAGATAAGACCTTGCCAAAGCATCTTTTGCACACCATGTGTTGAGCCTCTCTTGTTCATCCTTGGTGGGTAGTCCTCTAGCTTTGAATGAGGGCAATTCCTCATCTCCTGAGATGAATCCAAATAAGCTTCTTCCTTGTAGATAGGTCTTCATCCTTAGAGACCAAGCTTGGTAATTGTTCCTGTCCAATTTGTCAATGAATGAAGGAAAACCATCTCCCATGTTACCTTATTTGCTCTGATACCACTGTTGGGAGAGATGGTTGGATGCACTCAGAAGATTGAGTTGGTACTGCTAATCCTGCTTTGCACCAGCCCTCTTTGACTCCAGATATGCTTAGTAGACTTCTTGAGCTTTCAAATGATACCAAAATATGCTATATGTGCTTTGGAAATGATTTGACTAATGATAAGATCAAAACAGATGAGTTTGCACTTCACTAGACTTGAAAACTTTCTATTTTGGTCTTGATACCTGCTCAGTCTTTCACTCAGTATGACCAGCACACTTACAATTGATCAAATTCCTTCTGGACATATTAAATTAGCTTAACAAGCTACCATTTGCAAGGGGAATGAGAAGAAATGACAAACTATACTCTGAGAAAGAAGTTTAGCAAAATTATATGTACCCCCGACTTTTTAGGAACTCTGTAGAAGAATACCAGAGACCACTTCAAGTAAGATTTCTCCGAGATGGCTGATCCAATGACCTTGAAATTTTGTAGGCATGTAGTATGCTTGGAGCTGGTTTTGATTTGGTTTAGTAGATTCTGAGATATGGTCTGTTGAAGTTGACAGACTTGGAGGTAGAGAACTCAGAGAACACAGAAGTAATGAATGTAACTCTTTCTATTAATTCACATGAATGTACAATCTCATTGGCTTGATAGATGTAGCCTAATGAGTTGGAGATGTGTAGGCTATGGTGTAGCACTCACACACTCAATGATCACAGATGTTAGCCTCGGGAATGGTGCTGAACAACCGCGACTTTTGACTAACACTTTTTATAGGAGTTGAGTTGAATTTGAGTTTGAATTCAAATTCAGATCTCCTATGATCACTCCACTAAATGTAGGGAGATATTCTCTCCATTAATCAACTACCTTTTCTACGAATCTATCAAGTAGGTGTATCCATAAGATTCCAAGTGATTTAGTCTTTTACAAGAAGTAAAATGGTAAGAACTTATAAGCATAAGTTCCTATGACTCTTGCTTCAAGTAGAGATATCCTTCAAGGGTTCCAAGCCAAAGGTGAAGGCTTGAATTGCACCAACAGCGGTTCCATCTCATAGCTATTCGGACTAGAGTATATTGTCCTGTTGTACTAGAGCTATGAAGATAATATTGGCTGAGGGTTCAAGACAAATCTCCTTAGAACTTGAGGAGGATTTCGACGAAGCATCATGAAGAAGAAAAAGGACAATTCATACTTTCCTCTGCTACCTAAAGAATGGATAGCTAATGTTGCTTCTTAGTTCATGGATGTCAAGCTTATGGAGGAAACAAAGCCTAATGAGAAGATGGAGATACCACCTTAAGCACAAGTATGGAAAGTTTTCCTGTTTTCAAGAATTGAGATAAAAGGTCGGACTCTTTGAGAAGGGCAAGGAAGGGTTTGAGGTCAAGCCCTTAGAGGGAAATTCATGTGTGGGGATTATGAGATGTACACTTCCATCAAAAGTCAAGGATTCCCTCAAAATACAAGTAAGAACAAGCTGAGGGTATCTCTAAAGTAGCCCTATTCATGAATTTTTCTCACAAAATTGCAGGAGTTATTTTTTACTAATAACCATTTCGGATAGAGAAAATGAAGTGGGATTTTTCTTAGTTTGGTAGGAAAAACCATGCATACGTATAGCTTAGGGAATTAAGTTCCATATAAGATTAAGAAATCCAAAATATACCTCAATATGATGGGATTTTGAAGCTCCACAAAACCCCCTTCCATCACTCTGGAGAAAAAATTTCAGCACATCATTTTAAGAAATTCCCATTTTGGAAGAGGAAAAAAGAGGTGCGCTAGCTATGGATGGATGGGAAAAAGTATATATATTGATCTTCATATACCACTCTTTGAGGTTATTGAGAGAATTTCAGGATTTACGTGATGGAAGAATGCTTTTGGGCAACCCAAATATCACATTTTCACACTTTTTCCAGCCCCTCCAACAATCCACTAGTTTGGCATGTCCCGCTTGGAAAGGTCATATCTTGGGCTAGAAAACTCCAAATTGGACATGGTATGGCTGTTTTTGAAGATCAGAAGGTTTATTTTCAGTTTAGGAAAAGAAATTTTGGAAAAATATATTTTTGCAGGTCTGTACAGGTCTACACATTCTAAACAGTTTTTGGCAACTACCTTCCAGGAGCCATATTTTACGAACCATGAAAGCGATTGAAGTAATTTCACTTTGAATCACTTGCACATGATATATATTTCAGTTTATGATCATTTGCGGGTCTTAAAGTGGTTTTTTCAAGTCTAAAGAGGGATTACAAATGCATTTTTGGGTAAATTTTGCATTATTTTGGTAATCATTTGACCATGCTGTATGTTTTGGGAAGTGATCCGATGCTTTCGGACACTTAAAAAATTATTAGGATCTAAGGAGGAAGGTGAAGTTCATTGAAAAGGGTTGGATGCATGCAACTCCAATACCAAACCCCTCAGGGACGTATGCTTTATATTTTAGGTAATTTACTTTATAGTATGGCATGTTTTGTAGGTACATGCATGGATTGGAGTGCATATATTCAAGTTTATCATTGTTTGAATTTTAAAAGTATGGATCAACATGCGAGGAGTACACTTTTTGATTGTTTGCAGGAAATATGATTGCAGGAACTACATGGTTATGCAACAAAGAGAATTGTTGCTAGCATTTGTTTTTATGTTTTCGCAGGTTATGGAGTCCATCTATGAGTTTATGGCATGCATGCCATGGGCCTGTCAAGCCCTATGTTTTTGGATGGCATGTGTGCCATTGAGCTTTTGTTCATAATTTTTTGGGACTCCATTTCCTAGGGTAATGCTGTTGAAATTTTTCCCATCTCATGGCATTATATACGCACTTGCCTTTAGGTAAAAATGTTATGGCATGGTAACATGCCCTTTTTGCAAACTACAGTAAGGTGTTAGCATGCTTGTAAGCATGTATTTGATGGAATTATTACCATCATAGTAGTATACGTAATACAACTTCAGTAGTAACAGGATCCCTACACATAATCTTTATGGATTTTAGACCATAGGATTGCTAAGGGAAGGAGCTACACCTTCACCATTAGTAATGTGCACAAGCAATCCTATAGGTTTTAGGAAGTTGCATATAGGCACGGGAGATACGTTTATGATAATCTCCAAGTTAGTGAAGAATTACTTATCTTCACAAGAGTCTCACATGATGATTAGGAGACCATGGGGTATTATCAGAAATACCCAAAGAGTGACTAGTTTCACTGATACATCTCACTTGAGCAAGTAGTGAAGCATTTCTGTTACACTACTAAGGAAACCAATTACACAGATGGGTTTCATGAGATAGCATCGATGGGTGCTTATGTGATTCGAGTGATGGTTAGGAAGGCCAGAGGTATGGCAATAGCTCTATGACTTAGAGCATAGATCCCTTAGCCAGGAATAGTTGGGGTACCCAATACATGTATGTATATTGGGATCTACAGAGAGGTACTTAGACTTAGTCTTGGTACCTAGGAACAAGTTAGTTTGGAATAGAAAGGGATATCCATTGTCATTTGTTGACTAGAACCAAACTATACTAGTTCAAGGACATGGGACTCATTTGAGTCCACGGACATGATTTTAGGATATGGGATTCATTAGAATCCACATACATATTCCATTACATATATATGGAATATATCTTCACTTTAGTGTAGGTATGACATCCCTTTGAGCACTCTTCTTCTATGGCCAGGGAGAAAAGGACTCATCATTCATGGCGTCAGCCTGTTTACAATTACGCTCTCAAACATTAACCATAGACTCATTACCTATGGAATTAGACACCTACAAAAGGATTATTGAAAGCATCAATCACAGAAGTAGAACTCAGGGAAATATCAGGCGTAACTTTTCTTCTATTCCAGAAACTTTTACATCAGTTGATGAGAGAGATCTTCCTCACTTCTAAAGTGTCTAATGACTTCTAACTTTTCTAATCTCATACTCTCTCATATTTACCCGACTTTTTACTTGTATATATAGACTTATATGTACAAGCTCATGACCATACAAAAGGTATATGTGAGCTAACTAGAATCTAATGTACATATGTGTACAAGTCTTCATTTCCTGAACATGCTTTATCTTCACTCTTCAATTGTTGACCTTTTCTTCATTCTTTGGCTTCAAGTCTTTATCCAAAACATCAATTGGTGATTGTCTTGCACCAACAGCTCCCCCTCAATCATCAATTAAGGTTTTCTCTATCTTCTTTATACCTGCCATGTCTTTGAATCTCTGTAGCTTTGGTCCATCCAAGATTTTTGTTAACATATCAGCAATCTGATCTTTTGTTGAAGTATGTATGACTTCAATCTCCTTGTCCATCACCTTCTCTCTTAGAAAGTGATACTGAATCTCAATATGTTTAGTCCCAGCATGAAAAACACGGTTAGCAGCTAAATACAATGAACTCATGTTATCTCCATGAATAGTAGGTGTACTCTGAATGATGTGAAAACTCTTCATAAGAGTATTTAGCCATATGACTTCCTTTGCAGCTTCAACCATACCTTTATACTCTGCCTCTGTAGATGATAAAGCAACTATGTGTTGTTTCTTAGAACACCAAGGGATTAACTTATCTCCCACATAACACAAGTATCCATATGTTGATCTCCTATCATCAGGATTACCTGCCCAATCTGTATCACTATATATCTTGATGTTTGTATCTGATGTAAAACCTTAGTACAAGCCTTCTTTGAGTGTACCATTTATGTACCTCAACACCCTTTGTCCTGCAACCCAATGTTCTTTCCTAGGACAATGCATGAATTGAGACAACACTCCTACTGCATATGACAAGTCAGGCCTAGTTAATGTAGCATAGATCAGACTACCAACCAAACTTTGATATAGCTTCATGTCCTTGAATTCTTCTCCTCCATATGTGCTCAATTTGTGATTAACCTCCATTGGAGTAGATGCCACCCTGCAATTATCCATTTTAAACTTGACCAACAAGTTCTTCAAATACCTCTCTTGAGTTACATACACTCCATGTTGAGTGTATGAGATCTCCATGCCCAAGAAATATGACAAGTCTCCCAAGTCACTAATCTTGAACTCTTTCTCCATTTGCTTCTTTAGGCTTTGTATGCCCTTCTCATCTGTACCTGTAAGAATTATATCATCAACATATATGCACATGTAAATGAACCCATCATCATTAGCTTTGACAAGCAAGCTACTATTTGCTTTAGATACTTGAAAACCAAGTTCCTTCAAGAACTTCATAAGTCTATAATTCCATGCACTTGGGGCCTGCTTCAAACCATACAAAGCTCTCTTGAGGTTACATACATGATCTGGATACCTTTCATCTTTGAATCCTTGTGGTTGCTCCATGAAAGCATCATCTGAAATATAACCATTTAGAAAAGCATTCTTCACATCTTATTGACATAATCTCCAACCTTTACATGCAGCAATGGCTATGAGTGTCTTGATGGTTGTCATCTTTTCCACAGGACTATAGGTCTCATCATAATCTATACCATATGTCTCAGCAAACCCTTTCACAACAAGTCTAGCTTTATACCTAGACATACTTCCATCTGCATACCTCTTGTAGACCCATTTGCATCCAATGATCTTCTGACTATTTGGTTTAGGGACCAAATCCCATGTCTCATTCTCCATCAATGCATTCCTGCATAGCTTTCTCCCAATTTTCCTTACCTTTTGCCTCTTCATATGTAGAAGGGTCTTCATCTGCCTTTACCATATAAGCATAATCTTTAGTAGCCAAAAACAAAGTATCATAGCTATACCTTGTAGGTTGCCATTTGTGTCTTGATAACCTTCTGAGTTCTCCACTTCTTGAGGTTTCTGGTTCATCACATTCTCGATCAAACCTTGGCACTTCTTCAACTTCAACCTGTACTTCATTATTCTCTTCTTCATCAAATATTTGAACCTTTGATTTACCTTTCTTCTTATTCACAACTTCTTCATCACCTGCATGAATATTGATTGTACCTGCATAACAAGTACATTGCTCATCAAATGTAACATCCTTTGACACAAGGAATTGTTTTGTGGATGGACTCCACAACCTAGATCCCATCTGCTTGTCATCATATCCAATAAACACATACTTTTTAGCATTAGGTTCCAATTTATGTCTCAATTGAGATGGCACATATGCATAAGCCAAACATCCAAATACTTTGCAATGATCTAGGGTAGGTCTCTTACCCCACCATGCCTCATATGGTGTCATACCCTACAAAGCTTTACATGGTAATCTATTGACCAAATATATAGCTGTATTTATAGCCTCAACCCACAAGTAATTGGGACACTTTTTCTCTTTCATCATGAATCTTAAAAACTCAACAAGAGTTCTATTCCTCCTTTCTGCTACACCATTTTGTTGAGGAGAGTACCTACAAGTAACCTCTCTTTTTATACCTGCATTCCACAAGTAATCACTGAATTCATTAGAGAAATACTCTCCCCCTCCATCTGACCTTAATCTCTTCAACTTTTGACCTATAATTGTTTCTGCATAGACATGATAATGCTTGAATGTATTAAATACCTCTGATTTATCTTTGATCACATAGATAGTGATCCACCTAGTAGCATCATCAACATAAATTACATAATATCTTGAACCATTGATACTGAAATCCTTTGATGGTCCCCACACATGTGTGTACCAACTGAGCTTCTCTAAATACATAAATCCATGCTTAGAATTTGATTGCTTATGAGCCTTACCTAATTGACATGCCTCACATCTATATGTCATATGTTGACTTGCAACATTAGGCAATCCAAGCACTGAACCATTGTTAACCATACCCTTAATACCTCTTTCATTGAAATGTCCAAGCCTTTTGTGCCAAAGATCTAACTCAGAGATTCTATGTCCTCTATAAGTGAACAAGGCATGATCAACATTACCTTGAATCTTCAATGTGAAGAGTCTTCCTTCTTTCTTTCGTGAAACAATTTGTTTATACCCACTGCTAGGGTCTTCCACAAAAACTCCATCATTATTGAACCTTATTTCATAACCTTTTTCAACAATTTGTCCTACACTTATGAGATTCTTTGGAATTGTAGGAACATACAAAACCTTACTCAAAAGAGTACTTCCATCCTTGGCCTTCACTGATCCAATTGACTTCACATTATGCTTTGTATTGTCACCTGTTTGAACTACATGATTAGTTATCTTATTCTCCAAATCAGTCATCAAGGCTATGTTGCCACTCAAGTGATTACTACACCCTTAGTCAATGTAGGAGACTCTTTGGTCTTCACTTTGCCTTTCACAAGTTGCATTCATGATTAAGGTTGAATCCTCCTTCTGATCTGAAGCATAATTGTAGTAGGTATTATTGTAGGATTGACTTTGGAATCCTCTACCTGCATTTCTTCAAAAGTAACCTCTACTACCTCTACCTCTAAAATTACGTCTTTGGTTTCTGCCACGTCTTCCTCTTGAATTAAAGTACTGATTATATCCACCATTGTTCTGAGTATTATGCCAACAATCATGAGCTAAGTGATTTGTCTTACCACAAATCCAGCAAGCTTTGACTCCATCTCTATTACTTCTGCCTCTTCCTCTACCTTTACCACCTCCTCTTCCTCTTAGGAAGTTAGCTCGGCTAGTTGTGCCTTCATCTTCATTTGTTTGTTGCTTGCCTTTGCTATTCTTCTTCTTATCTTTTGAATACATTGCTTGATCTGCACTCTTATCACTTTCACCTTTGACATCCTGCTCAAATGTTAGCATATGTCCTAGCAACTAATTTAAATCAGGGCAAAAATGATCTAGTGACAATTCAATAGACAAAATGAATGGCTTCCATTTGTCATCACCTGTCAAATCTGTGAGGATTTGCCTTACCAATTTATCCTCCTCAATATCTTCATCAAGTGCTCCTAATGCATCTGCAATGTCCTTCATCCTTGTTACATAATCATAGATGGATTGAGAGGCCTTCTTCTTGAATGTGGTAAACTCTACCCATAAAGATGCCTTCCTTGACTTTGTAGTGTTTTGGAAATGCTCCTCCAAAGCACTCCATATATCACTTGCACTTTCAAGACCTCTAATGTGAGGTAGCAAGTAGTCATTGACTCCCATGTAGATAATGCTCCTTGCTTCAACATCTCTCTTCATCCAAGTCTTCAAATCTGATAACCCATCCCTAGTTGGAACACTAGGATCTCTGAACTGTGGCTTTTCTTCTTCACTTGTGATATAGCCTATCAGATCTTTGCTCATAAGATGAGCTTCCATCCTCATTGACCATGCTGGATAGTTTTCTCTATCCAATTTCTCTATTTGAAGAGAACCTCCCATCCTTTCTTCACCTATGTATTAAATTCTTCAACATTTATGAGGGCTTATCTTCATCTACACACACAATAGTCCACAAACCTTTGTTCTAGAGGTAGTTCATGACTCTAAACACCCATGGCTAGTAGCTCTCTTTGTCCAGCAACTCCACTTTTTGACCTAGATCTGTCGCAATGAATGGGAAATTAGGGTTACACCGAAGTGTACCTCTTAGCCTTGATGTCCAAGCTTATGTGTCCTTTTCCTAGAGTCTTCAAAGAATGTTTCCTGCTATGATACCAACTGATGGAAATTAATCCCTCATATTTGCGCACTATAAGTGAAATGAACCCAATACCTAGGTCCCTTCATACACCTTTTTTGCTACCCTTTAGAAAAATCGTATTCACCTACCTTACATTGATCCAAATCACCTATTCTTTTAGCCACACGTAGTGTGGTTGATAAGAATTCCAACAAGTGATACGATACCTCAAAAGGATTTGTTTAGGACAATCAAAAACTATGCAGAGATGTAGAACATGGAGAAACTAGAGTTACAAAGATACACCAATGTTTTTGCACATAAAATGTATTTCACGAAGCTCTGTTAGTGAAAGTAAGATAAATATATAAGCTATAGAACACACTTTAATGAGATGTGTACACAGGGAGTTACAACTATTATAAATAGACTATGTCTATACCTACAAGAGACTAGAGGGGGTGTGGGCTTGATATCTCCTCTTCTGTGCATATAACACCCTCCTCTATGTTTCTCGTAGCTTGGAAAGGTGCGTTTCTTTTATAAAAATGCATGCACATACACATGGATGCAAATGGAGATGCATGCATTTTGGTGCAAATGAGTCCAAGCCTACATACTTGGACAATTAGTATTCATTTCATATAATCATTCTAAGTCATATATGACTATTCTCTGGTAAAAGGCATGTACCTTTATCTTTGTAAGAGTGCATAGAACTTACTCTCACATGAGGAATCAAATCAGGAATCACTTGGTAGTTGATTGATGAGAAAGTAAGTCCTGAAGTTCAGGATTCACTTTATGGCAAGAGCTTGAATTTTAATTCAAAAATTGGCTCCAATTCCAAGCTATAGCAATCGACCAAGATCTCGCATGAGTAATGAGCTCGATTTGGAGATCATTTGAGAGGGATCGTTGGTGTTTTGAGAGCTCATGTTAAATCCCTATCACTACCCTCACATTGTGCAATTATACATTGCCAATGTCTTTGTAACTCTATGTGATTTTATACATATACATTGATCACATCTCTACTTCATTTCTATGTTATGATCATCTCAGAACAGTGAACTTCTTAGACCTTGTTCCACAGATGAGTGCTTCAAGAAAACAAAGAAGTAGAGAGGAAGAGGCTTCCACAGAGGAGGCTATGGACAATCCATTGGTAGGTTCAATAATGGAGGTGGTTGGAAATGTAGCATTGCTATTTGATCTTGAAGAACCTAAAGAGAATCATGGTCCAAAGAGGTGATCACACTAGGCACTCTGTTAGGAAGATTGGAAATGTTAAAGCATTTGATGGTAACATGAACCTCTTAAATAAGGTACTATATGTGCCAACCATGACAAAAAACCTAATCAGTGTTGGGAAGATTGTTGACAAGGTCTTACAGGTCAGATTTACAAGGCATGGAGCATATGTGGAGGACCCTCAACAAGGCTTCAAGAGGAATGCAAAAGGTGAGAAATCTGGTAGACTATTTACATTTGAAGTTAAAGATACTAGAAATATTGCTTTCTTCAATTACAAAGATCAAACCCTATTTGAACTAGAGATATGGCATAAGAGACTAGGTAATATATGTGAAAGGACACTCAAGCAACTATGCAGGGATCAGAGTGTACTTGGCATTCCAAATGTGTCCAAGCAACACATGATTTACAAATATGGAGCATGCCAATGTGGCAAATCACACAGGCAACCATTCAACAGAAAAGGATACATGTATGAAAACTACTTGGAGCTGTTGCACATAGATGCGTGGGGTCCTTGTAGAGAGTCATCAATCTTAAGATCAAGGTACTATGTTTCATTCATAGATGACTATAATAGATGGATAATTTTTCACTTCATGAAGCATAAAGATGAAGTCTTCACTTGTTTCAAGAAGTATTTGGCATTGGCTGAGAACCAAACAAGTAGAAGCTTGAAGAGGCTCAGATCTAATGGAGGTAATGAGTATTAATCACATGAATTTGACTGCTTACAGAATAGAGGCATAAAGAGAGAGGTTACAACAAGGTACACTCCAGATAAGGATGGTGTGGTAGAGAGAAGAAATAGACTAATACTAGAGGCTACATGATCAATGTTGAATGATAAAAATTCCAAGTCACTTATGGGTGAAGGCTATTTCCATATCCACATACTTAATTAATAGGCTTCCATCCAACTCCTTGGATGGAATGAAACCTAATGAGACATGGAATGGGAGGAGACCTTCCCTAGACAATTGTAAAATCTTTGGGTGCATTTCTTATGCACATATACCCTCACAAATTAGAGGAAAGCTTGATCCAAAAGTTGAAAGGTGTATATTCATTGGCTATGACCAAAATCAGGATGGATATAGGTTGTACAATCCAACTAACAAAGGATTCATAGTTAGTAGGGATGTAGTAAATGATGAAAATAATTCCTGGTTTGAAGATGATTGCAGGAAAATAAAGCTACCTTATGACTTGGAAAGTGATTTTCCAACCCTAAATCAAGAATAACCACAAATATTAGAAGATGTCAACTCAGAAGATGTCAACTCAGAAGATGTCAACTCAGAAGATGTCAACTCAAAAGATGAAGAATAGATTGACTACAAAGCTTGGAAATCCAAGGGTAAGACAAAAGTCAAACAATTGGAAGACATTCCAAATTCATCCAATCAAGCACTTAGAAGATCTCAAAGGGAGAGTAAGAAACCCATAAGGTATTACTATGACACATCACTAATCACCAAGCATTCTATATACATGACGAAAGATTCTATGTTAGAGGAGCCTTCTTCATTTGAAGAAGAAAATCAAAAGGAAGAATGGAGAGAAGCTATGAAGGAGGACATTGAAGCACTTCAAGAGAACAATACTTGGGATTTGGTCCCCAAGAAACCAAGCATGAAGGTAATAGGATCTAGGTGGATTTACAAACTAAAGAACTCAAATGGTTCAATCAACAGGTATAAATCAAGGCTAGTAGGAAAGGGTTTTGCTCAAACCCATGGAGAGGATTATGAGGAGACCTTCTCACCTATGGCTAAGATGCCAACAATCAGCGTTTTAGTAAGTATTGCTACTTAAAAGAATTGGAAATTGTATTAGTTAGATGTTAAAAATGCATTCCTTAATGGATGGATTTCTAAAGAAATCTACATGGCTCAACCACAAGGATATGAAGACAAGGACGAACCAGAATATGTGTGCAAATTAAGGAAAGCACTTTATGGTTTAAAGCAAGCTCCCAGAGCTTGGAACCATAGGCTTGTCATATATTTGCAGGTTACAGGGAATGATGCCAATGGCATCAAGCAAATCAACGCTCAAATGATGGAGAGTTCAGTGACCTTGGTTTGTTAACATAGTTTCTTGGATTAGAACTTGTATATTCAGATTCTAGTATCTTTATTACTCAGAGGAAGTACATTAATGATATGTTGGTTAAATTCAAGATGAAGAAAACTAAAGTTGCAGGTATACCTATGGAACTCAATCACAAACTTAGTTCTCATGAGGGAGATTTACTTGAAGATATTGTCGGTTATCAAAGGCTTGTTAGGAGTCTCAATTATGCAACCCTAACAAGAGTGGACATATGCTATGGAGTAAGTACATTGAGAAAATTTATGAATACACCAAGAAAACCTCACATGGAAGCTACCAAGAGGATCTTAAAGTATCTAAAGGGTACCATAAATGAAGGGCTATTTTATGTGTTCACATCAAACTTGGATATCAAGATATATTTTGATGCAGATTGGGTTGGCTCAAAAGATGATAGAAGGAACACTTCTGGCTACTTATCTTTTGCAAGTTCAAAGCTGATATCATGGTCATCAAAGAAACAAGCAACTCTGGCATTGTCATCAATTGAAGCAAAATATAGAGGCTTAGCAAATGCAACACAAGAAGCAATGTGGTTAAAACTAATCTATTCAAAATTGGGGATACACACCTACACTCCAATGATCTTTGGAGATAACATTAGCTCACTTCATTTGGCTGCTAATCTTGTGTATCATGCAAGGACTAAACACATTGAAGTGTAGTATAACTATGTGAGAGAAAAATTACTCAACAAGGACATCCAATTGTCCTATGTGTCTACAAATCTACAATGTGCAGATATGCTTACCACATCTTTGGATGGAACTAAGATGAACACGTTTGAGATGATGATTGGATTTCACGAAATCAAGGAGAAATGAAGACCAAGCATGTTAGGCTTGAGGGAGATCTGTTGGTGCAAATGAGTAGAGACCAAAATAGCAAGTTTTAGCCCATAGTTGAATCTTCTACTCATCTGTTTTGATGCATTGATTAGAGGATCATAGTCCAAAGAACTTAGATGATTATTTGTGATTCTTGGGAATCTCAAATTTACACTCCTATATGTGTTTTTGGCCAGTGTGAAGCAACGTTTCTTAGCACCACTTCATTTCTGGAACCTGTCCACCATCTCCTCCAACAATGCACATGCACATGCATGCTCATACATATACACATGCACACACACACACACATATATATATATATATATATATATTTATATATATATACATATATATATATATATATATATATATATATATATATATATATATATATATATGCATATACATATATATACACATACACACACACACAACATACTTAGACACATACACATACATATGCACATACATACATATATGCACACATACACATGCTCATATGTACACACAAATGCACATACACTTACACATACACATGCACATACATACATATACACATAGATACACATGCACATACACACACATACGCACACATATGCACATACACTTACACATACAGATTCACATACATACATATACACCCTCATACACATACACACACATATACAGACACATACACATGCATATATACCTACACATGCACATACACACACATACATACACTCATACACATACACATGTACACACACACGTATACACACACATACACATATGCACATACACACATATGCACATACACACATATGCACATACACATACACACATGCATATGCATACAACATATCTACATGCACATATATACACACATAGATACACACATATACATGCATATAGATACACTTACACAAATATAGATATATACCTAAATGTGCATACATACATTTTATACACAGAACTCTACATGCAAATGCGTACACATATACACACAAACACACATATAATATGAATGAATTGTATAATTAAAGTAATAAATCACATGTTAAATATAAATAGTAATAAAAATCATCAAAACAAGACTTTTCATTAATTAGTACCATAGGCACAATTCAAAACATAATTGGAATGAGAAAATATAGAGATATTGAAAAATTATGTATATCAATATAAAATATATATCCAATGTAATATATCAATCCTCATGATCATCCTCATCCACATCATCCTGTAAGTCCTCATCATCATGATCATTGTCATCATCATGCTCATCGTCATGATCATCCGCATGATCTGATGCACCTGTAGTGGCTTCATGGGTAGAGGTGTGAGCACTTTGTGACAATTAAAATTGTCTTGCTTGTGTTTGTCTCTCCAACTCATTCATATCTGTCTCTCCATAATACTCTTGTATTACATATAACAAACATAAATATATAAAACATATAAAACATCAATAAAAAAATAATTTTATGAAATTTAATAGTACTTACAAAAGAGTTTGGATGATGTTCCATGTACTCACTTAGACAACGATATGCATAATGTGTAGAGAAATCGATTTTCTTTTTCATCGGATATCAACCATAATCCTTTCACTGCATTGAAACAAATAAAATAGATTAATGATTAGTTGTTTGACTAAAATATAAAATATAGTTTCAATAATACATATACTTACAAATGTAGCTACAAAACCATGATGATCCATTTGGCCTAAGTGTGATGTATGACCTAACTTAACTCTCTTCTTTAAAGCAACTTGCATTTATTGAATGAAAAAAATACAAAGATTAAATGTAAAACATATATAAAACTTATGCAAATTATAAGTCAGAGTAATATAAAATATTAATTTGTATACCTTTTGCTAAGGAAATGATTCTTGAAGACATAGTTGTCTGCCAAAAAACTACCACGTCTCAGGTGGTATGTTAGGTCTTCTCATATTTTGTTCTACCATACAATATCTCCTATTATTTTAATCTCAAACAAAAAAAGGGATCAAATATATATATAAAACTTTAAATATATACACATGCATACAGAGACACACATACATACACTTACACATACATACTTACACTTACACATACATACACATACCAACACATATACATACACACACATACATACTAAATACACACCCATACACATACATGCCTACACATATACTTACACTTACATATACATACATCCACACACATATACATGCATACACATACACATATGCATACATTTACACATACACATACATACACACACATACATACTAAATACATACCCACACACACATACATGCATACACATACACATATACATACACTTACACATACATACATACACTTACATATACATAAATACACACACACATACATGCATACACATACACATATGCATACACTTGCACATACATATGTACCCACACATACACATACATACACACACATACATGCATACACATACATAGATACATATACCTACACATACATACATACACTTACACATACATACATACAAACACATACACATACCCACACATATACATATACACACATACATACTAAATACATGCACACAAATACATACATACATACTGCACTCACACATACATACATATACACACATACACATACCCACACATACATGCATGCATATGCACATCATACGTACACACACATACACATACATACACACATTAGTGCATACACATACACTTACATACACATACATACCCATACAAACACTTACACATTCATAGATACCCACACATACATACATATTGCACTTACAGATACATACATACAGACACATACATACATACCTACACATACACACATACACATACACACATACACATATACACATACACATACTCCTAGACACATGCACACACACATACATAACACATAAACATACACATACACATACACATATATGCACACATACATACACTTGTATATACATACATACTCATACCCACACATATAGATACACACACAAACATAATAAATACATGCACACATACACATACAAACACATGCACCCACATATACATACATACATACATATACACATCATATATTTATAGTTTTGTATGTGTATTTATATGCCAGAATGTGTATTTGTGTGTATGTGAATATGTGTGTATGTGTAAATGTGTACATGTGAATGTGTATGTATGTAAATAATTAGATTATTATTATCTAGTACCTTTATTTGCTACACAATCAAATTCTTATCAATCAAAGAGGACTCCACCACTGCCTCTTAAGCATGCAATGACTACTTATTGTAAGTATATCAAACTTTTAATTCTAATGTTATGGCACATATCAAAGACCATAATTGGAATGTATTGAATATGAGCCACAATATGGTAGTTTTGAGCATGCACCACCACCGGAGCAACATGATGGAGCTTGGGTATGTATGGATTCTATAAGTTAATATCATTATTTTATTTGAAAATCGTATACAAAATCAAATTATACATTATATATAGGAATATCTGCTCGATGATGTTGATGATTCTCTTACTAATAATGCTAATATACCTTGTACATGTCATGGGTTTGCCGTTCATCAATTACAAGTAGAGGTTTCACGAAATCCTCTACCTCCTGGTTTATGGGCTGAAACGGCTCAAGATTATCCAATGCCAACTTGTGATCATCCTCTAGCACAAACATATAATAGAACAAGATATGGAGGATGGAATAGGGGACCACTTCCTTTAGATGGAGAGGTTATTAACTTTTGGGGTAATCGCTATATGATTGCTCCCTCCACTATTATTGGTGTTGGTCGTGGTCGCTTTATCGTAGACGATTTGTATGTGCCTCCAAACTCTGAAGTCACTCGTATGTCATTTTGTGGTCCTATATACGGATGGGGAGATTGGCATTGACTTACACGTTATGTTCAAAGCATGACTACTAATGGATTATGCATGAATGCACCATCTCTTGCTAGTAGAGGGATTACACATGCAAAAAATAAAAGATTATATATTGATGGAAGACCTTACATGCATGGAAATATAACATGTTTAATAAAGTGTAGTAAAGGATATAATAATTCAATGAATAATTGCACGTTTGAGGAGCATTAAAATATTCATGAATCACCATATATGAGTAGAAATGTTGCAAGATGTTGGAGTTAGACGTCTGAGGACGCACACGAACGGCACAAGGAAGAAGAAGAAGCTTGGAGCACAACACGCAAGACTGAATGTATTACTAGAGAATGTACAAAGATAAGTAGCACATTAGGGTAATAGGCGTATATACAATCCGGGGGAGAAAACCTCCTAAAGAGGGAAAAAAGTGCCCCGGTGGTCCTAGAGTGTTCACACACATCACTACCTAAATATATCAACAAATCCCCCTGGGAGTGATGCGGTAACAAGGAGCTAAAACTCATGTATAAGGAAGTGCCAAGCTATGTGGAAATCACTCCATGAAAGGAAGTAAGCCCAAAGCTTTGTGCAAAGCTTCAAACTTCTCCCTAGGCAAAGCCTTAGTGAAAAGGTCTGCAATGTTCTCTTGCGTGGGCACATATGCCAAGCTGATCTCCCCAGCAGAGAACCTCTCCCTAACATAATGATAATGCACCTCAATGTGCTTAGTGCGAGCATGGAACACAGGGTTCCTCGCAACTGCCAATGCACTCTGACTGTCAGTGAAGATGGTGGTGGCAGAGGACTGACCAACACCCAAATCAGCCATAAGGCATTTGAGCCACACACACTCAACAGTAGCTCTGAAAGCTGCCCTGTACTCAGCCTCACAACTGGAAGTGGCCACAGCAGGCTGCTTCTTGCTCAACCAAGATATACATGAGCTACCAAGCATGAAGCAAAAGCCACTAGTGGACACACGAGTGTCATAGCAACCAGCCCAGTTTGAGTTAGAAAAAACATGCAAATATGGTGGTGGTGATCCCCCCTTGGGATAAAACAACCCAAGTAGCCGAGTACCACTCAAGTAGCAAAAGATGCACTTAACCGCGTGCCAATGCTTGACACCTAGGCAATGCATAAACCTACTCATCTGTGAGATAGCAAACTGAATATCTGGCCGAGTAATGCATAAGTAAATCAGGCATCCAACAGCCTGATGATAGAGGACATCATCAAATGCATCTCTAGCATCATGAAGACTCAATTGTAAACCTCTCTCCATAGGAGTGGCAATAGGCTTACAGTCTTCAAGGCCAAAATGCTGCAATAACGTGTCAATATATTTCGTTTGACACAAAGCCAATCCACCATCAACTTGCATAAACTGAATGCCCAAATAGTGATGCAAATAAACCAAATCAGACATCTCAAATGAGGCATGCAAATCAGCCTTAAAAGCAGCAATATGCTTCTCAATAGGACCAGTGAGTAGCATGTCATCAACATAGACAACAATGATCAGAAGCACATCATTAGCACGCTTAACATATAAGGTGCTCTCAGTTGAACTGCTCACAAAACCTTGTGCAATCAAATAGGCATGTATCTTCTCATACCAAGCACGTGGTTCTTGCTTTAAACCATATAATGCCTTCTTTAACCTGCACACCTTGTTTTCATGCCCTTTCTGCACAAAACCACGGGGCAGAAAAACATACACTTCTTCATGCAAGTCACCATTCAGAAATTTAGTTTGAATGTCCAACTGATGTACATTCCAACAATGATGGGCTGCAAGTGAACA
Organism: Ceratopteris richardii; assembly: GCA_020310875.1. Taxonomy (NCBI): domain Eukaryota; kingdom Viridiplantae; phylum Streptophyta; class Polypodiopsida; order Polypodiales; family Pteridaceae; genus Ceratopteris; species Ceratopteris richardii. The sequence goes on along the minus strand of CM035406.1, from coordinate 41,521,059 downwards.
GATGCTCCGAACAGTAGTCATACGACATGTGGGTGCAAAGGTCTCATCAAAATCAATGCCTCTTTCCTGTGCATAACCCTTTGCAACAAGCCTAGCCTTATACTTGTCAATTGTACCATCAGGTTTAGGCTTCAACATGTATATCCACTTAGTACCAATGGCTTTCTTGCCAGGAGGCAAGTCACATAAAGACCAAGTACCATTCTTCATCATAGCATCATATTCGGATTGCATATCAGCCATCCAATTTTTTGAATTTTGTGCTTCATCAAAAGAAACAAGCTCATTCTCATCGCTGAGACTAGACGCAGCCATAGCATAGCAATCTGATGCAAAGGACGCATTATGAGAGCCTGAACGAGTACGATATGACAAAGGTGCATCTAATTTGATGTCACACAAAGTCTACGTCATGTAAATCTGCATCAGAAATGGGATGATCTGCATCATCACATGAAACCTGCAAAGGTTGAGAAGTTGCCTCATTAGGACTAGTAGTAGACTGTCCACCTGTAAAAAGAGGCATCAAAGTATCATACATGTCTTCGGAGCTAACAGATGTCTCCTTAGTACATGAAAGCAATGGCTTAATAGCATCTTCCATAGAAACAACATCACGGCTAACCAGAATGCGTTTAGTCTGTGGATGATACAGATGATAGCCTTTAGTTTCAGAACTGTACCCAACAAAAATACATTTTACTACCTTATCATCCAATTTTTTGCGATGTTGTTCATGCTCTAGTGCATATGCCAAACAACCAAAAACCCATAGATGAGCAACAGATGGCTTGCAATCATGTCAAGCCTCATATGGAGTGATAGACTGTAGCGCTTTAGTGGGACACCTGTTAAATACATAAGCTGCACACATGACAGCCTCAAGCTAGAAACTATGTGGTAAAGCGTGCCTCTTGACCATACACCTCTCCATCTCCATGAGTGACCTGTTCTTCTGTTCAGCAATTCCATTATGTTGAGGTGTATACGGCACTGTACACTGGTGTTTTATCCCACGTTCAGCTAGAAATGCATTAAAATGAGAAGACATATATTACCCCCCTCGATCAGAATGGAGGGTGCCCATTTTACATGCTGACAGATTTTCAGCCAAAACCAAAAACTATTTGAAGCAAAAAAATACTTCGGACTTTGCCTTCAATGGATATACCCATGCATGCCTGGAAAAATCATCAATGAAAGTCACGAAGTAAAGATAGTTTCTAAAAGAAGGTGTCTGCATAGGACCACAGACACCCCTATGTACAAGCTCCAATTTCTGCGTAGCCCAAACTGAACCATCTTTTGGAAAGGAGGAACGCTCCATTTTGCCCAAAATACAACCTTCACATACATGTTTTCCAGGTCCCTCAAGCTTGGGCAATGAAGACACCATATCAGATTTCTACAGGCGTAGCAAACTAGCAAAATGCAGATGACCAAAGCGTGCACGCCAAAGCTTTGCATCTGCCAGAAGCAATAATAACATCACCATTTGATAAATCATGAATTATACATCTGTCATCAACAAATTTCACAACCAAGCCAATTTTGGCTAATGCAAAAACTAATAACAGATTCTTCTTGATCCCTAGCACAAATAAAGCATATGACAAGGTGAAAGAACTACCATCAGCAGTAGTCAAAATGATCTTACCAACTCCCATAACAGGATAAGAGGAGTTGTTGATGCATGTGACAGTATTCCGTGTAGGGGCAGGCTCGAGTGAAGAGAAGAAATTGCGCTGCCAGGTAATATGTTTGGTCGCCCCACTGTCAAAGTACCAAACATATGAGTCCACTACAGACATGCAGTGCTCATGAGAAGATGGGTCAAAACTGCAAACAGTAGTGAATGCCCATTCTTCTTCCTACACAAGATTAGCTGACTTTGTTTTTGGTGTAGAGACTTCTGCAACAACCATTCCAGCGTCCTTTTCCTTTGCCTCTTTTGCAGCCAATTTTGGACAGTTCTTTATGATATGATAATCCCCTTTACAGTACTTGCAAAACAATTTCTGCTTTTTTTATTTCTTCTCATCTTTATCCTGGTTCTTCGAATGTGCAACATTTGCAGATTTCTACTTACTAGTAGAAGAGCTCCATTTTCCTTTGCCCTTTTGACTAGCCAGGAAAGCTTGATCTGCAACACACATAATGGACCTATTCTGCCTGGACTGATCTTCCTTTAACAGAACAGAAACTAATTCCTCAAATGAAAAGGCATTTCGATTGCCTTTCATCATCAATCGAACAGTAGAAGCAAAACTCTGATATGAATCAGGAAGACCATTCAGAACGGTCTGCACAAGTGAGCTATCTGGTATAACCTCATCAACAGAAATCAACTATTCCTTCAAGTCTTTGATCTTTGTTAGAAAACTGTCCATAGTATCACCTTCATTCATGTGCTCACTCTCCAACTGTTTTCGGAGGTAAGCAACACGAGCCTCATTCCCAGCCTGGTACAATGTGGTAAGAATATCCCAAGCATCCTTTGCTGTTCTGCAAGAGCGAATGTGAGGAATAATAGCACGTTTGATAGACAAAGCTATCAATGCATGTGCTTGAGCATCTGTGCCATCCCAACAAATTTGCTCTTTAGTAGCTGCAACAGAAACAGAAGCACAAACAGGAATATGCAGAATATCATCTTCATCAGCTTCAACACCTGTATTTGCAGTACCTGTAGTCGCAGGTGTAACAAGACGTCTTTCAACACCTTGCATAATGTTCCACAGTCCTTTTGCAACCAATACATGTTGCATCATATAAGGCCATAATGGGTAGTTGGTACCATACCATCCAACTTATCCTCAATAGCCAACATACGGAATACATCACTGCTTTCATCCATGGCCGGTGACTAAAATACCTTGATGCAGAAAATTGACTGTATCTCAAAAAGTTGAACGAAACTGCCCAGACGAGTTCTACTAAACCCGTAGCAAACTTTGAGACGCTTATACTGGCGAATCGAAATAGGTATATATCTTTGGCACAAAAAGACGAAATAGCCAGCACAAGTGGTACGATAGTGCGTTTGAAGGCCGAAATGAGCTGAGATCACGATTTGGGCACCACCGAGTGAAGCCATTTTCATCTCTGAAACACCTTGAGTATGCTCACCAAATTTCCTACGAATCTGAGACTACAACCGGAGGAGTGTTGACGATGCCCTAGATGAAGCGACGACCTGCTCTGATACCAATTGTTGGAGTTAGATGTTTGAGGAAGCACACGAACAACACAAGGAAGATGAAGAAGCTTGGAGCACAACACACAAGACTGAACGTATTACTAGAGAATGTACAAAGATAAGTAGCCTAGTAGGGCAATAGGCGTATATACAAGCCGGTGGAAAAACACCTCCTAAAGAGGGAAAAAAGTGCCCCGGTGGTCCTAGAGTGTTCACACACATCAGTACCTAACTATATCAACACAAGATACACATTTATCAATGCTATTACTTCATTACATGCTAGTGATGAAGTATTAGCGAATTATGGATGGCGTAGACCTCCAAGAGCACCTTTTAGCTAGAGAGCAATGAAAAATTTCTATCCATCTATCCTATGTTTAGAAACTCTTTTCAAATTAACTTACATATTTAAATTTATGTTTAAAAATTAATTCTCATTCATTTCAGAAATACTAATTTTATTCATATGTGTAGATTCCAATGTATGATATTGATGATCTTCCACCACCCCATTTAGAGTTGCCAATAAGACCTCATTTATCAGAAGCTTCCATGAGGAGGCTATGCAAAAGTTATCATGTCAAATATGCAAGATTGAAAAACCTATATTCAAAAGAAGATAAAGTACAAGATTTTTGTGATAATGATGAAGATGATCGCATGGAAAATTTTATTGAGAATTGGTATCTAAATGACAGTGAAAGCATTGATACTTCTAAAAACGAGAAATATCTTTGGGAAGAATATCTAATGCATATATATGAAGGAAGTCGCTTGACACAACTAAGTGCAAGCTTACTTATTCTCAATCTTCAAAATCACTTTTGATGGATTAATGTATCTATTTCGACAATATTAAGGTATAATTTTTAATTTTCTATCTATTTGTTTATTTATTAATTTTCATTCATATCACGTTTCTTCATAAACTTACAAGTTACTTTTTGAAATTTTTTTACGAAGCAAGAATATTCTTCCTACATCACATGATGAGATGAAGAAGATAATCAATAATCTTGGTATAGATTATCAATGAATGCATGCATGTCTTTATGATTGTCTTTTATATAGAGGTGAACATGTAGACTCTTTGACATGTCCAACATATGAATCTCCTCGATATAAGGATGAAGAGGTTAAAATCCCAAAACCAATATTGAGATATTTTCCATTGGCGCCAAGAATTAAACATATGTTTCAAAGCCCGAAATTATCAAAGCTTTTGACATGGGGACCTGATCATAAAAGTATTGATAGAGTGACTATGATTCTAGTAGATAGTGCATCTAATTCCACATATTGATTGTAGATGGCTTGATTTTGCACAAGATCCATGCATTCTAAAGTTAGGAGTTATGTTAGATGGGGTTAATCCATTTTCGATCAAGTCTAGTAAATGGTTAACATGGCCAGTGATAGGCATGAACTAGAATCTCTTACCATACCTTAGCATTAAAAAGGAATATTTAATGCTTTCACTTTTAATCCTAGAAAAATAGAAAACTTAAAGACATGAATATATATCTTGCTAATCTCATCGATGAGCTCTAAGAGTTATGGAGAGGTAGTAATGTCATTGATGTATCCAAAAAGCATTAATCAAAGACATATTATTGTTCATGGAATTGTGGCTTGCACTATACACGATTTTCTAGGATATGGTGTCTATTTAGATAATGATGTAATTTTTCTATTTAATACGTATATAATTGTATGTAACTTAATCTAATTATAGTTTTATGGTTTTTATGATGCAAGAATATCTACTAAGGGATATAAGACTTGTCGTTATTATGGTGATTGGTTGAGATGAGTTTATAGTAAGAATCACAATAAAAATATTTATCTTTGAAATCAATAGTTCTTGCTTGATGATCATCCATTAAAATGCAAAAGAGAAGTGATAAATTTTAAAGGAAATATTGAAACAAGTCACTGTCCAAAACCAATGACACCTATGGATAGGTATTGAAAATTGATAGATGGGCCTCTTAGAGATCCACAATCTGAAATCTTTAGTGATGATGAAGATTATGAAAATGTGAAGAGTAGGGGTAATGGATAATTGGCACTAGTAGAGAATATATTGATATGGTATTCTTTGGAGTATTGAAGAGAGTTAAAGATCTATCATCTTCTTGATCCTATGCATACATTCTTATGCGTACATTCTTATGCATACATTCAAGAATATTGGTTATTCATTATGGTAACATCTTCTTGGATTAAAGAACACAATAGCATTACGAAATGATTTAAAGCATCAAAACACAAACCAAAGTTATGGCTAGTTGTTGATATAAACTTACAAGAAAGAACTTATGCAACTGCTCTTTGGATACTTACGACAAAATAGATGCAAACTATCAACAATAGGATTCAATTGACTCGAACAACTACAAGATATGGAGCATCTTTCTAAAACATGTTTAGTATTAATGATAAGAGCTTATCTAGGTTAAAGACACATGATTTTCATAACATTTTGAAGCACATTCTACCTTTGGTTATCAATGGATGTACAATGAAAGGAGTACAAGATTTGATGTATCATCTTGGATCACTTATAAGGTGATTATCATACTTTTATATTTAATATATAAGACTATTTGATATCTTTTATTTACAAAATAATTTCTTTATAATTTAATTTATGATAATAATAGATGGATTACGTCAAAAGAGATTGATAGAGTCGATCCCACAAAATAAATGTGAATCCAAGGAGCTATTATGTTTGATGGAGAAAGAGCTTCCAACATCATTTAATTTTGATATTTAGGTTCATCTACTATTCCATCTTCTGGATGAACTAGAGATTGCAAGTGTTGTAAACACTCAATGATGTTTTGGGTCGAGATATTTACGTGAATATTAAAAGTCTATGTGTGACAAAGAGCAAAACTAGAAGGATCTATGCCAAAGGGATGGATGCTTGAGGAGTACAGGTACTATGTTAGTGCAGGTAAGGGACTTCCATTTCAATATACATTGCAAGAAAAAGGTGATGTTTCTACTTTTGTAGCATATACTAGCAAATGCATGCAAGCATTCGTTAGCGAGTATGAATAGGAACTTCAAAATATCCAAAGTAAAAGGTGGAGAAACAAAAGGTATAGACATAATCTTGATAGGAATGATAATAAAAATATATCTTCTTTCATGGATTTTCTATATACATGTATGCAACGAGCCAATGCAAATAATGAACGAAATCTCAGATGAGCACAGGGAGTTAATGATAAGTTGTGAAAGAAAGGAAATTGTATTTTAATAATAATATCTATTTTTTCATATATATGTATATTAGTTTCTCTTTAATAATATGATTTTTATTGCAAGCTCAAATGTTCAATAATATGTGGGCTTTTGGACAACATATTACAATCAAAATGATTGATTTTTTATGTAAAACAAAGGATTATAGCATTTTTACTTCTTTCAAGCAACTATCATGTGCTAGCTCAAAAGATAGGAACCTTATACATAGCAAACTTGGCTATGTAGGAACCATTTCTTGGTATCTAGGAAATATCCTTTCATATGTTCAAAGAGGTAAAAAAAGGTTTTATTTTTTATGACATAGTTTATTATTTTTTTAAGCACAAAATAATAAAATTTTGTTTTTCATATTTTTGATAGGTTATTTTGAAGGTTGATTGGTTTAGAGTTGAGTATAAAGGTAGTAATTCCACATTGAAAATGGAATTATCTGGGTTTTAGGAAATGGATTCTTCAAAAATAATGTGATTAACTAGAGAACCATATGTTCTTCCTACGCGTATTGAACAAGCATTTTTTTTATAAAAACCCCGATCCTCATCCTTGATGGCATGTCATTCATATTCAACCTAGAGGTCGGTCAATGTTTGAATTGTTTATTGTTACAAACATCAAAGAAAGTTCTATTGATGATTCATAATTAGATATTGATATATTGGCATCTCAAAGAGAAATTAGAATCATTGTACATGACAACAATAATAATCCACTTAATGAAGATGATAATACTCTATGTGCTGATTCTATTAATGATGAAGAGGAATAACCACAAATCAATGTTAGTCCTTCAGTAGATGATTTAAATTATGAGAACACAAATTTAACAATAGAAGAAATAATAGAAATCAATAAGAATAATGGAGATTAGACTATATTGATGTCTTACCAAAATGATGGTAATAATGAAAACGCATGTTGGCATGGTTGCAAGTCATCTCTTGCTCAACTGCATGTTTTTGGTTGTCTGGCATATGCATTAATGCGTGAGCTACATCATAGAAAATTGGATGATAAAGTAGTAAAATGTATTTTTGTTGGGTAGAATTCTGAAAGCAAAGGCTATCGTCTATATCATCCAGAGACTAAATGCATTTTGGTTAGCTGTGATGTTGTTTTTGTGGAAGATGCCATTCAACCATTACTTTCATGTACTAAGGAGACATCTATTAGCTCCAAAGAAATGTATGATACTTTCTTGCCTCTTTTTATAGGTGGCCAATCTAGTGCTATTCCTAATTCGGCAACTTCTCAACCTTTATAGCTTTCATGTGATGATGAAGATCATTCCAATTTTGATGCAGATTTACGTGATGCACTTGTTGATGAGAGAGCTGATATTGAGGAAGCAAAAACTATGCCAAAATGGGTGGTGTAGACTTTGCATGATAGCAAATTAGATGCATCTCTATCATACCATATTTGTTCAGCCTCTCATAGTGCCTCTTTTGCATCAGATTGCTATGTTATGCTGTATCTAATCTCTTTGATGAGATTGAGCCTTTTTTGTTTGATGAAGCATAAAATTCTAGGCATTGGATGGCTACAATGTAATCTGAATATGATGCTATCATGAAAAATGGTACCTGGTCTTTATGTGACTCGCCTGCTCGCAAGAAGGCAATTGGCACAAAGTGGGTATACAAGCTAAAGCGTAAACTTGATGGAATAGTTAACAGCTATAAGGCTAGGCTTGTTGCAAAGGGTTATGATTAGGAAAGAGGCATTGAAATGTACATTAGTTGGACATTAAAACAACATTTTTGAATGGTGACTTGCATGAAGAAGTGTATGTTTTTCAACCTTGTGGCTTTGTGAAGAAGGGGCATGAAAACCACGTGTGCAAGTTAAAGAATGCATTATATGGTTTAAAGCAAGCACCATGTGCTTGGTATGAAAAGATACACACCTATCTGATTGCACATGGTTTTGAGAACAGTCCAACTGAAAGCACCTTATATGTTAAGTGTGCTAATGATGTGCTTTTGATCATTGTTGTGTACATTAATGACATGCTTCTCACTGGTCCTCATGAGAAGCATACTGCTGATTTTATGGCTGATTTACATGCCTCATTTGAGATGTCTGATTTGGGACATTTGCATCATTATTTAGGCATTCACTTTATGCAAGTTGATGGCGGAATACCTTTGTGTCAAGCGAAATACATTGACAAATTATTGCAGCATTTTGGCCCTAAAGACTGTAAACCTATTGCCACTCCTATAGAGACAAATTTACGATTGTGTCTTCATGATGCTGGAGATGCATTTGATGTTGTTCTCTATCAGCAAGCTATCGAATGCTTGATTTTACTTATGCATTGCTCGGCCAGATATTCAATTTGCTATCTCATGGATGAGTAGGTTTATGCATTCCTAGGTGTCAAGCATTGGCAAGCGGTTAAGTGCATCTTTCACTACTTAAGTGGTACTTGTTAAGATGAATGCTCCCAGCACAACAGGAATTAGAAAAATTCCTTTTGGATATATAAAATTAGCTTAAAGAGCTAATCATTCCAAGTGGAATCACTTAAAATGATTTACTATACACAGAGCAATCAATTTAGCAAAGTGTAGCATTACCCCTAATTTTTTAGGACCTCTGCAAAGAATGACGAGTGACCACTTTGAGGTGTGTTTCTCCCAATTCACTAAATTGAATGCCTTCAAAATTTGTCACCATGTAGCAGACGTAGAGCTGATTCAAATAAGCCATTGAACATTTAAAATCGTCGAGTAATGACTGAGATATGAGCAAGACAAGAACACTTTTGTAAGTGATAATGACAAATAGATCAACAGATATAAGCAATGATCTATTGTATTATATGACAATTTTGTACATGATCCTTGACATGATAATCAATGCCCAATTATAGTGAGAAATGTAGGCTATAGTATGAGCCTCTCTATTACATCAAATGATAAACTCTATGCTCAGTAATGGGAGCCTTAAGCCACCAGATTTTAAGTGTTCTTTTATAATGCTTTTCTTCAAATTTGAATTCAAATTTGGCTCTCTCTAGAAAAGTGATCCCCTAATCTATGAGACATTGTCTCCGTATGAATTTGGAGCTTTTTATTGTATCTAACTCCACGAGTTTAGTGGATTTACAAGAATCTTCCAAGTCAATTGACTTTTACAAATGGTTAAAGATAAAACTCCATAGGCCATGGTTCTCATGGGGCTTTAATCATTTGCACATAAAGACTCCTCATGCCTCGCCAAGTGTGTAGGCTTGGCACTTGCACCAACAGCTCCCCCTCAAGACAAACATCTTGGCATGGTCTTCTTCATCAATTGTCTTGAATGTCTTGCAATGCAATCATAGCTTTAAACCTGCAAAGTTTAGTACCATCAAATTTGCACATTGCATAATAGTTGATACATATGCAACTGAATTTCCTTTCTCAATAGCTTCTCTCTCACATAATGATAATGGACCTCTATATGCTTGGTGCTGGCACGATAGATAGGATTTGCTGCAAGATGTAAAGAGCTTGTATTATCTCCAAAAATCATTGGAGAGATAGCATGTAATCACAAATCTGCATATAACAATCTAATCCATATTGCTTCTTGAGTGGCATTGGCTAGTCCTCTATATTCAGCCCCCGTTGAAGATAAAGCAACATTAGGTTGCTTCTTGGAAGTCCATGATATAGGCTTGTCACCTACAAAAGAGAGATAAACTGAGGTACTCCTCCTGTCATCCTTGCAACTTGCCCAATTTGCATCTGAGTATATCTTGATGTCCAAATCTGAAGTATAAGGAAAGTAGAAACCTTGATTTTGAGTGCCCTTAAGGTACTTCAAAATCCTCATGGCAGCTTCCAAGTGAGGTGCTCTAGATTTGTGCATAAATTGACTTAAGACACTTACTCCATAAGCAATGTCAATCCTTCTTAATGTAGCATAGTTTAGGCTTCCCACTATGCTTTGGTATCCTACAATTCAAGCACATCACCTTCATGAACACTTAATTTTTGGTTTACCTCCATAGGAGTGCTTGCTATCTTGGCAACCTCCAAGTGAAACTTCTTCAACATATTCTGCACATACTTTCTTTGAGTGATATAAATTCTAGAATTAGTATAGACTAGATCAAGTCCAAGGATCACTGATCTTCAACTCCTACATCATTTGATTCTTGATCTGCTTGATGCCATTAGCATCATTACCTGTAAGTATGATATCATCAACATACACACATAGGTATATCACCTTTGAATTACTTCTCTACACAAACAGAGAAGTATCTACTTTACTCATGATGAATCCTTGATCTTGAAGGTATGTAGTCAACCTATGGTTCCATGCCCTAGGTGCCTGCTTCAATCCATAAATATCTTTGTTCAGTTTACACACATGATTTACCTTGTTTGGGTCCTCATAGCCAGGAGGTTGAGCCATGTAAACCTCATCTAAAATCCAGCCATTAAGAAATGCATTTTTTACATCCAATTGGTACATGTACTAAAACTTTGATGCAGCCACACTTACCAATACCCGGATGGTTGGAATTTTGGCCACATGTGAGAAGGTTTCTTCATAGTCAACTCCTTGGGTTTGTGCAAAACCCTTAGCTACAAGTCTAGCTTTGTACCTGCTAATTGATCTATCTGAATTTCTCTTGATCTTATAGATCCATCTAGAACCAATTACCTTCATAGACTCCTTCTTTGGCACTAGCTCCCAAGTATCATTCTCCTTGAGTGCTTCAATTTCTTCATCCATATCTTCCTTCCATTCTACCTTGGTCTTTGCCTCTTCATATGATGATGGCTCTTCAAGTGATAAGTCTTTGCCAAGATAAATAGAATGCTTAGTAACTAAAGAAGTATCATACCCATATCTGATTGGCTTCTTGCTCTCCCTTTGTGATCTTCTGATTGCTTGGTTGGATGATTCAGGTATGTCCTCCAACTTCTTCATCTTGGTTTTGCCTTTTTATTTCCATGCCTTGAATTCTTCTAGGTTGATGATGTCCTCATCATCTGATTTGATGTCTTCAATCTGATTTGGCTCCTCCTTGGTGAGGCTTGGGAACTCCTCTTCCAAATCGTATGGCAACTTAATTTTCTTGCATTCACTTTCAAACCAAGAATCATTCTCATCAAACACAACATCTCTACTGACCATAAACCCTTTGTTGGATGGATTATAAAACCTGTATCCTTTCTGATTCAAGTCATACCCTATGAAGATGCACTTCTTTGCCTTAGGGTCTAGCTTACCTCTGATTTGAGATAGGAAATGCACATAAGCAACACATCCAAAGATCCTGGAATGATCAAGTGAAGGTCTTCTACCATGCTTATGGGTCATCCCATCAAGAGATTTTGATGGCAACCTATTTACAAGATAAGTAGTAGTAGATACACTCTCTGCACACAAATAATTAGGTAATTTTTTCTCATTTAGCATTGATCCAGCTGTTTCAATAATTAATCTATTTCTCCTCTCTGCCACCCCATTTTGCTCAGGGGTATACCTTGTGATTTCCCTTTTGATTCCTATATCTTGCAAGAATGCATCAAATGCATTTGAGAAGTACTCACCTCCTCCATCTGACCTTAGTCTCTTTAGGCTTCTTCGTGTTTGGTTTTCCACAAGTGCAACATACTTCTTAAAGCAACTGAATACTTCATCTTTGTGCATCATAAAATATAAGATAGTCCATCTACAAAAATCATCAATGAAAGATACATAATACCTTGATCCAAAAACTGAGGGATCCTTGGTCCCCGTACATCTGTATGGACAAGCTCCAAGTAGTCCTCATGCATGTAGCCTTTCTTTGAGAAGGGTAACCTGCGAGATTTTCCAAACTGGCAAGCACCACATTTATAGATCATGTGTTGCTTGGATACATTAGGTATCCCAAGCACATATTGATCTCTACATATTTGCATTAAGGTTCTCTCACCAATATGCCCTAATCTCTTATGCCAAATTTCAAGCTCTCACAATGTTTGATCTTTGTAGCTATAAAGTGCAATATTCTTTGTATCTTCAAGTTCAAATGTAAATAGCCTACCTGTCTTTCCTCCCTTCGCAATTCTCTTGAATCCATGTTGGGGATCCTCCACAAATGCTCCATATTTGTTGACCCTAACATGCAAACCTTTTTCCACAATCTGCCCAACACTCATCAAATTCTTGATGATTGTAGGTACATATAGAACCTTGCTCAACATATTTCTATTTCCATCAGAGGTTTTAACATTTCCTACCTTGACCACAGAATGCTTGGTGTCATCACCTATTTGTACTTAATGCTTTCCCTTAGGTTCCTCAAGGTCAGAGAGAAGAGCTACATTGCCTGCCACATGGTTTGAACATCCTGAGTCAATGAAGAAGAGATAGTCATTATTCATACCTTGCTTTGAAGTCATATTCACAATCAAAAGAGAATCCTCTTGTTCCTCTGTATAATTGTTGTAGTCTTTCCTTGATTTGTAGCCTCCTTGGTAGTTGTTATTGTAATTGTTTTTGTAGTTGTTATTGTAGCCTTGATGATGGTTGAATCTTCCTCTTGATTGTGTGTAGCCACCTCTTTGGAAATCTCTACCTCTGTGATTCTTGAAGTTCCTGTAACACTCATATGTAGTGTGATTTGATAAACCACAAATATTGCATGGGTAAGATTTGAAAGGTCTCCCTCTACCTTGTTTACCTCCTCTACCTCTACCTCTTGAGTTTCTACCTCTCCGTGCATAGTTAGCTTGAGAGGTTGTACCTTCATCCTTTCTCTTTAGACTTGCCTTTATCTGTATATAGAACAAAAGAGTTATTACCTCTTGATGAATCTCCATTTTTGTTGAGCTTGGCTTCATGGGTAAAGAGTTGCCCCATGAGTGTGGTAAGATCTGGAATCTGCATGTCCATGTACAAGTCCATAGTAGTTGTGAAGCTCTCCCATTTGTCATCTGCCTTAATACCATTGATTACTTTTCTCACAATTTTCTTCTCTTCAATCTCCTCTCCTATGCTTGCTAATTGTTCAGCCACATCCTTGACTTTGGTCACATACTCGGAGATGCCTTGCTTGGGTTGCTTTCTTTGAGTGGTAAACACAATCCACAATTGGTTCTTCCTAGCCCTTGTGTTGGAAGAAAAATATGATGACAATGTCTCCCAAGTCTCTTGGGATGTCTTACAGTTCCTAATGTGTGGAAGAAGAAAGTCAGAGATAGAGTTAAGTAAGTGTGCCCTTGCTAATGCATCTTTGGCACACCATGAATTATAGGTTGTCCTTTGCTTTTGAAAATGGGCATCTCCTCATCTCCTGAGATGTATCCATAGAGACTCCTTCCTTGCAAGTATGTCTTCATCCTCAATGACCATGATTGCTAGTTTTTCCTGTCCAATTTATCAATGAAAGAAGGAAAACCATCTCCCATTTTACCTTAGCTTTGCTCTAATACCACTGCTAGGAAAGATGGATGGACACTCCAAGAAATGAACTGTACTGCTAATCCTTGCTTTGTACCAGCCCTCTTCACTTCAAACTTGCATTGTAGGCCCTTTTAGCTTTCCAATGACACCAAATAAGTCCCTATGTACTTTGAAGATGATCCATGTAATGATTGATCCAAAACACATAACATCACAATTCACAAATCATAAAAAGCATCCATTTTGGTTAACACACCTGCTGCTTCTTAAGCTCAGTGCTCCCAACACAGTAAGAATTAGAAACCTTCCTTCTGGAGATATCCCGATAGCTTGATGAGCTAATGATTCCAAGTGAAATCACTTAAAATGATTGACTATACACAGAGCAATCAATTCAGCAAGTGTAGCATTACTCATGATTTTTTAGGACCTCTGCAGAGAATGACCAGTGACCACTTCGAGGCACGTTTCTCCCAATGCACTAAATGAAATGTCTTAAAAATTTGTTAGCATGTAGTAGACTTAGAGTTGATTCCAATAAGCCATTGAACACTAAAAATGGTGGAGTAGTGACTGAGATATGAGCAAGACAAGGACATTGTTTTGAGTGATAATGATAGAGAGATCAACAGATATAAGCAATGATCTATTGTATTATATGACAATGTTGTACATGATCATTGGCATGATAAGCAATGCTCAATGATAGTGAGAAATGTAGGCTATAGTATGAGCCTCTGTATTACATCAAATGATAAACTCTATGATCAATAATGGGGGCCTCAAGCCGTGAGTTTTGAAGTGTTCTTTTATAATGCTTTTCTTCAAATTTGAATTCAAATTTGGCTCTCTCTAGAAATGTGATCCCCTAATCTAGGAAACATTCTTTCCAAATGAAGTCATAGCTTTTCATTCTATCTAAGTCCAAGAGTTTAGTGGATTTACAAGAATCTTCCAAGTCAATTGATTTTTACAAATGGTTAAAGATAAAACTCCATAGGCAATGGTTCTCATGGGTCTTCAATCATTTGCACATAAAGACTTCTCATGCCTAGCCAAGTGTGTAGACTTGGCACTTCCACCAACATATTTGTGTTAGGTTCTATGTTGCACTTCAACCCTACGATACCTATGCATGTCCTCATAGGCACCCCTTTTGTGCTCTCACAAGTTGGAGGTGGTATAGGTTTTCTAAAAATAAATAGATAAAAGTGAATACAAACATGCATTATAATATCATAAAGAAATATTAATTTTTGAAAAAAAAACATACCTAGGGGCACATAGTCTCTTCCTACAAATGGAGCCATAGAGGAGCCTTCCTCTAGCTATTGGGTAAGCATCTCTATGGTAAAGTCTAATTCCTCATTGAACATGTCTACATACTCATGCATGATAGCCCTTAAAGAATCAGGTGGAATTTTCCCTCTCATAAGAATCTTTATGATAGTAAGTACCTTTCTCTCTCTACTATGATCCATAATATCTGTACATATAAAACAAGATGGATTACATACACACACACACACACACACACACACACACACACACATATATATATATATATATATATATATATATATATATATATATATATATATATATATATATATATATATATGTATATGTATATGTATGTATGTGTGTGTGTGTGTATGTGTATATGTGTGTATATGTGTGTATATGTGTGTATGTGTGTGTATGTATATATATATATATATATATATATATATATATATATATATATATATATATATATATATATATATATATATATATATATATATATATATATATATGTATATATATATGTACATACACACACATACACACATATATACATATATGTGTGTGTATGTGTATGTCATTGTGTATGTGAGTGTATGTATGTGGGTATATGTGTATGTGGGTGTGTATGTGTGTGTATGTATGTATGTATATGTATATGTGTATTTATGTATGTATATGTATATGTGCATGTGTGTATATGTGTGTATGTGTGTGTATGTATATGTATGTGTATGTATGTATGTATGTATGTGTGTATTTATGTATATGTGTATGTATACATGTGAGTGTATGTATATGTGTATATTTGTATGTGGGTGTGTATGTGTGTGTATGTATGTATGCATATGCATGTGCATTGTGTATGCATATGTATGTATGTGTATGTGTGTGTCTCTATGTGTGTGTATGTATATGTGGGGGTATTTATAAGTGTGTGTATGTGTCTGTACGTGTTTGTTTTCATATGTATGTATAGTGTGTGTATGTTTGTGTATGTATACATGTGTATGCATGTGTATGTGTGTGTATACATGTATGTATGTGTATGTATACATGTGTATGTTTCTATATGCATATGTATGTATAGTGTAAGTATGTGTGTTTTTATATGTGTATATGTGTGTATGTTTGTGTGTCTGTGTGTATGTGTGTGTCTCTATGTGTGTACGTGTATGTGTGTGTCTCTATGTGTGTGTATGTGTATGTGTGTATCTCTATGTGTGTGTTATGTGGGTGTATGTATGTGTGTGTGTGTATGTATATGTGTGTGTGTATGCCTATGTATGTATAGTGCATGTATATGTGTGTGTTTATTTTTGTGTAAGCATGTGCTTGTGTGTGTGCATGTATGTGTTTGTGTGTGTATATGTGCATATGTGTGTATGTATGTGTGTATATGCATGTGTGTATGTATGTGCATGTGTGCATATGCATGTGTCTATATGTATGCATGTGTATGTATGCATGTGAGTGTATGTGTGTGTGGCTATGTGTGCATATGTATATGTGCAAGTATCTATATGTGCATGTGTATGTGTCTGTATGCATATGTGTATGTGTGTGTATATGTGTGTATCTGTATGTGTGTGTATATGTGTGTATCTGTATGTGTGTGTATGTATCTATATGTATGTATATGTGTGTGTATGTGTATGTGAGTTTATGTATGTGTGTATATGTGTATGTGGGTGTGTATGTGTGTCTATGCATGCATGTATGTATGTATGTATGTATGCATATGCATGTATGTATGTATGCATATGCATGTATGTATGTATGCATATGCATGTGCATTGTGTATGCATATGTATGTGTGTACATGTCTCTCTCTATGTGTGTGTGTCTCTCTCTATGTGTGTGTTTATGTGTATGTGTGTGTCTCCATGTGTGTGTATGTATATGTGTTTGTATGTAACTATGTGTGTGTTGATGGGAATGATTCTAACATCCCAATGCAACAATGGAGGATGGCTGCCCTCCACTAGGTCCACAAACAATGATATATGTTCACTGTTCTGAACTTTTCTCTACACTAGTACAAAGACTTAACATGAAATTTTGCAGAATTAAACTAGACTATAAGAGCTACCCAAAAAGTTTTACATCATCCAAAATGGATATTCTAACTGGGAGAATCACCTTCTTCAGAACAGTCTACGTTTTTGCAACACTTTCTGCCTATGTGCAGAGATATACCTTCACAAAGTTGGAAATTTTAAAGACATAGTCACTTGACTCTTAAGCAAAATGACATCTAAAATCTCCATAGGATCTATTTTTCTTTTAATTTCTGAAATCAAGATGGCTTTAGGTTTTCTCTTTGGTTTCTTTTGTTTTTGCTCAGGATCTTGTTTTTGTTCATGTTCTCGTGTTTGGTCTTTAGTTTGTTTTGATTGTTCTTGTTTATCTAAAGGCTTTGGTTCTATTTTTCTTTGCTTTGTCTTCTTCCCTTTTTGTTTCTCCTCTTATTTTTGTTCATTGGGTTGTGATTCTTGTTTTTTATCTTTGGATTGTGATGTTTCTACTTGCTCTACGATTGTTTCTATTCCCTTTGAGGTTTGTTTTCGAGTCACTCTTCTTTTACTAGGCTCAACTTCATCTCTTTTTCGTCTTTCTTCTACATTGAATATGTGAGAAATAAGAGATTGATCTTCTATCGGTGACTCCCAAGCTGTTATTCTCCTAATCTCATCTCGTGCTCTTACTAAAGCCTCTATGGAAAAGTCACCTTCCTTTGTGGGTTTACTTGATTCTACTTGTTGTTCATCAAGAGCTTCTAGTTTGACTCCTCTAGTTCCTACGTCCATTATGGTTATATTTTCATAGTGTTTTTTCATTCCTCCCTTACCATAATTTCCATGCAAAGGTAGCCTAGATCGATAGTCACAATTTTTCTTGTCTATGTCTATTACTAGTCGTTGCTCCTTAGTAGCCTTCAATAGTTCACAATCTCTCAAAAATTGCTCTAATGAATCACACCAAGGACACCTACGAGGGCCACACACAAACCCATTTTGATTTTGAGGATTTTGATTGACTTGTGGTGGGAAATTTTGAAATTGAGCATTTTGTTGATAAGGAATTGCTTGAACAGGATAATTAGGATTTTGATAAGGCAATTGATGTATTTGAGGAGCTTGGGGAGCAGCATGTGGTGCTTGAGGTGCAAGAGGAGCTTCCATAGTATATGGTTGATGATTTTGAAAATTCTGATTTTGAGGATTTTGAAAAGTTGTTTGAGAAGCTTGAGGATATATGTTTTGATACATTTGAGGATTTTGAACATGAGGATGAGGATTTTGCATTGAAGGATTATGTATTGGAGGAACTTGATATGCTTGAGTAGGAGCTACTCGTGGATTTTGATTTGTAGCTATAACATGTTAATTAGGCTCTTGAAAAGACATTGGGTTCATTTAAGTTTGGAAAGTTTTGGAAAGTCTTGAAAAGTTTAGGCATAGCATGGGATTGTTCTCTAACTTGCTCCTTAGTTTGTGGAAGGCTAGTTTGAGGAAGACTAGTTTGATCATAAAGCATGGATTGGCTTTGATGTCTATGGGCTACAACCTCTACTACTTTACGCACTTTTTGCCAATTGTCACGAAGACCTTAGCGCTTATCCGGCTCTTCTAATCGCCGTTCAACTTCCCTATGAGTTTCAGGATGAAGAAGCTTAAGAAAATTGATCACAAGATCAGGTTCCAAAGTTATCTTATCCTCATCAGGAAGTTGTTCATAGTGTCTAATATACTCATTTTGTAAGTGAGTAATAGAGCTACTGGGCTTTGGGGAATTGACCCATCGTAAGAATCCATCCCTATTATGTTGGCTATAATCTTCAAGATAGAATTCTTTGAGCATCTCCTTTCTAAAATCACTCCAAGGAAGACTATCATATTGAGTGACATGGTTTATGATAGAGCTATCAACCATTCGTTCAAAGAATGATATCAAAAGATCTTCGGGAAGACCAAAAATTATAGCTTGCTCTTCAAACAAATCTAAGTAGCTTGTAATGTTGATGCCATTGAATTTTCCCGTCTCTTGTAATGTTGATGCCATTGAATTTTCTCAACAATAAGGGATTTGAATCCTTCCTCCATCTAATGTAAATAAGCAAGTGATACACAATGTTCTAGATCTCTCACAAATGCATTTACTTCACGAGGAAGATGTGCACAATATTGTGAGAAATCGAGAGTAACAATCAAGAATGATGATGATGATATGATGAGGATGAAAAATATGAAACAAAAAATATGGATCACAACCTCCCAACAAGATCAGAAGCAAATGACATGAAGCATTTCACGTCGGGTTCAAATGTGGAGGTGGTCGCAACCCGGGTGGATGGATCCGGTCATGGCACATGTAGAGTGTATGAAGCTAGTGAGTGTTGGAAGGTTTATGTAATAAAAAGTGTGAAGGTGAAGATGAATTTGGGTATGGGGGGAAGGGATTTCATGATTTGATTAGAGAAAGGGGAACATATGAACACAAGATAATCACATGAACGTGAATGATGAGGACAAAAGAAACCATTCACATGAATCAATTCGGAAAGGAAGAATGGTCCAAAAATATGGAGCTTCTTAAACACTTTCCAAATTTAATTCACATTCATAGGTTCTTTTGAATGGAATCAAAGCATGATGAGGAAAACAAACTAAAACCACACACATGAATGAGTCTCGAAAGGAAGAATGGTCCAAGAATGGAGCTTCTTATACACTTTCGAAACTAAAACATATGCATGGGTGTTTGTGGGTGGTATGAATGCACGTGGCTCATGATTTATAAATGAAAAGAAAATTATTATCCCAACCTTAATGGATCATCCTCACTGGTTCAATGCAATACTGGAGAGCCTTCTCACACATGGAAAAAGATAGAAGATGACATGTAAAAACATATAAGAGACAAAGAGATAAGAGACATGAGACATGAATTGGAACATATTGTTATGAAAGACATATACATAAATGTTGTGAAACATCAAGCTAAGCATTCTACTAGTCAAAGGTGGTCCGCATGACCCTCTCACCATGACAGTTCAACCGAATGTCACACGTAAGAGGATAGGTCCCACTTAATTGACGCTATGTCTTTCTAGGATCGTGATGTGTTTCTAAAGAAGTCTAAGACACATAAAACCAGCTCTAACTCACTCATAGCCTCCACTGAGGGTGAGCGAAGAAAGAGAAACCTGGTTTATGAGCCTATCCTAGAGAGGAAGTCTAAAAATTGAATCTAGGAACTATGCTCTTACTAGCCCACCTTGGATCGTCACACACTCAACCGAGGGTGATCGTCTCAAGGAAACCATGTGCTAGCAAAGGGCCCTATGGATGACTAACAATGATGTTCTAGGAGTTTGGAGGGGGTTCATATAGTTTCTTGAATGAATATGGCCCTTTGGATCTAGAGAAATCAACTCTCAACCCTAAGATCATCTTCTTTTGATTACAACCATTGGATTTATCAAATGGATGGTTAGGATTGGTTCTTTATATGATATCTAGGGCAAAGGGGAGGAAAATAGGCACCTTCATTCTCCACCATTGGATGTGGGGCTGATCTGGACCGTCGGATCAGTGCTAACATCAATTTGGATAAGATAAGCCACTATTTTTGGAGAAACTTTGCATTATTGATCTTTGATCATCAAAAAAGGCTTATCCGGTGAAAAAACTCGTGTATCCTCCTTGTTTTATGCTTTAGTGCATCTCCACCCTTGAATATGAGCTCATCTTGACCATACAACATGGTTCAATCATTGTTTGCCATGTGGTAGCCCTTCAAGCCTTCAATTTTCTTATTCTAGGAAACGGCGGTGACCTTGAAAACTAGTTTTTGTGCTCTTTGACCCTTCAAATATCCTTTGATGAAGATAAAAATTTATAGGGCTATGTTTTGAAAGGTCTCCTTTAGGAATATGCAGAAAAAACTCCCATCTGAATCTCCCTTGTACAAGTTTGACTACATTTGGAAGCTTGCAAGGTGGCATTAAGGTGTCTAGCTGTGATAGCATTGAAACTTTGTACAAATATGTAGGCTCATATGTTCTTTATACATGCCAAACCATATGGCTAACAAAAATTCCTCTACAAGAGTTGTAGGGTCTAAGTGGAAAAATTATATTTTTTACAAAATGCACATGGCATATCAATGTGCTAGAACATCCATTTTCATGTGAAATTCGGGCTATAGACTCCCTTTGATAGGGTTTACCAGTATACAAGTTTTCATGTGATTTGGAGACATTGAAATTTTTCCTAATTTCAAAAGTTTGACCAGCTTTGACCGCTACCCTGGATTTGCTCGATTTCTTCCAAAGCTTGCATGTGAACTCCCTTTGACATCCTAGATGCATCTTGGACTTCCCACGGAATTCTGGCTACCTTCACTGAATGTGTTTCCTATAGGCCTTCATGAGTGAGAGAGGAGAGAAAATCTCGACGACAACGTTGCAACATCGAATATCCACAATGCCTTCAAGACAAAGTACGTGTACGAGTACCCCCATCTGAAGTAAGTTTCAGTGAAACTTCTCAAAAGAAGAAATGATTGAAAAGCAAAAGAAAGGACTAAAAGATCACCCAAAATAAAAAACGAGTTGACATTTGAAGGAGAGAGCTATACATGCTTACAACAAGCCTTGGATACTAAGGCTTTGCTAGCATACGAAGGACAAAATCAAGACGATTCATACAATCGAGTTGAATTTTCGATATTAACCAAAACCCATATGGAAGAACCCATCCTTACGGTGACTAGATACAGTCATTAAAAAATTGTGGATGGTGCACAAAGGGGATATTACCCAATAGGAATTTCGGACAGCAAGTTTGGGGTCAGAAAGACTGAATATGACCTGAAGTTAGTCTCAAGTGAAGCATTATCTGAATGCAAAACTCATCAATAAAACCTCAGTGGTTCGACACACTGATGTTGGTTACCACACTAGTGTCTTGTGGTTGGATGATGTTTTCGAGTTACTTTGAATCTTTTTGAGAATCCAGTCTATTTCTCTTAAAGATAATGAAAATGCTTCAATACCCTATCGAAAAAGTTCTTTGAGAAGTTAAAGTCTTGAGCATCTAGACTTTGACTCATAGCTAGTTTACATATTTTCGAAGTTTGAATCGGTTGAACGTAATTTTAGTTCTTTCTTTCCACTTTCTGAATCTTTTGGATTTGACTCAGAAATGATATCTGATTCTTTTCATAAAAGTCAAGGGATAGCCGGATAGAACTACATAACTAAATGAAACATCCTAGATAGATGTTCTGTACAAGAACCTTTTCAAACATCGAAAAATGATAAGTTCAAGATTCAGTTATTCATTTGAGTTTGCTTCAAGTTATAGTATAAATGATTTTCTAGAGTCTAGTATATTCTAGAATAGAGAATTTAGGAATTACTCAGCAGATTGAAAATTCGTTGAATTTGAATTGGTCAAGTTAGAGTATGTTGACTCAAAGGAAATGGTAAACTTTCTCCTATAGTTTACATAGGATTTTTTAACTCATTAGGACAAAGTAGTCCTCTAGTCGGGTGGAAAAATCAAGTAACTGTTGAATAGAAGTAAATCATTGAACAAACATCCAAGTTATATATTTGGGACAACCAAACTTCAAGTTTTCCAAACCAAATTCAAAGTGAATCAAGAGTTCTCAAAATCTTGTGAATCCATGTACCACTTATGCCCACAAATGGACTAGTAATTTGATTCCACCCAGTTCAAAGGTTTGTGCCTAGATCGCACATCGAGAAACTATGAATTGCCCATTGATGATTTTAGATCCACCCATATTATTCATTCACTACTTTGTACTTTGACTAGTTTTTCAAAGTTCAAAGCGAGACAGTGTTTTGAATCATTTCGGCAGGGATGCCACCACAGAGATGAGACATGTTCTTCCAGTTTTAGAACATGACCATGTTCTTCCAGTTTTAGAACATGAGGCTCGGGGGTTGCCTATAGTAAATATATAGATCTATTTTTTAGGACAAAAATATTTTTCCAAGGGGGGAAGAATGTAATAAAGTAAGTTTATGATCTAGGGGTCTGGCTAATTTAGACGGATCTGAAATCGGACACCGTTTGGTCATCTGTGTGTATGACCAAAGATTTTGAGTTTAGACTTACTAGGAGGTCTTGTGCTCTTGTGAACAAGTGATCCACTTAGCTTAGTGGTTAAGACTCAAGGATGTGAAGGAGGAGGTCTTGGGTTCAACCGCCATGGGATACATGGGGAGAGTGTTTTGCCCAAAGAGCTATAGAACCTTCTAGAAGCATCCACATGAGTTAACTCGAGTTAACTGGGACATTTGGCACACATGCAGTTACATGGCCGACACTTGGATGGTTAGTATCCACTTGCCCAAGTAGGTAGTTCCCTGGAGAGAGCTATATATAGAGGCATTTGGTTGGGAGGAGAGTCATCTCTCTAGCACGTGGTGGTGGTCGTAATCTCTATTCTCTTGCACATCCCATGCATATTCAAGGCTTACGATGGATCGAATAGTAACATATTGGATAAGCTCATAAGTTTCAAGAAGCACCTGGGTTTGCATGTCTCCCTTAAGATGGGATTGTGCTTGAACTCGCCTTGTATTAGATGGCAATTTAAGTTCATGGACCTATGGCATCCTCTCATTGAGAACAAAAAGTCTGATTCTTATGTTGAAAATTATCTTGAGGGAACTTGGACCAATGTCAAAGTTTATAAAATCTATGGGCTCCCTATTGGTGTAAGTGCTTCCTCTGTGCTAGAAAAGACGTGGTCACCTCTACTTTTTCATGCCTTAACAATTACTCGATTTAGCACATGCTTCCCAAAATCAACTAGAAGTAAGCCTTACTTGGATAAGCGATAGGCTACGCTTCGGCCTTTTGGAGTGCCATCAGGGGGGAAGCACTTGGGAAAATATGGAAAAAAATATGTACGGCCAACTTTGACGACCATATGAAAGAATGAGCAATTAATAAATCATGGCCATCACCATAGTTGCACCTCTGGGCAATTCTACCCCTTCTTTGTGGAATATGAGGATCCCTAGTTGTTTTTTTTTTAATTCATGCAAGAGAGACTATGCCTAGGCCGAAATTCGTGAACGTTTTTCATTGATAATTATTATCGTTGGGAAGAACGATGCTTAAAATAGATTCGTTTAAATTCTATATTTATGCATTACAACATCGAAACATTCCCATCATTGTTTACGAGATCGCTTGCAAGCACTTAACCATCTATGGAACAAATATCCTTCAATGAAGTCCACCCCTGCTTTTTATTCAGGGTCAGCACACAGATCAAGACAAGATATGCAGCGTGCGAAGCGGAAAATTGAAATGCACCATTCAGGATCTCAGAAACTATATTCATTTCGGTGCATAGTGGCCTAGAAAGGAACAATTTGATTGATAGGCAAACCCTTTTCATTGTCGAGCCGTCTTGTTTTGTTAGCCTACTTGGATTCTGCAGGTCAACTCATACGCGAGTTACAACACGACCACGTTGAGGGCGAAAGTTGAACACATGATGGAACCTCCAAATGCAAAATAAGCCATGAAACAAAGGGGCTCGTATGTAGAACCATCTCTAGAATCAAGAGAGAAAAACCCTTGGTTAGATTTAATGGGAACATAGATCCGTTCAAAAGAGTTCACTATGAAGAATAGTATAGAAATAGAATCGACTCTCAAGAGAATTCAAAGACCCACCACCTCCTTCTAGGAAATTATCCCCTCCAAATTTAAGGGTTAAGATAGATCAAACTATAACAAATTGGATGAGGAAATAAGTTTCAAGAAGAACCCGGGTTTGCATGTCTCCATAAACAGGAGATGGTGCTTGAACTCGCCCTGTATCAGATGGCAATTTAAGTTCGTGGACGTGTGGCATCCTCTCATTGAGAACAAAAAGTTAGTTCTTATGTGGTAAATTCTCCAAAAGGGAACTTGGATCAAGTTCAAAACTAATAAAATCTATGGAGCTCCTTAGTGGCATAGCGCTACCTCTGTGCTAGAGAAGACACCAGTCACCTCTTCTTTTCGTGCATTCGGTTTGGCAGGCACTTGCAAGGATTTTAAGTTTACAGAATCAAATCAACTGAAAGCAAGTTTTACTTGAAGAAGCAATAGGCTGCTCTTTCGCCTTGTGGAATGCCATGAGGGGGGAAGCACTTTGGATGATATGGAAAAAAAGATGTGCATCCAACATTGATGACCATCTTAAAGAATGGTTGATTGATAAATCTTGATTGTCACCATTGTTTTGCTTTTAGGCCGTTCTACCCCTTCTTTGTGGGATATAGAGGATCCCTGAGACATTATGCCCTTTCAATGTACAATTGTTTTTTTAATTAATTTATGGAAGAGAGACTAAGCCTAGGCAGAACTTCCCCCTTTAAAGAAATGAGAAACATTTTTCATTGAAAATTATTATCATTGAATAGAAAGATGCTTAAAATAGATTCGTTTAAACTATATATTTATGCATAACAACATCGAGACTTTTCCCATCATTGTTCACGAGATCGCTTGCAAGCGCTTAACCATGTATGCAACAAATCTCCTTCACTGAAGTCCACCCCTGCTTTTTGTTTCAGGGTCAGCACACACATAAAGACAAGATATACAGCGTGCGCTGCGGAAAATCGACTCATTTCGGTGCATACTGGTCTGCGATTCCTCCTAGAAAGAGCAATTTGACTGACAGTCAAACTCTTCTCATTGTGGAGCCGCGCTGTTTTGCTATGCGCTACTTGGATTCTGCATGTCAACTCATACATGGGTTACGACCACGGTGAGGGCGAAAGTTGAACAGACGATGCACTGGACGGTGTCATGGAGTCATTGCCCGCACAGGAAGACCATTGAAGATCTTAAAAGTAGATATGGATCTCTGTGAGTCTGTGGACTACTCATTTTGAAGTCAGATTTATTGAAGTACATAAAGGCATTCCTGCTCCGCGAAGCTCATTGTGCACAGCTTCTTCTTAGAGCGATTCGTCTGCGTGAACTTCATCATGTATTTGCTACGCCTGCTGCCTCCCTCGTTGTTATTAGGCACTCTTCTGTTTCCCCTTGCATTTTTCATCTCTGCGTCTGCTGGCAACTCAGCACCTCCGAAAGGCGTGGAGCTCAGATTTCCTCCCTTCACCTCCTCTCTCAAATGCGTTCCGACTGCCGGATCCAACGCCGCACAGATTTGCCACGCCGTCGCCACCCCAAATGGCACGCAAATACTCTTTTACAGTGAGAATCAGAGTGTTATCTCCACGCGGTACCAGTACGCATCGAAGGTCGCCCTGTGGAAGAAAGGCCTGCCATACGCGGCCTCCTTTTCAACTGCATTCACTGTGCTAGCTAGTCCCGTCGACGATCAGACCTTCACATTCGGGGGCGGCATCGCTTTCGCCATAACACCGGATCGGCGTTGGTCAATCAGGGCCGGAGAGCTTTCGGCTCTTTGAGGTCGATGAGAAAACTGGGAACTCGCTGCGCGGAAACGCCACGAAGACCATCGCTGTGGAGATCGATATGTCACGAAATTTTGCAGATGATCCGGGTGCCTTTGTCGACCCTCCTATTCCTCACCTGGGCTTGGATATCAACAGCGTAAACTCGGTCGTGACCGCCTCACTTGGCAGCTTGGAGGACTTCACGGATCGCAGAATCGCAGTGTTCATTGACTACGATGCCGCTGCGGAACGCATCGAGGTTCGTCTGCAAGAGATGCCCAAAAACGACGAGACGACAAAACCCAACAAGATGAAGGCGAAGAGGTATTTCTCCCGTCCTCTCCGGCTCTCGGATTACATCAACGAGGACAGTTACGTGGGCTTTGGGAGCCGAGTACCTGTCGGTGACGATGGCGTATATATCCTGTATGACTGACATTCTCGACGACATGGGTTCCTACAAAGTAAGATCTCCTGCTACAGAACCAACACCGAAGCACACAGCAGTGTGCTATGTTCTGGTCATAAACAATAATACGAATCTGTTGCATTGTGTGAACTGACTTTTCCTCTAACATTTTCTATGATGGCTCAATTAGCGATTCTCGGAGATCTCTTTGTTTGATTTCGTAAATAATATCTGTTTTGGGATGATTTACTTAACCACCAATTTAAAACCGAAAAGTTTGAAATACTTGAGCATATCTATATTGTAGAGCACATCTATATCGGCAAAAAATTAAGCTTTAGGGCTAGGACTTGAGAATGCCATGTTCCAAAATCAACACTATAATAAGCTAATGAGAGAACGGCAAAATATATTTGGAGGCATGCCCATTTAAGCGTCGCGTATTGCGTTCCTCTTGCCATGCCATAATGACTATCAAAGGATATGTAAAAAAAAAGTTTAAATGATGTGCGTGCACATTGGGTCACATGGTAATCCCGACCTTTTACATCTTAGGCTCGGGACAACGGTTCAATCCCTCTCCTTTTGTGCTTGTGGATGCCCCTCTATGGAATATGTGCAGAGATATGTTGTGGTTGAGCCTTCGGGCTATTCAATATCTAGTTTCACCTTCAAGATCATCTAAACCCATGATTGGATCGTGATTTTCGGTCCTGATCTCTTCCATGGTTCTAACTTAGTGAGCGCTTGGGCTCTATATCTTGGGAGTACCTTGTATCTAACCTTTTCTTTGTGGAATATGGGTGCTCCCATGGACGTTATGCAT
Organism: Ceratopteris richardii; assembly: GCA_020310875.1. NCBI lineage: Eukaryota > Viridiplantae > Streptophyta > Polypodiopsida > Polypodiales > Pteridaceae > Ceratopteris > Ceratopteris richardii. Next base: position 41,493,176 of record CM035406.1, on the reverse strand, counting down.
GCATTCACTTGTATGTTTCAATTAATTCAAGCTTAATTGGAAGAATAGATCTCAATATGTACAAATATGTTACTGTGCTTGAGCCGTCGAGCTATTCAATATCTACTTCCACCTTCAAGATTATCTAGACTGATAATTACATCGCGATTTTGGGTCCTCTCTTCCCTGGCTCTAACTTTGTGAGAGTCCAATTGGAGGTACATGCTATCTAACCCTGCTTTTGTGGGATATGGGTGGTCCCATGGATGCTTCAAGCTGAAAGGGCAGTTTGATGTATAATTGCTGAAATGTGGGGGTTAAGGGCTGCCATCGTGCGTGTATGTGTGTTCTTGATTTATCCACCCATGTAAATGATCGAAATTGAACGAAGTTGAAGCAAAAATTCAATTCATATTTTTTCAAACAACCCAAGCATTATGGGCATAAGAGGAAAGAAGAAAATAAGGAAGATTAGAAGAGGCAGAACTTCATCACGAAGAGGAGTCGAATGTTATGAATCTCAAAGAGGGAATCCAATAATTACGCTTCAAATGTGATAGAGAACCATTGATTAAGCCATGACCAATAGAACCAATAGCCATTAACTCTCTACAAAAATAGATTTAGGAAAAGAAGAAGTTGTTAAATGTAAATATATCCTACAAGATTTTAGATATATTGTCAAAGGCAACGCTCCCCACATGCGAGAGAATGAATAACTGAATCTACACCCAACCATCTATTATATAGCCTTTGAATAAGGGGAGTCTAACTCGGTAAGTACATACATGTGTGTCATGTGTCATAGTCCACTTAAGTCCACTCATGTGGTAAGTTGACAATGTGTCCGAGTCTACTTCATCAAACTCAAGTCAACTTGAGTGGATGCTTTTAGAAGGCTCTATAGATCTTTCAACAAAATACTCTTCTCATGATCCCCATGGGGGTTTAAACTAAGACCTCCTCTTTTCCATCCATTGAACCACTAGGTTAAGATTATGTTTCACCCAGAACTTTGCGAATCTTATTCCTAACTTAGCATCTATTGTCAAGACTTACTTTGTAACATTCTTGCCCCTTTCTAGATCATTTTCTTCATTAAGTATTATGCTTCATGTTATAGGATATATAGGAGTTCTCACTAAATCCCATGGTTTTTTGTCCATGTTTTTTATTCCTCTCTTGAATAAAAAAGAGATTATATCTAGAATTGGATATGAGAACAAGGGAATCCATGTGTAGTATCATCCCTACCCAAATCATACTAAGCAACGTCTAGCTTTACATCAGAGAGACTAATATCGCTGCAAATTATGCTTCACAAGGATAAGGGAGGGGCAAAAAGCATCCCTTCCCATTTAATTCTCATCTCTACATACTATCTATGCACAAACATGTGAGAAGCGTGGATCCAAGGTATCGCCCAAAACGTTATAATCTGGTCCATTTCTTGGCTTCAATTGTGCACTGACATAGAAAAATGGATGAATTATTTCAAGAAATTGAGAACTCTCTTTAGATTCGTTTTGATTCGGTATTGACAAATGAATTTATATAGTTTGACCTTAGGTGTTCTTACCATGGACCAAGTCAAACCTAGATTCATTGACATTTTACTTTACAAGAGGACTATTGTGTCCAAGTGGGGTCTTAGATTCATGTTAAAATGTAGGAAACAAGGTTTTTTTTTAGCTTCGTGCAACCTTTACTTCAACTGAACATAAGGAAATCCTAAATGAATGTGTCAAAATTAACTTTTTCACTTGTATATATATGTCATTTTTTGTTCCAAATAAGTAATCCTTCATGTTTTTTACCTTGAATAAGTCTCCTTATTATGTTTGGAGTGTTAGCAAGTGGAAACCTTGCTTAAGATAGCCCTTTGCTTTCTCTTTTGATAGTTTCAAGTAGGCATACCTCCGTGTCTTTGCAAGGAGTGTTAGAACTCTCTATCCATGAGTTTTCAACATTTTTTCTTCTTCCTAAGGAAACCATTTTATGTTTCTCTCTTTTTATGAAGGCCTTTGCAGAGCTATCTAGCTCTATATTGTAAACCTTGGTTCTAATTCCATATTATATCCCTCTTCTATGATTTTGATTTCATTGGGTATCCATTAGCCTTATCTCAAGTTTGGGATTCATTCTCCACTTAGTATTGGAGACTAGATTTTGCATAGAATCAACTAGCCTATGTTGAAGAGATTGTTTCTCTTAGTGTATACAACCATTTTGCGTGAATTTTGTTTGGAAAGCTCCCATACTCTATTTGAACTATATGAACATTAGAAGTCTTTATTTAAATTAAAGCTTCAACATTAGGGGTATATGAAGCACTTAATTTGATGAAGCTTACAACAATGAGAAACAAGGAGCCAAGCAAGAGTGTTCATGTTCAAATTTGAATTTCAATCCCCCTCATATTTCTCAAATCAATACCCTAAATCTTCTAGTCTAGTAATAAGGTTCTTATCATTTGGGAAATCTTCTCAAATCTACATAAGCATACTTTGTACTTAAAATCATCATTTAGTGAAAAGTAATCGGCAAAATTGTGCTAACCGATTACGATCATTTGTCTTCATCGATTTCAAAACCTCAAAATAATAAATTTGTAATGAATAAGTATACTCGCCGATGAACTCTACAACACGAATACATTAAATTATCGATTAATGGGATCTTCACACTCCAAGACGACCGTTTAATTTGAACATTTGTGGGCAACGTAAATAGTTAGCACGAACTTAGATGTTCATCACAACCTTAACAAGAGGTGGTGCCTTTCTTGGACCAAACTTCGATGGGAACTAAAGTTCATATCTCTTCAAAGAGAACTTAGATGTTCATCACAACCTTAACAAGAGGTGGTGCCTTTCTTGGACCAAAGGTCGATGGGAACTAAAGTTCATGTCTATTTGGCACCCCCTAATTGAGATCAAAAAGTCAGTTCTCATGTGGTAGATATTGCATAAGGGTATCTGGTCCAATGCAAGGGCTAACAAAATTTCTGATGTGCCACCATGATGCAAGCGCTACCATCGATGCAAAGATTTAGTTCACCTTTTCTTCGATTGCCCCAAGTCCCGTGTTATCTTGCATCATGTGATGCGAGTATTGAGACTCACGAACCAAATCAATTGGCATCAGGCACTGTTGGGTGAGGCAGTTGGCTGCTCATCAAGGCTATGGAATGCCATCAGGGGCGAGACTCTTTGGAAGATTTGGAGGGAGCGATGTGCGGTCAATTGTTGGCCAAACTCCAAAGGAATGGTCGATTGAGAAATCCTTATTTCTTCTAGGTAAAAGAATCTCCCGTGATAAGAGACCTCCACCGTTTAGACATCACTGTATTTATCTCCTCGAAAATAACAAGTTGAAACCCAAATGGGTCCCACATGAGGGAGATGATAGATTTGTCCGCCTCATTTGTATTGCCCTCTAGCTTACCGAACTTGTCCCTTGCATTGTGGGATTTGGGGGTCCCAAGGGCACTAGTCCCATTCACTTGTAACTTTTCACTACAACATATCAAGGGCATACCGACATTTGGCTTACCGACGGTCACGTGTTGGCATCGATATGACCATCGAAAACTTTTGGAAAACCGACTAGGCAATGTATGTGTCTCTACACATGCTTCGGTATGAGCGTCAGTATAAGCATTGGTAAATTATTGGAAACTACCGACGCTCATCCCGATGCCCTCTTTTAATCGGGCCCGAGAGCAAAAATTCGACATTTCGATTTTTTTGAAACTAGATCTACTACTGTCCTCTTTGCGCACGCGAACAACATATGGATTGTGTATATGTGTATGCATATGTATGTGTATGTATATGCATATGCATGTGTGTATGTGTATACATTTGTGTATGTGTGTGTGTGTATTTGTGTATGCATATGCATGTATGTGTGTATGCATATGCATGTGTGTATGTGTGTATGCATATGCATTTGTATGCATATTCATTTATGTATGTATATGCATTTGTGTATGCATATTCATTGTGTATGTGTGTATGCATATGCATGTGTATGTATATGCATATGCATGTGTGTATGTGTATACATTTGTGTATGTGTATGTGTGTATTTGTGTATGCATATGCATGTGTGTATGCATATGCATTTATGTATGCATGTGTGTATTTGGGTATGCATATGCATGTGTGTATGCATATGCATTTGTGTATGCATGTATGTGTGTATGCATATGCATGTGTGTGTTTATACATATGTGAGTGTGTATGTATATGGATATGTCTCTCTCTCGCCCTCTCTCTCTCTATGTCAATCGAAAACAAAACAATCACTTACATCGATGTAATTGTTTGAATCATTGTCGTCAAAATCCACTTAAAGTTTTCCTTCGTCGAATTTCCAAAGACTTGATCCCAAAACCTCTTTCAAAGGTAAAGAGAGGATATTAGAAAAGGGAAAACATAAAGAAGGAAAAACGACTGCTACAGTATGTGCAATATACTTACCAAAACTTCAGATCTAGTAAAATAGAGGTGTGCTTAGAGAGAGAGAGGGAGGGGGAGAGAGAGAGAGAGGGAGGGAGAGAGACAGAGAGAGAGAGAGAAAGAGTGACAAACAGAGATATGTTGTTTGTGTGCGCAAAGAGGAGAGTAGGAGATCTAGTTTCAAAATGTTCGGAATTTCGATTTTTTGCTCTCAGGCCCGGTTAAAAGAAGGTGTCGGTAGTTTCTAGTAATTTACCGATGCTCATACTGACGCTTATACCGACGCTCATACCAACACATCTATACCAATGCGTACACTGCCTAGTCGATTTTCCAAAATTTTTCGACGGTCATTCTAACACCGACGCATGACCATCGGTATGTCGAACGTCGGTATGCCCTTGATATGTTGTAGTGTTCCCTTAAAAAAAAAAAGTGGGCATGAACTGGAGATTATTATGAACAATTAATGAAAATATTTTGCTTCTATTTAGAATAGACTAGACTCTAGATCATGGGTTCGAGTAGCTTGGAAGGCGGGGGGTGGTTGAGGAACTCCTCGCTTTAGAGCTAGGACTTGAGAATGCCATGTTTTGAATCAACACTAAAATAAGTTAATCAGAGAACGGAAAACTAACTTTGAGGCCTGTCCATTTAAGCATCACATATTGCCTTCCTCTTTCAGTGGCATAATGACTGTTCCTTTTTCAATGCCATATTGACTATCAAAGGATATGATAGAAATTTTATTAATGATTATCGTGTATGTTGTTGGAGATAGATGTTTGCGGAAGCACGCGAACATCACAAGGAAGAAGAAGAAGCTTGGAGCACAAACACACAATACTGAATGTATTACTAGAGAATGTACAGAGATTAGTAGCCCATTAGGGTAATAGGCATATATACAAGCCGGGGGAAAAAACCTCCTAAAGAGGGAAAGAGTGCCCCGGCGGTCCTAGTGTGTTCACACACATCACTACCTAAATATATCAACAAATCCCCCCTGGGAGTGATGCGGTGAACAAGGAGCTGGCACTCATGTATAAGGAAGTGTCAAGCTATGTGGAAATCACTCCACAAAAGGAAGTAAGCCCAAAGCTTTGCGGAAAGCTTCAAACTTCTCCCTAGGCAGAGCCTTCGTGAAAAGGTATGCAATGTTCTCCTGCATGGGCACATATGCCAAGCTGATCTCCCCAGCAGAGAACCTCTCCCTGACATAGTGATAATGCACCTCAATGTGCTTAGTGCGAGCATGAAACACAGGGTTCCTCGCAACTGCCAATGCGCTCTGACTGTTAGTGAAGATGGTGGTGGCAGAAGTCTGACCAACACCCAAATCAGCCATAAGGCATCTGAGCCACACACACTGAACAATCGCTATGAAAGTTGCTCTATACTCAGCCTCACAACTAGAAGTGGCCAAAGTAGGCTGCTTCTTGCTCAACCAAGATATACTTGAGATACCAAGCATGAAGCAAAAACCACTAGTGGACACACGAGTGTCATAGCAACCAGCCCAATCTGAGTCAAAAAAAGCATGCAAATCTGGCGGTAGTGATCCTCCCTTGGGATAAAAAAACCCAAGTAGCTGAGTACCACTCAAGTAGCGAAAGATGCGCTTAACCACCTTCCAATGTGTGACTCCTGGGCAATGCATAAACCTGTTCATCTGTGAGACAGCAAACTGAATATCTGGCCGAGTAATGCATAAGTAAATCAAGCATCCAACAGCTTGCTGATAGAGAACAACATGAAATGCATCTCCAGCATCATGAAAACTCAAGCATAAACCTGTCTCCATAGGAGTGGCAATAGGCTTACAATCCTCAAGGCCAAAACGCTGCAATAATGTGTCAATATATTTCGTTTGACACAAAGCCATTCCACCATCAACTTGCATAAACTGAATGCCCAAATAGTGATGCAAATGCCCCAAATCAGACATCTCAAATGAGGCATGCAAATCAGCCTTGAAATCAGCAATATGCTTCTCAATAGGACCAGTGAGCAGCATGTCGTCAACATAGACAACAATGATCAGAAGCACATCATTAGCACGCTTAACATATAAGGTGCTTTCAGTTGGACTGTTCTCAAAACCATGTGCAACCAGATAGGCATGTATCTTCTCATACCAAGCACGTGGTGCTTGCTTTAAACCATATAATGCCTTCTTTAACCTGCACACCTGGTTTTCATGCCCTTTCTGCACAAAGCCACAGGGCTGAAAAACATACACTTCTTCATGCAAGTCACCATTCATAAATGCTCTTTTAATGTCCAATTGATGTACATTCCAACCATGATGGGCTACAAGTGCACAACTGCTCCGAATAGTAGTCATACGACATGTAGGTGCAAAGGTCTCATCAAAATCAATGCCTCTTTCCTGCGCATAACCCTTTGCAACAAGCCTAGCCTTATACCTGTCAACTGTACCATCAGGTTTACGCTTCAGCTTGTATACCCACTTAGTGCCAATGGCCTTTTTGCCAGGAGGCAAGTCACTTCATCAAAAGAAACAGGCTCATTCTCATCATAGAGACTAGACGCAACCATAGCATAGCAATCTGATGCAAAGGAGACACTATGAGAGCCGAAACGAGTATGATATGACAAAGGTGCATCTAATTTGCTGTCACGCAAAGTCTGCACCAGCCATTTTGGCATAGTTTTTGCGTGCTCAATATCAGCTCTCTGATCAACAAGTGCATCATGTAAATCTGCATCACAAATGGAATGATCTGCATCATCATATGAAACCTGCAAAGGCTGAGAAGTTGCCTCATTAGGACCAGCACTAGACTATCCACCTGTAAAAAGAGGCATCAAAGTATCATACATGTCTTTGGAGCTAACAGATGTCTCCTTAGTACATGAAAGCAATGGTTGAATAGCATCTTCCACAAAGACAACATCACGGCTAACCAAAATGTATTTAGTATATGGATGATACAGACGATAGCCTTTACTTTTAGAAATGTACCCAACCAAAATACATTTTACTTCCTTATCATCCAATTTTCTACGATGTTGTTCATGCACTAATGCATATGCCAAACAACAAAAAACATGCAGATGAGCAACAAATGGCTTGCGGTCATGCCAAGCCTCATATGGAGTGATAGATTGCAACGCTTTAGTGGGACACCTGTTAAGTACATATGCTGCACACATGACAGCCTCAAGCCAAAAACTATGTGGTAAAGCCTGACTCTTGACCATACACCTCGCCATCTCCATGAGTGACCCGTTCTTTCTTTCAGCAACTCCATTTTGTTGAGGTGTATACAACACTGTACACTGGTGTTTTATCCCACGTTCAGCCAGAAATGCATTAAAATCAGAAGACATATATTCCCCCCCTCGATCAGAACAGAGGGTGCCCATTTTACATGCTGATAGATTTTCAGCCAAAACCAAAACCTGTTTGAAGCACATGAACACTTCGGACTTTGCCTTCAATGGATATACCCATGCATGCCTGGAAAAATCATCAATGAAAGTCACGAAGTAAAGGTAATTTCCAAAAGAGGGTGTCTGCATAGGACCAGAAACATCACTATGTACAAGCTGCAATTTCTGCGTAGCCCAAACTGAACCATCTTTTGGAAAGGAGCAACGCTTCATTTTGCCGAAAATAGAGCCTTCACATACATGTTTTTCTGGTACCTCAAGCTTGGGCAAAGAAGACACCATATCAGATTTCTGCAAGCGTAGCAAACTAGCAAAATTCAGATGACCAAAGCATGCATGCCAAAGCTTTGCATCTGACATAGCCTGAGAATCATGAACTACAGATGCCGAGTCATTAACAGACCTTTCATAGTCTATGAGCTTATACAGCCCATGACATAAAATGCCAGAAGCAATAATAACATCGCCATTTGATAGATCATGAATTGTACATCTGTCATCAACAAATTTCACAACCAAGCCAATCTTGGCTAATGTAGAAACTGATAACAGATTCTTCTTGATCCCTGGCACAAATAAAGCATCTGACAAAGTGAAAGAACTACGATGAGCAGTAGTCAGAATGATCTTACCAACTCCCATGACAGCATAAGAGGAGTTTTTGGCACATGTAATAGTATTCCCTGTAGGGGCAGGGTCGAGTGAAGAGAAGAAACTGCGCTGCGAGGTAATATGTTTGGTCGCCCCACTATCAAAGTACCAAACATCTGAGTCTACTACAGACATGCATTGCTTATGAGAAGATGGTTCAAAACTGCAAACAGTAGTAAACACCCATTCTTCTTCCTGCACAAGATTAGCAGACTCTATTTTTGGTGTAGAGGCTTCTGCAACAACCATTCCAGCCTCTTTCTTCTTTGCCTATTTTGCAGCCAGTTTTGGACACTTCTTTAGGATATGATCATTCCCTTTACAATACTTACAAAACAGTTTCTGCTTTTCTGATTTCTTCTCATCTTTATCTTCCTTCTTCGAATATGCAGAATTAGCAGATTTCTACTCACTAGTTGAAGAGCTCCATTTTCCTTTGCCCTTCTGACTAGCCAGGAAAGCTTGATCTGCAACTCGCATAATGGACCTGTTTTGCCTGGACTGATCTTCGTGCAACAGAAGAGAGATTAACTCCTCAAATGACAAGGCATTTGGATTGCCTTTCATCATCAACCGAAGAGTAGAAGCAAAACTCTGATATGAATCAAGAAGACCATTCAGAACGGTCTGCACAAGTGAGCTATCTGGTATAACCTCATCAGCAAAAATCAACTGTTCCTTCAAGTCTTTGATCTTTGTTAGGAAACTGTCCATAGAATCACCTTCATTCATGTGCTCACTCTCCAACTGTTTTTGGAGGTAAGCAATACGAGCCTCATTCCTAGCTTGGTACAATGTGGTAAGTGTATCCCAAGCATCCTTATCTGTTCTACAAGAGCGAATATGAGGAATAATGGCACATTTGACAGACAAAGCTATCAATGCATGTGCGTGGGCATCTTAGCCATCCCAACAATTCTGCTCTGCAGTAGGTGCACGAGAAACAGCAGCACGAATAGGAATCTGCGGGATATCATCTTCGACACCATCTTCATCAGCTCCAGCACCTGTATTTGCAATACCTGTAGTCAGAGGTGTAACATGACGTCTTTCAACACCCTCCACAATGTTCCACAATCCTTTTGTAACCAATACATGTCGCATCATATAAGCCCATAATGGGTAGTTGGTACCATCCAACTTATCCTCAACAACCAACATACGGAATACATCACTACTTTCAGCCATGGCCCACGACAAGAAATAGGGGGGCATAGCGACGCCGCGAAACCGGAAAAAAATGGGGACCATCGCTTATGCGACGCTAACATCGCGTATGCGATGCTAACGTCGCATAAGCGATGGTCCTGTTTTTGAAATTTTGATTTTTAGGTGGGGTACGTCGCAGACTAAAGCTTGCGTCGCTTATGTGACGCTAAGCTTTGCGCCGCAAATAGAGTCGCTTGCTAGCGACGGTATGGGCGACGTGGGCAAACTGGAGAGCGTCGCATATGAGTCGTCCTTTTGAGAGCGTCCCAACAGCGACGCTCTAGAATGTTCAAAAAAAATTTCGATTTCTCTCGGCACATTTGTGCCGAGATCTGGACGAAAGCAAGAGAACGAGAGAGAGAGAGAGAGAGAGAGAGCACGAGAGAGAGAGAGAGAGACCAGGTATGCGCACACACACTTACACACACATACATATGCATACACACACACATATACACACATAGACACACACACACATACACATATACACACACACATACACACACAAATACACACACATATACACACATATACACACACACACATAATGTTGCATACACACACATATACATACATACACTCACACATATACATGCACACACACATATATACATACACACACATATGCATACATAATGCACATGCAAACATACACATACATAATGCATACACATGCACACACATATACACATACACATACACATACACACACATACACACATACACATGCATACACACACATACACACACACATACACACACACATACACACACATACACACACATACACACACATATATGCATACACACACACATAGAGAGACATGCACACACATACACATACATGCATACATATGCATATGCATATGCATATGCATACATACATACATACTTACATGCATACACACACATATGCATACAAAATGCACATGCATACATACACATACATAATGCATATGCATACATAATGCACATGCATACATATATACACATACATAATGCATATGCATACATAATGCACATGCATACATACACATACATAATGCATACACACACATATGCATACATAACGCATACACACACATACACACACATATGCATACATACATGCATACACATATACACACACACATACACACACAAATACACACACATATACACACACACATAATGTTGCATACACACACATATACATACATACACTCACACATATACATGCACACACACATATATACATACACACACATATGCATACATAATGCACATGCAAACATACACATACATAATGCATACACATGCACACGCATATACACATACACATACACATACACACACATACACACACATACACACACATACACACATACACACATATACACATGCATACACACACATACACACACACATACACACATACACACACATACACACATACACACACATATATGCATACACACACACATAGAGAGACATGCACACACATACACATACATGCATACATATGCATATGCATATGCATACATACATACATACTTACATGCATACACACACATATGCATACACAATGCACATGCATACATACACATACATAATGCATATGCATACATAATGCACATGCATACATACACATACATAATGCATATGCATACATAATTCATACACACACATATGCATACATAAAGCATACACACACATACACACACATATGCATACATACATGCATACACATACACACATAGACACATACACACACACATAAATATGCATACACACACATATACACACATAGACACACACACACATACACATATACACACACACACACATACACACACAAATACACACTCGTATAGACACATACACACATAATGTTGCATACACACATATACATACATACACACACACATATACATGCAGACACACATATATACATACACACACATACGCATACATAATGCACATGCAGACATACACATACATCATGCATACACATGCATACACATGCACACACATATACACATACACATACACACACATACACACACATACACACGTACACACATACACACATACACACATATACACAATACACACACATACACACACATACACACATACAAACACATACACACATACACACACATACACACACACATACACACACATACACACATACACACACATATATGCATACACACACATACATACACATACACACATACACACACATATATGCATACACACACACACATAGAGAAACATGCACACACATACACATACATGCATACATATGCATATGCATATATACATACATACTTACATGCATACACACACATATGCATACATAATGCACATGCATACATACACATACATAATGCATATGCATACATAATGCACATGCATAAATACACATACATAATGCATATGCATACATAATTCACATGCATACATAATGCACATGCATACATACACATACATAATGCATACACACACATACATATACATAAAGCATACACACATATACACACACATATGCATACATACATGCATACACACAACCTATCCACTGACACTCAACGAGTTTCTCATGAAAAGAGATATAAACTTATCTGTCTGCACATGATTTAACTCAAATAGAATTTTCTCCTGTGAATAATTCACATAATTCACTGCTAATGCTCCCTTGTATATGCTTCTCCTTTGTTGATGGACCCATGTTGTAAACTCACAACCTGTCTACTGACACTCAACGAGTTTCTCATGAAAAGAGATATAAGCTTATATGTCTGCACATGAAATAACTCAAATAGGTTTTTCTCCTGTGAATAATTCACATAATTCGCTGCTAATGCTCCCTTGTATATGCTTCTCCTTTGTTGATGGGCCCACGTTGTAAACCCACAACCTCTCTACTGACACTCAACGAGTTTCTCATGAAAAGAGATATAAGCTTATCTGTCTGCACATGAATTAACTCAAATAGGTTTTTCTCCTATGAATAATTCACATAATTGGCTGCTAATGCTCCCTTGTATATGCTTCTCCTTTGTTGATGGGCCCACGTTGTAAACCCACAACCTGTCTACTGACACTCAACGAGTTGAAAAGAGATATAAGCTTATCTGTCCGCACATGAATTAACTCAAATAGGTTTTTCTCCTGTGAATAATTCACATAATTCGCTGCTAATGCTCCGTTGTATATGCTTCTCCTTTGTTGATGGGCCCACATTGTAAGCCCACAACCTGTCTACTGACACTCAACGCGTTTCTCATGAAAAGAGATATAAGATTATGTGTCCGCACATGAATTAACTGATCAAATAGGTTTTTCTCTTGTGAATAATTCACATAATTCACTGCTAGTGCTCCCTTGTATATTCTTCTCCTTTGTTGATGAACCCACGTTGTAAACCACAACCTCTCTACTAACACTCAACGAGTTTCTCATGAAAAGAGATATAAGCTTATCTGTCTGCACATGAATTAACTCAAATAGGTTTTTCTCCTGTGAATAATTCACATAATTCGCTGCTAATGCTCTCTTGTATATTCTTCTCCTTTGTTGATGGACCCACGTTGTAAACCCACAACCTGTCTACTGACACTCAACGGGTTTCTCATGAAAAGAGATATAAGCTTATCTGTTTGCACATGAATTACTCAAATAGGTTTTTCTCTTGTGAATAATTCACATAATTCGCTGCTAATGCTCCCTTGTATATGCTTCTCCTTTGTTGATGGGCCCACATTGTAAACCCACAACTTGTCTACTGACACTCAACGAGTTTCTCATGAAAAGAGATATCAGCTTATCTATCCGCACATTAATTAACTCAAATAGGTTTTTCTCCTGTGAATAATTCACATAATTCGCTGCTAATGCTCCCTTGTATATTCTTCTCCTTTATTGATGGACCCACGTTGTAAACCCACAACCTGTTTACTGACACTCAACGAGTTTCTCATGAAAAGAGATATAAGCTTATCTGTTGCACATGAATTAACGATATGAAAGATATTGACACCAGCATTCACGAGTTCACTGTCAAGGATCTAGTTGACAATGATGTGGATAGCAATCTGTGGAGCATGCACAAGAGCAAGGCTAAGTGGTTCAGGATCTTGGGTGTTTTGTCGGGTATGATCGCCGTTGGGAGGTGGTTTTCTGATATTTGCAGATGGAAGAACCCTATCACCACAGTTCTCATCGATTTCCTCTTCGTTGCTAATGCCCCCTTGTATATGCTTTCTGTCAATGGTGCACACTGACATCTCACCCGTATGCGTGCCTACATGTAAAAAAAACCTCATTACACCTCAAACAGTGATCTAATGTAATATCAGAGATTATTAAATCTACACAAAGAACCTGAGCTGAAAAACGTGTCTTCTGCTTCCCATCAGTCCAGGCATATGGATTGATGTTCATCTCTCCATAGCTATCTGCCTCAGAAATAGCATGCAACTTTTTATCAATGTAATTAAACAAAAATAGTGGCATCCCTGGTCAGACATTCTTTACATAGATGATATGAGAAGCTCGAAGGCCTGGACATGTAGAAAAGCTGATGATCAAGCTATTGTTCATGCATATGGTTTAAAGGGAGAGACGTATATCTGTGATAGAAAGTAAGAGGCTAGATAAAGTATACCAAACAGAAGTTGTGTGACGCATTCATTGTAAGTTGCATGGTCACAGCCAAAAATCACAACAGCAAGCTCCTCCACCGGAAGGTTCAAGAACGGGAGCGGTGATGAAGGAGAATGGCTAGCCCAAGAGGAAGGAGAATGAAGGCCTTTGTATGTTTCGATCTTACGTCCAGCTCCCATGACAGAAGCACTTTGCTGGCGATGAGACTTGTAAGAGTAATTTTAGAGTTGATTGGAAAACGTTAATTACAAATTTATGTAATGAGATCATATGCTACGTGTGTATTAATTACAATAATACTTTCATAATAATATTTTTTATGAATGAAGGCATTCTGTGGATAGAATATTGACACCAATGGGTGAAGATATGAAAGATATTGACACCAGCATTCACGAGTTCACTGTCAAGGATCTAGTTGACAATGATGTGGATAGCAATCTGTGGAGCATGCAGAAGAGCAAGGCTAAGTGGTTCAGGATCTTGGGTGTTCTGTCGGGTATGATCGCTGTTGGGAGGTGTTTTTCTGATATTTGTAGATGGAAGAACCCTATCACCACAGTTCTCGTCCATTTCCTCTTCGCTGCTAATGCTCCCTTGTATATGCTTTCTGTCAATGGCGCACACTGACATCTCACCCATATGCGTGCCTACATGTAAACAAAACCTCATTAGACCTCAAACAGTGATCTAATGTAATATCAGAGATTATTAAATCTAAGCAAAGAACCTGTGCTGAAAAACGTGTCTTCTGCTTCCCATCAATCCAGGCATATGGATTGATGTTCATCTCTCCATAGCTATCTGCCTCAGAAATACCACACAACTTTTTATCAATGTAAGTAACAAAAATAGTGGCATCCTTGGTCGGACATTCTTTACATAGATGATATGAGAAGCTCGAAGGCCTGGACATGCAGAAAAGCTGATGATCAAGCTATTGTTCATGCATATGGTTTAAAGGGAGAGACGTATATCTGTGATAGAAAGTAAGAGGATAGATAAAGTATACCAAATAGAAGTTGTGTGACGCATTCATTGTAAGTCGCATGGTCACAGAGGAATGGCTAGCCCAAGAGGAAGGAGAATGAAGGCCTTTGTATGTTTCGGTCTTATGTCCAGCTCCCATGACAGAAGCACTTTGCTGGCGATGAGACTTGTAAGAGTAATTTTAGAGTTTGTTGGAAAACGTAATTACAAATTTATGTAATGAGATCATATGCTACGTTTGTATTAATTACAATAATACTTTCATAATAATAATGAAAGATATTGACACCAGCATTCACGAGTTCAATGTCAAGGATGTAGTTGACAATGATGTGGATAGCAATCTGTGGAGCATGCGCAAGAGCAAGGCTAAGTGGTTCAGGATCTTGGGTGTTCTGTCGGGTATGATCGCCGTTGGGAGGTGGTTTTCTGATATTTGCAGATGGAATAACCCTATCACCACAGTTCTTGAATATCAAACATCATATTCATACTAGCTAATGACACCCAATATGTTGTTTTTTTTTTATTTCAATATTTTTAAAAACTATCTTTGGAGTTCTCCAAATATCATGTCACTTATATCCATGTAAACAACTACTCATGAATTATGAACCACTCTAGTAAATTTTGGATGATTGAAATCTTAACCAATAATATCGCAATAAATATACCGATGCAAAGTTGCATGTATGTAGTGTTATTTTCTCCTTTCTTTCGTTCATGTTGTATTCTTAAGATGTAGATATATAGATGTTGGCAAACTTGAACTTCTATAACATTTCAAGAACAAGAGTCAACAATTAGGAGAACAAGAGAGAGAGTCAACAAAGCGAGAGAGAGAGAGAGAGAGAGAGAATTCAAAGCGAAAAAGATGTAGAAAGAGAGAAACAAAGACTTGCATATACTTGCTTTAGCTCGTAAGTGCAGCGCAACTGCGAACGTTGGAGAGCTCTTCGATCAGATGCGTGAAAATGCCGATCGAAGAGCCTCCAACGTTTTAATATTTTTCCGTCAACAGACCGTCGTGTAAGCGATGCTAGATGCGTCGCATAAACGACTTGCAGAGAGCGTCGCTTATGCGACGTAGAAAGCATCGCTTAAGCGACGCTTTTGGATCCCACGTATAAGCGACGCTACAGGCAAGCGTCGCAGGTCCCGTCGCAGTACATGTCGCAAAATGCGTCGTTCACTTCATCATTTAAGCGACGGTCCACGCGTGATGCTCATTACGACGCATGTTGCGGGCATATAGCGACGAATTTGTGTCGCCTTAACCGTCGCTATACGCCTGTATTCCTTGTAGTGGCCGGTGATTAAAATACTTTGATGCAGAAAATTGACTGTATCTCAAAATGTTGAACAGAACTACCAAGACGAGTTCTGCTAGACCTGTAGCAGACTTCGAGATGCTTATACTCGCGAACAGAAACTCGTATTTACCTTTGGCACAAAAAGATGAAATAGCCTACACAAGCGCTACGATAGTGCGTTTGGAGGCCGAAACGAGCTCAGATTGCGATTTCAGCACCCTGATTATGCTCATCAAATTTCGTGCAAATCTGAGACTGCAACCGGAGAGGTGTAGACGATGCCCTAGATGAAGCGGCGACTTGCTCTGATACCAATTGTTGGAGATAGATGTCTGCAGAAGCATGCGAACACCACAAGGAAGAAGAAGAAGCTTGGAGCACAAACACACAATACTGAATGTATTACTAGAGAATGTACAAAGATTAGTAGCCCATTAGGGCAATAGGCGTATGTACAAGCCGGGGGAAAAAAACCTCCTAAAGAGGGAAAAAAGTGCCCCGGCGGTCCTAGTGTGTTCACACACATCACTACCTAAATATATCAACATCTGTCAATGTTAGAGGGCTATCGGACCTCTCAAGCACGATCATGATGGGCCAATGGATTCGTGATAAAAGCATGAACCCGGACTTCATTTGCCTTCAAGAGATCAAAATCAAAGAGACTTAAGAGTATTTCCTCATCCCATGTCTCACTCTCCACCACACACCCTAGGGGAAATCTTGGCACGGCTATTAGCATCCGTACAAGTTGACACACTAGAATTATGGATTCCCTTACTGACCAAAACCATCGGTGGGTTGGTGCTTCTTTTGGGGGTCCTTTGTAGTTTTCCATCTTCTCGTTGTACACTCCTAATATCGATTCAGAAATAATTTCCACGTGGTAGTCGTTGGATTCTCTGCCCTTCAAGGTGGTTCTTTGTGGGGCTTTAATATGGCGGAGACCCTTTCAGACATATGGGGTAGGAAGGGATGGGTAATTGATGGGCAAAAGAGGAAGTTTGGGACCAAGTCAAGTTACACCTAGATTTGGTGGAGATCAAGAACGTTATGGTTTGTCTTGGTCAAGCTTCAAGATGGTGGTGACTTGCAAAAAGCCAGACTCGAGAAGAGCTATATTTCGCAGAATATTTTCAACAATTGGGGCCTCCCTTCCCTCTCCCAAAGCATGGATCTATTGATTACCTTCAAGCCGACCCTCAATCTCAAGAATGCCCCTTGGTTTCATGCCAATCCAACAACTTTCTCTCTGCCCTCAGTCCAATGTGAGATTACCGAGGCTTGGAGCAGGGGCTTTGCCTCCTTCTCCTTGACAGCTAGGTGTTCGAGGAGGGTTATCCTGCAAACTCATTACATCTTGGCTAGGGCTGACAAGAATCTTCAAGCCATCCGTCGTGCTAGAAGGGAAAATCTTTAGCGGAAGATATGGTGTTTGGAGGTAGAAGTTAACAAGGTCCACTTGCAATACCAAACTAGACTCTCAAAAATCAAAAGCATGATGAGATACAAAGAAGAAATTCAAAGAAAGAATCTTCAAATATACTTTAAAAATTGGTGGGCAAGTAGGGTGGAAAAGCCTACTAAAGAGGTGTGTAGTCTTCTCAAGAAGAAGCAATCCAAGGAGGCAATTCCGTTCATGATGGATGCAAAACAAATGAAGAAAATAGTACACTAATTGTCAACCACTTTACCGAGCTCTTGGGGGTTTCCAAACCTCTTTCTCATCACAAGGCAATTGCATGGCTGCCATCTTGCATGTTAGAACCAAAAAAATCCCACACAACCTGAAATGACGGGGTAGAATGCAAAACGAATGAAGAAAATTTTGCATTCTACCGACGGGGTAGAATGCAAAACGAATGAAGGAAATAGTACACTAATTGTCAACCACTTTACCGAGCTCTTGGGGGTTTCCAAACCTCTTTCTCATCACAAGGCAATTGCATGGCTGTCATCTTGCGTGTTAGAACCTCAAATGACTTTGTGAAGCTTCCATCTCGGATGCTGAGATTCTGGAGGTAATTGATTCCGTTCCTAATGGCAAGAGTGCCTTGATGGATGGCCTTACAAATAAGTTCTTCAAGACCTTCAAGCATGTGGTGGCCACCCCTTTATGTTTGGTGTGGCAAGAGGCTATCTCTTTTGGCACGCTTCCCAATTGTCCCAATGAGGGCCTCATGGAGTTCATTCACAAAAAAGGAAGCAGTAATAGAATAAAAAATTGGTAGCCAATTACGATGTTGGAGACTGGTTACAAGATCTTACCAGAGGTGATTGCAAACCGTATTAGCTCTCACCTTCGGAACTAGATCAGTGAGGGAAAAAAAGGGTTCATTAAGGGGAGGTCCATCCTCGAGGCTATCATTGATGTTTGGGAAGGTCCAATTTTTGCTAAGGGATCAGTGCAAGATGTCGTCTTCCTTAAGATTGATGTTGACAAAGCTTATGATAGACTCGAGTGGGACTTCATTCACCAATCATTGAAAGACATACGATATGGCCAAAACTTCATTAAGATGATCTCTACTCTACTAGGAAATGCAACTGCTAAGATAAACAACAATGGTCATCCCTCTCAATTGATTCGACGAAAACGATCTATGAGAAAAGGGTGCTCGTTGGCCCCTCTTTTGTTTTCTATCACGATCAATTGTTTGAGTTACCTCGTTAACCATCAAGCTCACTTTGGCTATATTCAGGGTCTCAATCTACCTCTCAATCAAGATTAGATGATCATGAGACTTTTTGCCGATGAGACAAATGTCTTTTTGCATAATGACACGTTAAGCATTGACATGTTTTGGAATTGTCTGAATACCTTTTTGTGAGCCTTTAAGATCCAAGATAAATCATTCTAAAACCATTTTCATGGAATTTATTGGGCATCCTCCCCAAGTGCTTATTGACCATGGTTGTTAGTTGATCCCTAGTGGTCAAATTCTGACTTCTTAGGTATTCTTATGGAATTCAACATTTCAATGGGATAGTGATGGAGTTGGGCTCTCCCAAAGCTCGAGAACAGACTAACGCACTAGAAAGGTATGCAAATTAGTGTGGTTGGATGTGCTATGTTGATTAACACTTTGTTCTCTCCTTGATGCTTTACTTTCTCTCATGCTAGAGACCAAACGACCATGAGATCTTCTTGAATTTATATCTTGGAAGTACTTGGCATCTAACCCTTGCTTTGTGAGATATAGATGGTTCCATGGATGTAATGCATGCATTCACTTGTATGTTTCAATTAATTCAATCTTAACTAGAAGAGTAGATCTCAAGAATCGAGTTTCCTTTAAGGAAATTAAATCATGTTAAGATCCATTGTGTACTAGTAAAACACTAGAACCTCGATAGTAAGGTCTAGGGTTCAACCTCAAAGAGCAATTTGATGTATAACTATTGTAATGTGGGGGATACGGGGGATCGCCATTCTACATTTATGTGTGTCCTTGATTTCTCTACCCATGGAAATGGTCAAAATTGAACGAAGTTAAAGAAAAATTCAAGTCATATTTGTTTAGACGCTCCGTAACCCAAAGATTATGGTCATAAGAAGAAAGAAGAAAATAGGGAATATTAGAAGAGGTAGAATGGCATCATGAAGAGGAGTCGAATGTTATGAATCTCAAAGAGGGAATCCAATAAACACGCTTCAAATGTGATAGAGAACCATTACTTAAGCCATGAACAATAGAACCATTAACTCTCTACAAAAATAGATTTAGGAAAAGAAGGATTAGTTAAATGTAAATATATCCTACAAACTATTAGATATATTGTCACACACAACGCTTCCCACATGTGAGAGAATGAATAACTGAATCTTCACCCAACCATTTGTTATATAGCCTTTGCATGAGGTCAATCTAATTCGTCAAGTACATACATGTATATCATGTGTCATAGTCCACTTATTTCCATTCATTTGGTAAGTTGAAAATGTGTCCTAGTCTTCTTGATCAAACTCGAATTAACTTCAGTGTATACTTTTAGTAGGCTCTAGAGATCTTATGGCAAAATACTCTTCCCATGATCCCCATGGGGGTCTAACCTAAGACCTCCTCCTTCCCATCCATGTGACCACTAGGCTAAGGTTATGTTTTTCTTAGAACTTTAGGAACCTTATTCTTAACTTAGAATCTAGTCTTGTAAAGATTTACTTTGTAACATTCTTGTCCCTTTAAAGTGTTGAGAATATGAGAGTGCATCTCCCTTTTGTATCTAGGAGAGACTCCATTTCCATTTTTGTTTCCATTTCTAATACATTTCCATTTTATATTATATCCTTTTATATTTGGGTACCTTGCATTTGCATCCACCTATGTATTCATTCTCCATGAAGGGGAATTATCCCACATATAATGTACTTTGGAGAGCCCACTCCAATTCTATATAAGGAGGGTGTCTCCTCCCATTTGTACTTGGTTAGAAGCTTGAGGAGAGTACTCCATGCTCTTGGCAAGCTCACTCTAATCCATGTGAGTTTTCCCATTTCATGATCTACTCACTTTTGAGTCTCACATTGTTTCATTTGTGAGTACACTCTTTTTTTCATTTTGCTTCCGCACATGTACTCTCTACATGGTACCAGAGCATTAGGTGGAGGTCTTCGTGGTGATTTTGGTGGTCCCTTTGGTGGTGCTTGTGGTGCTAGAGTTTGTTCATGTTGATCTCCACCCATTTGGAGAAACCTTTCGCCATCCTTTTTTACTCTTTAGGGCCTCATTTTGTGTTATCCTTAGTGTCCATGTGAAAGGCCAAATGGCTGTCAGACACATTTTTATATGTTCCTTAATAAAACATATAGTGGCCTATTTAGCCACATAATGTAAGCTCGATTGCACTCATATGATCTAAGAAATATGTGTTCATGGTTAGTGTATTATGTGGTTTCTGTATATTTTGTAGCCTTGTGGCAGAGTATTGTATGTGGTGTCTGGAGCTTATTTTTCTACCATGAGGATATTGTCGTGGAGCTCTCAAGAGGAGAATCCACTATGGTGCATTGGTGTCAAAATACTTCATTGGTATTAGAGCATTCAGACACAAAAGCTTTGTTCTTTTTGTGCGAGGGAATCGAGCACCTGCTTACGACTAAGGTGGCAACAAAGGCATAGACCTTGGCATACCTTGTCATCGGAGTCACCGAAATCATTGTTGGTGACATTGGCTATGCATGAGGGAGGACCTCAATGATCAATGAAGATGGAGGTTCTTGGCACTTCTTGGGAGGTCACCCATTCCAATTTGTTCCCCTCAGAGCCCACTTAACTGAGAAGCTCTCTTGCCAATAAGCTACACTCTTGTGGTAATTGAAGATGGGGAAAGACTAAGGTTAACATTATCTTGAACATATTTTGGTCCCTCAAAGCTTCATTCTTTGCTTTCAAACCCTATTTTGAAGCATTTTTGGGGTGATTTTTGGAGTCATTTTGGGGTACTTTTGTGCATATCTCATTACAGAGGTTCAAGAACATCATAAAGAGTGCTCTTTTGTACTTTTTCGATAGAAAATATTCATCTTTAGGGCTATCTTTTCAATCATGCTAGTAAGTCTATAGGTTTCTTGAAAGGTTTTTAGTTGTGGTGGGAGCATCCACTACAAATTTATTTAGGTTTTTGAGCCTATAGAACAGAGTTAACAAACACTTGCAAGCTTTTTTGGCTAGTGTTTTAGTTATGAAGTCAGCCTTTCAATGCTCTTTTACTACATATATTGAACACATACACACTATGTATGCTTCTATGTATACTGCTTATGTATGTCCATGTGTGTCATTGATATAGCACTTATGTTTTTTGCATAAAGCCTTTTACGTTTGATAAAGAGGGCCCTGGTGAGGTTTTCTTAATTGGGACACACTCAAATGTTGGGATCTCTTTGGTGATGCAGGTGGAAGACTGACCGGACCTCTACATAGGAGATGTATGATAGTTGTTCATAGGTGCTTGATTAGCCTAGTCGACTTCTTTCGTGTAACTCACTATATGCAGTGGGGTCAGTGATTCAATATGCAAGTTAATATGTGAGTAGTTGTAGTTGCTCATTTTATAGAGGATACTGCAAATTTTTTCCATAATTTTGGTTTTTCCAACTTTACAATGGTGGATTTAGTCCTTCATACACTTATTGGTGTGAGCACATTTATTCTCACATAATCCTTTTGGTTAGTCATTAAAATTCATTAATTCATTTTTTTGGGAAGAATCTATTGACGTATTCACAGAATCTGACACTTGGTCATCCTTTTTTGAGCTTTAGTGGTGTTTGGAATCTTCTAGCTCCATTATTATTCTATTCAGTTCTCTATCATCATGGCATCAAAGGTCTCAAGTACATCTTGTGGATCAGGGTCTAGTGTTAGTTTTACGAGGAGGAGCTATAACTTGTAGGGCAAAGACCATTGTGAGATCCAAATGTTTGATGGCACAAAATTTTTTCTATGCAAGAATCAGATTAAAGATGTCCTAATTCAGAGGAGGCTATTGAAGCCAATACATGGAAGCTTAAAGAAACGTGTTGACATGGATGAACATGATTGGAATGATTTGGATGAAATGGACAAGTCTACCATTTGATTGCACCTAGCGGATAATGTTTACTTTAGAGTATTGGATTCTGAAAGTGTAGAGGAGCTTTGGAAGAAGTTATGCAATACAAATGAAAAAGAAATGGCATCAAATAAAGTGTATCTGATGAGAAAGTTATATCTCATCAAAATGTGTTTCATGCTATATTCTCCCAGTTATAGGCTTAGAAAATGGACATGGATAAGTAAATCAGAGCCACCTTGTTGTTATGCACCTTGCCATCATCATGTGATACATTTTGCACTGTTATTAGCAATAGTGCACTTAGTGGTAAAATAGTCTATGACGACATACATGGAGCACTCTTGAGTGAGCAGATTCATAGAAGTTCTATTGCTGGCACTCAGAGTGGAGATGCATATAATGTTCCTGGCTCTTACCAAAGAAAAAATCAACAATGTGGTAGGAGCAAGAACAAGGCAAAGAATGGTCAATGAAATAATAGTAAAAGTAAATTAAGGAAGAAGGATGTTGAATGCTATTATTTTCTTAAGAAAGGACAAATGAAGAAAGAATACCATGCATTAAAGAATTCTCGTAAAGGGCAAAAATGTTGATGGGCATGTTAAACAACTACGTGTATCATCTAACTTCAATTGAAAGATTGAAGAAATCAATGCTATTTCTGATGATACTGATGTGTTAACACTTGATAGTACTATGCCTACTGAGGCTCTTATGGTTGATTCCATTTCCCACAGATGGATGCTAATTTCTAGTTCGTCCTTCCATGTGACACTATATAGAGAGTGGTTCTCGGCTTATGCAGTAAAGTCTCTTGGTACTGTGAGACTTGGTGATTCTTATCAATGTGATGTTGTCGGGATTGGAGATGTGGTTGTGTATTTCATTGATGGTTAAAAATTCACTATGCATAATTTCACCATGTACCTCAATTATCATGCACATCAGTCGGTCAACTTGATGACCTTGGTTACAAGGTGGTCTTCTATGCTCAGTCCTTTCACATATCAAAGGGCAATGTGGTTATTGAAAAAGGATGCAAAGTTGGCTCACTTTATCCTTTATTTGTATCACAAAAATGTTGGGAAAGATGGATGGATGCTCCAAGAGATTGAGTAGGTACTGCCAAAACCTACTTTGTACCAGCCCTCTTTTGCTTCAGACTTGATAAGTGGACCTCCTTAGCTTTCCAATGACACCATAAGATGGCCTATGTACTTTGGAAATAATGTGTGCAATGATTGAACCAAAACAGATAACTTTGAAACTCACAATCTCAAGAAAACCTTCTATTTATGTCTTTACACCTGTTGGATCTTTTGCTCAGTATGACCAGCACACCAGGAATTGGAAAAATTCCTTTTAGGGGTATCTAATTAGCTTATCAAAATAACTATTCCAAGTGGAATGATGTAAAAAGATAAACTATGCTAAGAGAAATCAATTTAGCAAGTAAAGCTATACCCCCAATTTTTTAGGATTGTAGCAAACTTTGACCAGTGATCACCTCGACGCGTATTTCTTTGAAATTCCTAAATAGAATCTCTTCAAACTTTGAAAGTACGTAGAAAACTTTGAGCTGAATCCAACAAGCTTTAGATCATCACATTTGGTGAAGAATTGACTTAGATATGCACTTCACAAGTTGACAGACTTTTGAGTAGTATGACAGAGAACTCAAAAATGAACAATGAGAAAGTATGTATTAATGAACACTTGTATACAAATCCATTGGCATGAAAATCATTGCCTAATGGTGTAGATAGGTGTGGGCAAGAGTGTAGGCCTCACACACACTCTAAATCAGTAATGCAAAGCTCGGGAGTGATGAGTTCTACCCACGACTTTTCCATAACCTCTTTTATAGAGAGTGAGTACAAATTTGAATTCAAATTCAAACTTTTGGCTCCCTATGATCAAGCTCCTATATCCTAGGATATATGCCTTCAATCAATGAGCTAATGTTTTCCACAAATTCTTTTGGTAGGTGTTTACAAAAGACTCCAAGTCAATTTGACTTTTACAAAGAGATAAAGTGGTAATTAACCACTAGCATTAATTCCTATGCTTCTTCACATATGTAGGGTCTTCAAGATATCTTTCAAGCCAAATGTGTAGGCTTGTGTTTTACACCAACAGCTCCCCCTCAAGCCAAACATTTTGGCTTGATCTTCATCTTCAATCTTCATGTATGTCATGTAATCCAATTATTGCTTTGAACCTACAAAGTTTGGTTCCATCCAAAGCTTTAGTCAACAAATCTGCACACTGCATGTTGGTTGATACATAGGTTAGTTGAATGTCTTTGCTTATCAACTTCTCTCTCACATAATGGTAATGGACCTCTATATGTTTGGTCCTAGCATGATAGATAAGATTAGCTGCAAGGTGAAGAGAACTTGTATTATCTCCAAAGATTATTGGTGACCTAGTATATAAACCCAATTATGTATACAAAAGCTTAATCCAAATAGCTTCTTGTGTGGCATTAGCCAGTCCTCTATACTCTGCCTCTATAGAGGACAAAGCAACAGTTGGTTGCTTCTTTGCAAACCAAGATATTGGCTTATCACCTGCAAATGAAATATATTCGGAGGTGCTCCTCCTATCATCCTTGCATCCTGCCCAATCTGCATCTGAATAAATTTTGATATCAATATCTAAAGTGTAAGGGAAATACAAACCATGGTTCTGTGTACCCTTGAGATACTTCAAGATTCTCTTGGTAGCCTCCATGTGAGGTATCCTTGGCTTGTGCATAAATTGACTTAGCACACTAACTCCATATGCAATATCTATCCTTGTTAAGGTAGCATAGTTCAAGCTACCCACCATACTTTGATAACCTGTAATGTCATTGACTTCATCACCTTCATGGGCACTTAGTTTTAGGTTTACCTCCATTGGAGTGCTTGCTACTTTGGCATCCTGCAAGTGAAACTTCTTCAACATATCTTGTATGTACCTTTTCTGAGTAATGTATATCCCTGAATTAGTGTAGACTAACTCAAGCCCAAGAAAATACTTCAATAGACCAAGATCATTGATCTTGAACTCCTTCATCATCTGGCTCTTGATTTGTCTAATTCCATTGACATCATTACTTGTAATTATGATTTCATCAACATAAACACAAAGGTATATTACCTCTGAATTACTTCTCTTGATGAATAGAGAAGTATCTGCCTTCCTCATAACAAAACCTTGGTCTTGGAGGTATGTAGTTAACCTATAATTCCATGCCCTAGGTGCTTGCTTCAATCCATATAAAGCCTTTTTTAATTTGCAAACATATGTTACCTTCTTAGGTTCCTCATAGCTAGGAGGTTGTGACATATACACCTCCTCTGAAATCCATCCATTTGAAAAAGCATTCTTGACATCCAATTGATACATATTCCAATTTTTTGATGCAACCACACTAACCAACACTGTGATGGTTGGCATCTTGGCCACAGGAGAGAATGTCTCTTCATAGTCAATGCCTTGGGTTTGTGCAAAACCCTTGGCTACCAATCTGGCTTTGTACCTATTAATTGTGCCATTAGAATTTCTTTTAAGTTTATAGATCCATCTGGATCCTATTACCTTCATGGATTCCTTCTTGGGTACTAACTCCCATGTATCACTTTCCTTGAGTGCTTCAATCTCCTCATCCATAGCTTCTTTCCATTCGAATTTGGTTATGGCTTCTTCATATGATCCTGGTTCTTCAATTGACAAATCTTTGGCAAGATAAACATAATGTTTAGTAACAAGAGATGTATCATACCCATATCTGATAGGTTTTTTGCTTTCTCTTTGTGATCTTCTGATTGATTGAGTTGAAGATTCAGGTACCTCTTCAAGCTTCTTCATCTTTATTTTGCCCTTGGACTTCCATGCCTTGAACTCTTCAAGGTTGATAGTATCTTCATCATGAGTCTTCATTCTGAGTAGGTTCCTCCTCTGCAAGACTTCGAAACTCCTCTTCCAAATCATAGGGTAGTTTAACCTTCCTGCATTCATTCTTATACCAAGAATCATTTTCATCAAAGAGAATATCTCTACTCACCATGAATCCCTTATTGGTAGGGTTATAAAACCTGTAACCTTTTTTATTTAGATCATATCCAATAAAGATGCATTTTTCAGCCTTTGGGTCTAGCTTTCCTCTTATCTAAGAAGGAATGTGTACATATGCTACACATCCGAATATCATGCAATGGTCAAGTGAGGGTCTCTTACCATGCCATGCTTCATAGGGTGTCATGCCATCAAGGGACTTAGATGGTAACCTGTTTATGAGGTAAGTGGCAGTAGAAACACTCTCTGCCCATAGATAGTTAGGTAATTTTTTTTCATTCAACATAGACCTAGCTATCTCAACAATCAACCTATTTCTCCTCTCAGCTACCCCATTCTGTTCAGGAGAATACCTTGTGGCTATTTCTCTTTTGATGCCTCTATCCTGCAAGAAGTTTTCAAACTCATTGGAGAAGTACTCACCTCCTCCATCTGACCTTAGCCTCTTCAAGTTCTTTCCTGTTTGATTTTCAACAAGTGCAAGATATTTTTTAAAACAATTAAACACCTCATCCTTGTGCTTCATGAAGTACAATACAGTCCATCTGCTATAATCATCAATAAAAGATACATAGTACCTTGATCTTGAGACTGAGGGGTCTTTGCTTGGTCCCCATACATCTGTATGGACAAGTTCTAGGTAGTCTTCATGCATGTAACCTTTCCTTGAGAAGGGTAACCTGTGTGCCTTCCCAAATTGACAAGCACCACACTTATAAATCATATGTTGCTTGGATACATTAGGTATTCCAAGCACACATTGGTCCCTGCATATTTGCTTCAAGGTTCTTTCTCCTATATGCCCTAATCTTTTGTGCAAAATCTCAAGCTTTGAAAGTGTTTGATCTTTATAACTTTATAGTGCAATATTCTTTGTGTCTTCTAACTCAAAAGTGAAAAGTCTGCCTGATTTTTCTCCTTTAGCAATCCTCTTGAACCCATGCCTTGGATCCTCCACAAATGCTCCATATTGGTTGAATCTAACTTGCAAACCTTTCTCCACAATCTGTCCAACACTTATCAGATTTTTTGTAATGGTTGGTACATAGAGTACCCTGCTCGACAAATTCTGATTTCCATCACAAGTCTTAACATTTCCAACTTTAACTACTGAGTGCTCAGTGTCATCACCTGTTTGGACTTGATGTTTACCTTTTGGTTTCTCAAGATCAGAGAGTAGTGCTACATTGCCAGCCACATGATTTGAACATCCTGAGTCAATGTAGGATAGGTGGTCATCATTTGTACCTGGTTTTGAAGCCATATTCATGATCAGAAGAGAGTCATCCTGCTCCTCTGTGTAGTTGTTGTAGTCCTTTCTGGATTTGAATCCTCCTTGGTAGTTGCCATTGTAGTTATTGTTGTAATTGTTGTTCTAGTTATTGTTGTGGCCTTCATGATGGTTGAATCTCCCTCTTGACTGTGAGTATCCTCCTCTTTGGTATCCTCTTCCTCTCTGATTCTTGTAATTCTTGAAACACTCATCTGTAGTATGATTTGATAAACCACAAATGTTGCATGGTGAGGTGTTATAGGATCTCCCCCTACCTTGCTTACCTCCTCTGCCCCTTCCTCTTGATGACCTACATCTCCCTACATAGTTGGCTTGGGAGGTAGAGCCTTCATCTTCCACTTTCTTGCTCTTCCCTTTATCTTTAGACTTTTTATCTGTATGTAGGGCATAAGAGTTATTACCTTTGGATGTATCTCCATTCTTGTTGAGCTTTGTTTCATGAGTAAACAATTGTCCCATGAGAGTTGTAAGATCTGGAATTTGCATGTCCATGTAGAGGTCCATGGCAGTGGTGAAGCTTTCCCATTTTTCATCAGCCTTGATCCCATTGATCACTTGCCTTACAATCTACTCTTCTTCAATCTCTTCTCCTATGCTTGCTAACTGATCTGCTACATCTTTAATCTTGGTCACAAATTCTGAAACAGCTTGCTTAGGTTGCTTCCTTAATGTTGTGAATTCAATCCACAACTGATTTTTCCTAGCCCTTGTGTTGGAGGAAAAATAAGATGACAAGGTTTCCCAAGTCTCTTGGGATGTCTTACAATTTCTAATATGTGGCAAAAGAAAATCAGAGATGGAGTTGAGTAAATAAGACCTTGCCAATGCATCCTTAGCACACCATGTATTGAGCTTTTCATGTTCTTCCTTTGTTGGCAATCCTCTTGTTTTGAATGAGGGCAATTCCTCATCTCTTGAGATGTATCCATAGAGACTCCTTCCTTGTAAGTAGGTCTTCATCCTTAGAGACCATGCTTGATATTTGTTCCTGTCCAATTTATCAATAAATGAAGGAAAACCATCTCCCATTTTACCTTAGTTTGCTCTGATACCACTGTTGGGAAAGATGGATGGATGCTCCAAGAGATTTAGTAGGTACTGCCAAAACCTGCTTTGTACCAGCCCTCTTTTGCTTCAGACTTGATAAGTGGACCTCCTTAGCTTTCCAATGACACCATAAGATGGCCTATGTACTTTAGAAATAATGTGTTCAATGATTGAACCAACAGAGGTAACTTTGAAACTCACAATCTCAAGAAAACCTTCTACTTATGTCTTGACACCTGCTGGAACTTTTGCTCAGTATGACCAGCACAGTAGGGATTGGAAAAATTCCTTTTAGGGGTATCTAATTAGCCTAGCAAGATAACTATTCCAAGTGGAATGATGTAAAAAGATAAACTATGCTAAGAGAAATCAATTTAGCAAGTAAAGCTATACCCCCGATTTTCTAGGACTATAGCATACTTTGAACAGTGATCACCTCGATGCATATTTCTCTAAAATGCATGAATAGAATCTCTTCAAACTTTGAGACTATGTAGAAAACTTTTAACTGAATCCAACAAGCTTTAGATCATCGAATTTGGTGAAGAATTGACTGCGATATGCACTTCACAAGTTGATAGACTTTTGAGTAGTATGACAGAGAACTCAGAAATGATCAATGAGAAAGTATGTATTAATGAACACTTGTATACAAATACATTGGCATGAAAATCATTTCCTAATGGTGTAGATAGGTGTGGGCTAGAGTGTAGGCCTCACATGCACTCTAAATCAGTAATGAAAAGCTCGAAAGTGATGTTCTACCCGTGACTTTCCCATGACCTCTTTTATAGAGAGTGAGCACAAATTTGAATTCAAATTCAAACTTTTGGCTCCCTATGATCAAGATCCTATATCCTAGGAGATATTCCTTCAATCAAAGAGCTAACTTTTTCCACGAATCCTTTTGGTAGATGTTTACAAAATATTCCAAGTCAATTTGACTTTTACAAAGAGATAAAGTGGTAATTAACCACTAGCATTAGTTCCTATGCTTCTTCACATATGTAGGGTCTTCAAGATATCTTTCAAGCCAAATGTATAGGCTTGTGATTTACACCAATAAAAAAGAACACTTGTTAGCTGTTACTAAACAACCTATGTCTTGTATTTGGCATGGTGGTGTGGGCCATGTACCATGTAGTGGAATGGAAAATCTTTCTCATTCTATTTACTTACCTGTGTTATCTTTCTCGTATTTTTCATTTTGTGAGCATTGTCAATATGGAAAGAAAATTAGGAATGTGCACAAGACACACATGGACTCTTCAATTCATCCTTCAAATCTCGTTCATATAGATGTGTGTGGTCATGTGCCCACAATCTCATTAGTGTTTCTGTTTACATTGTCACTATCATAGATGATGACACTAGAAATGTCTGGGTATATCCTATCAAAGAAAAGGATGAGGTATTCCCTACTTTGAGGAAATGGCTTGCTTCAATTGAGACTAAAAAAGGAACTAAGCTTAAGGCTTTACATTCAGATAATGAGGGTGACTATAACTCACATGGATTTAGCCTTTGCCATCAATCTCGAGGAATTCCTAGAGAGTTTAAAACTCCTTACACCCCAATATAATATGGTGTAGTTGGAAGGACGAATAAAACTATCCAGGATAGAGTAGTTTCTATGCTGCATCATGCAAACCTTTCACAAGGCTTTTGGGCAAAAACATTATTAACTGTAGCTTGACAGTGGCATTACGAGTTATGGATAGGAAAGCCACAATATTATGATCATCTTTGAGTTTTTGGGTGTGAAGCATATATTTATATACCCAAGGAGCTTAGACAAAAGATAGACCATATGTCAAAGAAATGCATTTTTCTTGGATATGGTTGAGAAGGCCAATTCGGATATTTCTTATGGGATCCTGAAACATGGTCAATGATTAGAAGTAGTGAAGTCATTTTCAATGATTTTAAGATTAAGGAGGTTGAAGTGAGTCTGCAAATGTTCCATTTTTGCCATCATTGAGATGCTCTACATGTGTCTCACATCCACCTGATAGATATGTTCCAGGTTTGGACCTTTTTATGCTTACTGATACTAGTGAGCCTTTTTTCTACAAAGAGAATATGGAGAGAGAGGATCATGTCAAGTGGGAGCATGCCATAAAGAGTGAGTTGGATTCTATTCACAAGAATGGTACTTGGTATTTAGTACCTTTGCCAAAGGGTAGAAAAGCTTGACCATGTAAATGGGTATATAAATTGAGATTGACATCAGATAGTGCTTCTCCAAAGTATAAAACAGAACTTATTGCAAAAGGTTTTAAGAAATCACATGGCGTTGATTTTGAGGAAATCTTCTCTCTCGTTGTCAAGATGATTACCCTCAAATGTCGCTTAGGTTCATTGCAATGGAGGACTTAGAGCTAGTCCAAATGGATGTGAAACTTACTTTTTTGCATGGAGATCTTACAAATTAGCTCTATATGGAACAAGTAGAGGGTTATGTAGTTCATGGTACCAAAAGTCTAATGCTTTTATTAAGTCTCAAGACTATTCTTGAAGCAATGAGGATTATTGTCTCTGCACAGAGAGATGCTTAGATCGAAGCTTGATATTCTTGATACTTTATGTCGATGACATGTTGATTGTTGGGAAGTCCTCTTATGACTTGTCAATTGTTGAAAAGAAGTTGAGTCAATCATTTGATATGACATATTTTGGGGATTCCAAACATATTCTTGGTATGCGCATTACTTCTGATAGGAGTAAAAGATGCATATACTGGTCTCAAAGTGAGTACGTATCCAAAGTATGTCACAGGTTCCATATGCAAGGTGGAAAGGCATTGAGTACACCTTTACCCACATATGTGAAGCTTAGTAAGGATGATTGCCCCGAATTTGATGAGGAAAATGAATTCATGACCAAAATCCCTAAGTATCCGTCTACTGTTGATAGCCTCACATATGCTATGGTAGCTACGAGACCAAACATTGAATTTGCACTGGGCATTGTGAGCAAAAATATGTTGAATCCTAAAAAGAAGCATTGGCAAGGGGTCAAGACGATTTTGAGATATTTGAGTGGCACTAAAGACAAGTGTCTATGCTTGGGTAGAGCCAGCATCCATTATTGGTTACATGGATTCTAATTATGTTGGTTGTGTAGGCAATCATAAGTCTACATTAGGGTCCATTTTTCATCTTGGGGGAGATAATATCTCTTGGAGATCTCATCTTCAAGAATGTACAATTGTTTCCGCTACAGAAGTAGAGTATCTTGCATCAAGTGAGGAATGTAAGGAAGCTTTGTGGCTTTCTCATCTTGCTTGTGATATGGGTCTATTTTAGAATGTACGTCATTTACTTAATGATAGTTAGAGTGCCATTGAATTGGCTAAGAATCTGGTCTATCATGCAAAGACCAAGCACATTTAGGTGAGGTATCACTTTATTAGAGACCTCTTGGCCATTGAGTGCATTATTCTTAAGATTTTTCATACTTGAGATAGTGTTGTAGATGATTTGACTAAAGCTCTACCAGAGGATAGCTTTCAATACTATTGTCACCTGATAGGGCTTATTGATTCATGACCTTATACAATTTTTTGTATACTATGTAACATGTTGATATATTTAGGTAATGATGTGTGTGAACACTCTAGGACCATCAGGGCACTTTTTTCCCTCTTTAGGAGGTTTTTTCCCCGACTTGTACATATGCCTTTTGCCCTAATGGGCCACTTATCTTTGTACATTTTAGTGGTAATACATTCAAGATTGTGTGTTGTGCTCCAAACTTCTTCTTCTTCCTTGTGTTATTTGCATGCTCTCAGAGATGTCTAACTCCAACAATTGGTATCAGAGCATGTTGTCGCTTCATCTAGGGCAACGTTGACACCCTTCCGTTCATAATTGCAGAATCACATGAAATTTGGAGAGCATACTCAAGGTGATTAGAAGATCGAAATGGCTTCACTTTGTGGTGGTGAAATCATGAACTGAGCTCATTTCGACCTCTGAATGCACTATCGCAGTGCTTGTGCAGGATATTTTGTCTTTTTATGCCAAAGATGTATACAGGTTTTGGTTCGCAAGTATAAGCATCTCAAAGTCTACTATAGGTTTAGCAGAACTCGTCAGGATAATTCTATTGAACTTTTTTCAATACAATTACTTTTTTGCATCAGGGTATTTTAGTAAGTGGCCAAGGCTAAAATCAATGATGTATTTTGTATGGTGGCTGTTGAGCATACGTTGGATGGTACCAATTACCCATTGTGGGCTTATATGATGCGACATGTATTGTTTGCAAAAGGACTGTGGAACAGTGTGCAGGTTGTTGAAAAATTTCCTATTACACCTACAAGTATAGGTATTGAGGCTGATGTAGATGTCATTGAAGATGATGATATACTTCAGATTCCTGTTCGTGCTACAATTTTTGCTGCACCTACTGTAGAGCAAATTGGTTTGGATGGAAGAGATGCTCAGGTACATGCATTGATAGATTTTTCTATCAAACATGCTATTATTCCTCGCATTCACTCTTCTAGAAAAGCTAAGGATGCTTGGGATACACTCACCACATTGTACTAGCCTAGCAATGAGGCTCCTATTGCTTACCTCCAAAAACAGTTGGAGAGTGAGCATATGAATGAAGGTGATTCTATAGTCAGTTTTCTAACAAAGATCAAAGACTTGAAGGAACATTTGATTTTTTCTCGTGAAGTTAACTAGATAGTTCACTTGTGCAGACCATTCTGAATGGTCTTCCTGATTCATATGAGAGTTTTGCATCTACTCTTTCTTTGATGATGAAACGAAATCTAAATGCCTTATCATTTGAGGAGTTAATCTCTTTCCTATTGCACGAAGATCGATCTAGGGGAACTAGTCCATTATACGTGTTGTAGATCAAGCTCTCTTGGCTACTTAGAAGGGAAAAGGTTAATGGAGCTCATCTTCTAGTAAGTAGAAATCTGCAAATGCTACACATTTGAGGAAGAAAGACAAAGATGAGAAGAAATCACAAAAGCAGAAATTCTTTTGTAAGTACTGTAAAGGAAATGGTCATGTCATAAAGAACTATCCAAAACTGGCTGCAAAATAGAAAAAGAAAAAAAACTCATTTGAATGGTTGTTGTAGAGGCCTCTATACCAAAAATAGGGTTTGCTAATCTTAAGCAGAATGAAGAATGGGCATTTATTGCTGTTTGCAGTTTTTAGCCATCTTCTCGTGAACAATGTATGTCTATAGTAGACTTAGATTTTTGGTACTTTGATAGTGGGGCAACCAAACATATTACCTAGCAGTGTAGTTTCTTCACTTCACTTGCACCTGCCCCTACATGGAATAGTGTCACATGTGCAAACAACTCCTCTTTTCTTGTCATGGGAGTTGGTAAGATCATTCTAACTACTGGTGATGGTAGTTCTTTCACTTTGTCGGATCAAGAAAAATCTATTATCAATTTTTGCATTAGCCAAGATTGGCTTGGTCATGAACTTTGTTGATGACAGATGTACAGTTCATGATCTGTCAAATGGCGACATGATTACTGCTTTTGGCATTTTATGTCATGGGCTCTATAAGCTCATAGACTATGAAAAATATTTGAATGATTCAGCATGTGCAATACATGATTCTCAGACTATGTTGGGTGCAAAGCTTTGGCATGCATGCTTTGGTCATTTGAATTTTGTTAATTTGCTACACCAGTAGAAATCTGAAATGGTGTCCTCTTTGCCCAAATGTGAGCCACTCGGAAAACATGTCTGTGAAGGTTGTATTTTGGGAAAAATGCAGCATTCCTCCTTTCCAAAAGATGGTTCAGTTTGAGCTATTTAGAAATCATAGATTTTGACAATGATGTCTGCAGTCCTATGCAAACACCCTCTTTTGGAAGTTATCTATACTTCGTGACTTTCATTGATGATGTTTCCAAACATGCATGGGTAAATCCATTGAAAGCAGTCTAAAGTGTTCATGTGCTTCAAACAATTTTTGGTTTTAGCTGAAAATCTATCAACATGTCAAATGGGCACCCTTTGTTCTAATTGAGGGGGAAATATATGTCTTCTGACTTTAATGCATTTTTGGTTGAACGTGGGATAAAACCTCCGGAATGGAGTTGCTGAACGAAGAACATGTCACTCATGGATATGGCGAGGTGTATGGTCAAGAATCAAGCTTCACCACATAGTTTCTGGCTTGAGGCCATCTGTTGCTCATCTGCATGTTTTTGGTTTTCTGGCATATGCATTAGTGCCTGAACAAGATCATAGGAAATTGGATGATAAAGTAGTAAAATGTATTTTTTTTGGGTACAGTTTTGAAGGCAAAGGCTATCATCTCAATCATCTAAAGATTGAATGCATTTTGGTTAGCCATGATGTTTTTGTGGAAGATGCTATTCAGCCTTTACTTTCATGTACAAAGGAGACATCTCCTAGCTCCAAAGACATGTATGATACTTTGCTGCCTCTATTTACAAGTGAACAGTCTAGTGCTGGACCTATTAAGGCAATGTTTCAGCCTTTACAAGTTTCATGTGACGATGCAAATCGTTCCATTTTTTATGCAGATTTGCATGATGCACTTGTTGATGAGAGAGTTGATATTGAGGAGGAAAAAACTATGCCAAAATGGCTAGTGTAGACTTTGCATTGTCAAGAAGGAGGTGAGGAAGGGAGAGCGGCATGGGGTTGGATTAGGCCCCAATGTGGGATGTTCTCCCTATTCGGCGAGTGGCATCTGCGTGTTGGGCGCCTCGCCCTCGGTGTGGCGACTTGTATCACACGTCTTAGGCCCACACCTCAGTAGAGAAAGCGAATGCACGCGTGCATAGAACGTGGTCGTTGAGGATGAAAGATCGAGATAGAGTGTGGAATGAAATAGCAATGCTCAACGACACAATATAAATACAACACGAGTCCTCCAATAAATGTCAATAATGCAGATCATTGATACAATAGACCGCTAGAGTGCGGATCAGTGAATACAATAGGCCACTATAGTGCGGATCGGTGAATACAATAGGCTGCTACAGTGCGGATTAGCTAATACAATATGCCGCTATAGTGCGGATCAGGTAATATAGTAAAGACTTCCCGCTACAATGCGAAAAGTGTTGCGAACATTTGTTTTATGTAGGGTACAAGTTTCAAATTATGTAAATACCTTTGGGAAGTCTTCAAATACTTCAAGAAGGCTCATATTATTCATAAAATGTAGCAAAAATACCACGTGAGTTCTAGAACATGGTGAGTCAAATTAGTGAGTCACAAGGGAGCTTCAGTGGTGTCCTAGTGGAAGGTCGATGTGGCTAGTTCTCAAAGTCCATCAATACTTTGCTTATTTGAGCACTTGAGTCATGTAATACCTCCATCCAAGTGTCTACCACGAATTTAGATGTATTAGGAAGGTTTTAGATTAGTTTCCCATGCTATAAAAAGAGGAGAAAAGTCGTGATCTTGTGGGATGTCCAAGAGAGTCATATGTGTATCTCTACACTGCTGTAGTTTTGTATGCAGAGATTGCAGAGCTTGTATCTCCCTCATTACATATCCAAATTACATGTTTGATAGCTCATTGGAAAGCTCTTACTGTCTACTTTCGTCCTGTAAATTTTCATAATCATTGGATTTGTGAGCTGAGAGCAATACTCTCTGCAAGTAGTGTGTGTTCTCTGTTTTTTATCCCTGCTGAAGGTCTCCATTAAACCTCAAACTTGCAGAGGTCATATTTCCTTGTGTATGTATCCAAATCATGTGTTCTTTGGCTTGTTAGAAAGATATTTGAGTCTAATTGTATTCTGGAAAGTTTCAAAGTCATTGGAGTTGTGAGTTAAGAGCAGTAGTCTCTGCAAGTGATGTGTGTCCTCAGGTTCATCTCTGTTTCAAGGTCTCCATTAAAGCTGCATATTGCAGAGGTCATAGCTCATTGTGTATTTATCCATTTGAGGTGTTCTATATCTTGTTGGAAAGCTCTTAGAGTCTAGTTTATGTGTGTGAAACAGTTTTGGAAAATTCCAAGTGAGTAAAGAGAAATTTGCTCTGCAAGAAAATTGGTCTGTGCATACAAGTTTGTGAAAAAGTCAACTAGGTCCTGTTGGGTTTCACCTACTTCTAGCTGTACTTTGGAGATCAATAAACTCCAACATTGGTATCAGAGCAAGTACTTGGAGGCTTGGAGAAGGTTATCATACCTTGACGAAGAATTTGAAGCTATCAAGGAAGCA
This sequence comes from Ceratopteris richardii, assembly GCA_020310875.1. Classification (NCBI taxonomy): domain Eukaryota; kingdom Viridiplantae; phylum Streptophyta; class Polypodiopsida; order Polypodiales; family Pteridaceae; genus Ceratopteris; species Ceratopteris richardii. Next base: position 41,455,331 of record CM035406.1, on the reverse strand, counting down.
GTTCATCATCAACACTACACAAAGGTAGAAGAAGATTGCAAGGAGGCATCTGAAGCAACATCCAAGCAAAGAAAGGTGCACATACCTCATTTACAAGGTAAATATTATATTTCTTCTCATCACACACATTGGAAAGGAGGCTTAAAGGAGGAAGCTTAGCATTTGTATTATGGGAGACCAACATGCACAAATAGAGAAGCTTGATAAGACCAATTATCAAGCATGGAAGTTTAGAATCACAGCATACTTGCAAGGTAGAGGCTTGTATGGTTTGATTGACGGCACAGATATCAAACCCACATTACCAGAGGACCCAAATCAGCAACAATTAAGGGAGTTTAGACTTTGGAATGAGAGAGACAAAAGGGTTATATTCATTTTATCACAAAATATTCAAGATTCAATGGTAGGACACATACAAGATCTAGACACAAGTAGAGATGTTTGGCTTGCATTGGAAAGGTTGTATGCTACAGGTACAAGAGCAAGGAAGATTCAACTCAAAAATGAGTTGAATAACATAAAGAAAGATACAAGGACATCGGTCAATGATTACATATTGAAAGTTAAAGAGATTGCAGATCAACTAGGATCAATTCAAGCTCATGTGGAGGACGACGACTTGGTTGCACATACTCTCAACGGACTCAAAGATGATGAGAGATGGAAACCCTTCATTACTTCAGTTTATGTCAGAGGAGAATTACCAGATTTTGATCAACTTATTGCCCTCATGGTCACGGAGGAGATGAATCTAAATGGTTCTACTTCAAATCAAAAAGGATCTCAAGGACAAGCTCTTTATGTAGGATCATCAAGAGGTGGAAACAGAGGTGGAAGAGGTTCAAATAGAGGTCGAGGAAGAAGGAGCGATGATCAAAGGACTTCAAGTGGCTTCTTCAACACAAGAGGAAGAGGAAGATCAAGCGCTAGAGGTACAAGAGGCTACTACAACTACAACCAAAGACAAAGGAGTGAAGATAATAAGAACAATTGCTATATATGTGGAAGGTATGGACACTATGCCAAAGATTGTTATCAAAATGAAAATAATCAAGGTGGTAATCGAAGAGGAGGCTATTCAAGAAGAGGTAAACAACAAGGAAATTATGCAGTTGAAGGTAAAAGTGATGATTATGATTCTCTTCTTATGATGAATGTAGAAACTAAGATGAATTGCAATAGCGATGTATGGTATGTAGATAGTGGTTGTTCTAATCACATGTCTCATGATGCTTCATGGTTTTCTAATATGCATAATCCGTCATGTAAGGGTCATGTTGAAACAGGAGATGATACAACACATAAGATTATGCAGGTTGGAGATGTTGTTATGCAGGATAAGAGCAAGAAAAATTGCTTGAAGGATGTACTTTATGTGCCAACGATCACTAAGAATTTGATGTCGGTAGGTCAAATGGTAGAAAAAGGTCTACAAGTGAGATTTAATCATGCAGGTTGCTTCATTGAGGATCCAAAGCAAAGGAGGTTAATTGCTAGAGGTCAAAAACAAGGTAGATTGTTTACATTCAAGGTAAACCCAAATCATACAAACTATTTCTCTTATGGTATGCATCGAATAGCAGAGCTTGATCTATGGCACAAAAGGATTGGACACATGAATGTACACAGGTTAAAGGAGCTATCAAAGAAGAGGATTGTTGAAGGATTACCTGATCTTACTAAGCAACATATGGTGCATCTTTGTGAAGCATGTCAAATGGGTAAGCAGAGTAGACAACCTTTCAAGCATTCAAGCTATGTAAGTGATGGTTTGCTAGATCTCATACACACAGATGTGTGGGGACCTACTAAAGAGGCATCCTTGGTTGGTAATAAGTACTATGTATCATTCATTGACGATCATAGTAGAATGACATTTGTGTATTTTATTAAACATAAGAGTGAGGTCTTTGATTGTTTCAAGAAGTTCAAATCATATGTCGAAAAGCAAACAGGAAGGTATATTAAGAAGCTAAGATCCGATGGAGGAGGAGAGTATTTCTCTCAAGCTTTTACTGATCTCTTGTATGATGAAGGTATCAAAAGAGAAGTTACATGCAGGTATACTCCACAACAAAATGGAGTCGCAGAAAGAAGAAACAGAATCATAGCAGAAGCATCTAGAAGCATGCTTAATGATATGTGTTTGCCTAATTATTTTTGGGCTGAAGTTGTTAGCACAAGTGTTTACATTATGAATAGAGTTCCGACTGCTGGAGTTCATCATTTGACACCATATGAGGTATGGCATGGAAGGAAACCAAGTGTAAGTCATTTGAAAGTATTTGGCTGTGTATGTTATGTACATGACTAGTGAGGTGAGATCTAAACTTGATGCGAAATCAGAAAAATGTATATTTATTGGTTATGCAGATACTCAAAGAGGATATAGATGCTATAATCCTCATACCAATAAGGTTGTTGTGTCAAGAGATGTAAACTTTGATGAATCACTTTCATGGTATGCAGATAAGAATTGTTTGCAGGTCATGGATGAAAATGAAGAAGGTGTGGTTGAAGGAGATGAATGCATAGTTCAGCCATCAGGAAGTTTAAATGATGAAAGGAGTGGTTTAGATGAAGAAAGAGGATCACCTTTCAATGGAAGATTAAGGCAAGAGTCACCTCCAAGTGTTAAAAGTAAAGGTAAACTCAAACTTGTTGAAGTTAATGATGAAGGAGAGGAAATTAGTGATGTATGTGAGTATGGAGAATCATCAAAGGTTCCTAATAAGAAAGGAAGAGCATCTACATTGGAGGTAAGAAGAACTTCAAGAGTAAGTAAGCAACCTCAAAGGTATACTTATGAATATTTCATGAATACTCATTATGCTTTTATGACAAAAGTTGAGCAGGAAAATGAACCCACATGTTATGATGAGGCCAAAGGAGATGAAAAGTGGGAGAAAGCAATGAGAGAAGAAATGGAAACACTACAGGATAACAAGACTTGGAATTTAGTTCCAAGTACACCAAAGCAAAAGGTAATTGGTTGCAAGTGGGTTTTTAAGATTAAAAGAAATAGTGATGGTAGTGTGTCTAGATATAAGGCTAGACTTGTAGCAAAAGGATATAATCAAACTCAAGGTGTGGACTATGAGGAAACATTTAGTCCAGTAGCAAATATGGCAACGGTGAGAACTTTGTTGGCTTTAGCTGCAAGTAAAAGGTGGAATATATATCAACTCGATATAAAAAATGCCTTTCTTAATGGTGAGTTAAATGAAGAAGTGTATATGTCACAACCAGATGGTTATGTGGATGCAAAATGTCCTAATCATGTATGCAGGTTAAAGAAGGCATTGTATGGTCTTAAGCAGGCACCAAGGGCATGGAATGCAAGGTTGGTAAAGTATCTTATGCTGCAAGGATACACAGTGAGTCATGCTGATCCTTCACTTTATGTAAAACATGTAGATGGCATGTGTGTCTATGTATGCATTTATGTGGATGACTTGTTGATTACAGGGAATGATGCAAAAGCAATTGATGAGATAAAAGGTAATTTGGGAAAGGAATTTAAAATTTCAGATCTTGGTTTGCTCAGATACTTTCTTGGGATTGAAATTGTGTATAGCGATGAAGGTATGTGGTTGATACAAAGAAAGTATATATGTGATATGCTAAAAAGGTTTGGTATGCAGGAATGTAAATTTGTTTCTACTCCAATGGAATGTAATGTAAAGCTAAGCGCAAAGGAAGGTGATGAGTTGCATGATATGAATGTATATAGATCCATGGTAGGATCTTTGATTTATGCAACAAAAACTAGACCTGATATATGTTATGCAGTGGGAGTATTGTCACAGTTTATGCATGAACCTAGAGTACCTCATATGCATGCAGCGAAAAGAGTGCTTAGATATTTGAAAGGTACCATGAACGAAGGATTATTTTATAGTCATGATGCTGATCTAACTCTTAAAGTCTTTAGTGATGCAGATTGGGCTGGAAGCAAAGATGACAGAAGATCCACAAGTGGATATGTGGTAATAGCAGGAAACAAGACATTAACATGGAGTTCAAAGAAACAACCTACAGTTGCTTTATCTTCTACAGAGGCTGAGTATAGAGGTTTAGCATTGGCTACTACTGAGGTTATGTGGTTTAAAAAGTTGTTTCATGACTTGAATGTGCAGGTTGATGTACCACTGATATATGGGGATAACTTGAGCAGCATTCATATGACCTCAAATCCTATTTTTCATGCTAGAACAAAGCATATAGAGGTTCACTATCATTATGTTCGAGAGAAGGCCATGAACAATGAAGTGCTGGTTTCTTTTGTTGGAACAAAGGATCAAGTTGCAGATATCTTCACCAAATCCTTGGATGGACCAAAGCTTCAAAGATTCAACTATATTCTTGGCATGAAGGAAATACCCTTTGAAACTTGAGGGGGAGAATGTTGCGAACATTTGTTTTATGTAGGGTACAAGTTTCAAATTATGTAAATACCTTTGGGAAGTCTTCAAATACTTCAAGAAGGCTCATATTATTCATAAAATGTAGCAAAAATACCACGTGAGTTCTAGAACATGGTGAGTCAAATTAGTGAGTCACAAGGGAGCTTCAGTGGTGTCCTAGTGGAAGGTCGATGTGGCTAGTTCTCAAAGTCCATCAATACTTTGCTTATTTGAGCACTTGAGTCATGTAATACCTCCATCCAAGTGTCTACCACGAATTTAGATGTATTAGGAAGGTTTTAGATTAGTTTCCCATGCTATAAAAAGAGGAGAAAAGTCGTGATCTTGTGGGATGTCCAAGAGAGTCATATGTGTATCTCTACACTGCTGTAGTTTTGTATGCAGAGATTGCAGAGCTTGTATCTCCCTCATTATATATCCAAATTACATGTTTGATAGCTCCTTGGAAAGCTCTTACTGTCTAATTTCTTGCTGTACATTTTCATAATCATTGGATTTGTGAGCTGAGAGCAATACTCTCTGCAAGTAGTGTGTGTTCTCTGTTTTTTTATCCCTGCTGAAGGTCTCCATTAAACCTCAAACTTGCAGAGGTCATATTTCCTTGTGTATGTATCCAAATCATGTGTTCTTTGGCTTGTTAGAAAGATATTTGAGTCTACTTGTATTCTGGAAAGTTTCAAAGTCATTGGAGTTGTGAGTTAAGAGCAGTAGTCTCTGCAAGTGATGTGTGTCCTCAGGTTCATCTCTGTTTCAAGGTCTCCATTAAAGCTGCATATTGCAGAGGTCATAGCTCATTGTGTATTTATCCATTTGAGGTGTTCTATATCTTGTTGGAAAGCTCTTAGAGTCTAGTTTATGTGTGTGAAACAGTTTTGGAAAATTCCAAGTGAGTAAAGAGAAATTTGCTCTGCAAGAAAATTGGTCTGTGCATACAAGTTTGTGAAAAAGTCAACTAGGTCCTGTTGGGTTTCACCTACTTCTAGCTGTACTTTGGAGATCAATAAACTCCAACAAAAAGGCACCCACGATCTTCGACTTCGGTCTTTGCGATTGAATCTTTTCTTCACTTTAGGTCTTTTGTCTTTACTTCAGACTTCAATCACTTTCTTCACTCTATATAATCTCTGAAATCATCAACCGGCCGATCTTTGAAAGAATATCTTGAAGGAAAATCCACGGGGAGTATAATTCTTCACTTCGACCTTCAGATCTTTCAACTCTTTACTTCATATAATCTTCTAACATCAATACCTGGAGGAAAGATCCACAAAGAAGTTCGATGGGAAGCGGGTAAAAAATCATTAGTACAATTTAAAATATTATGAAACTGTCATTTATATTTATCCACTTTAATTTCTCTTTCCTAGAAATTCCATATGCAACTAATCATCGTTTATAGGATTCCATGTAAAAAAACCAAGCCCAAGCAGACCTTTTACTCTCTTTTTATAAGGTCCAATTTGGGCATAAACCCCTTTGCATCCCCTTACCTTATCTCTTAGTCATTTTTTTTCCTTCCTAGCTTTCTTTTCTTTTTCTTTCTCTTCTCTTTCCCTCTTCTCTTCTTCTTTTCTTTCCCGCTTTCTGTCCTCTTCTTTATTTCCTTTTCTATTTTTCCTTTCTCTCCTTCTTTTTTCCTTTCTCTCTTTCTTTTCTTTCTTTATTTATTTCTTGTTTCTTTATTTTTCTTTCTTTCTCTATGCCCTTTTTCAGTTCATTTACAATGTCGGAGTCAAAATCTCAACCACTCTATGTGAAAAGAAATAGATGGATGAGTGAAAAAACATATTCAGATGTATGGAGAGAAATCTACATATATATGAGATGTGTAACCTAACAATTTGTAGAAGAGTGAATATGAGTGAGAGAAAGAGGAAGGATTGGTCTAAAACTGATAATCAGAAAACCCTCATCTAAACTTAAGCTATGGAAGGCCCTAAGTCAGATATGTGTGTGAAAAGATCACATACTTACAAAAGTAGCAAAGAATGCTAACAAGTTTACTGCCAGAAATCCTCAAACCCATATGAACATACCTTCTCGAACACCTCATCCAAATATGCATAAAGCACACATGTATTGATTCTCTTGTACCTATGTCGAATAGGACTCCTCCTAATATGGATGCCACTGCCTCCATAAACTCCAAGTAGTACCTCTATGGATAAAGAGAATATGTACCTGAATTCTTAACATAAGATGCAAATCTTATGTTAACCTCCATCCAATGTCTTTAAAGTACACCGAAATCTTCATGTAAAAGAAAATCTTCAAATACATCATGTAGATGGCTGATCCACACCACCAAGCTGCTGGTGGGAAAGTCCTCTCCATAAGCAAGAGTGTGAGCACACTCTTCTCTAAGAAGAACTCGATAGTTGCTCCTCAACATGCTCCTAGAGTGCACCCTAGCTGCCCCATGTGTGCTAGAAGCACCACCTCTATTGAGGTACTAAACTTGGCATTTAACTAGGTGTAGGATAAATAAACAATGAGCCAATGGCTTCTTATATAGCTTTGATTATCCTCCAAAAGCACTTCTCACAAAACTCTACGATCGCTTATGAATAAAGCTACGAACAAAATCAATCACGGAATTACAACGATCGTGATCCGCGTGCTTTTATTTTCCAAAAGCTGAACAAAAAATATCACGTTTTTCGTACTGTCGACGACATGTATCGAACCCAAGCCACATGGTTGTGAGGTATTTGATCTATCCAAGAGCGCTGGTGCCGATTTCTTGTAGAGGGACTAGGATCCAAGTATACACATGCTATGTACTCTGAGCAAAATTTGACCAATGGACATTGTTTCCAACAATCCCCCCTGTATTGTCCTATTGGTACAAATTGGATCTGCAAACTTCATAATCTTCAAACTAGTAATCCCGAATTGAGCTTCAAATCTTTTCTTCAAAAGTCTTCTTCAAAACTGAATTTGACTTTTCTTGAAACTTCTAAAACCTGAACTTGTTGAATATGAACCATAGTACTTGAGAAAATATGCAAACTAGATTGGATCTACAAACTTCATAATCTTCAAACTAGTAATCCCAAATTGAGCTTCAAATCTTTTCTTCAAAAGTCTTCTTCAAAATTGAATTTGACTTTTCTTGAAACTTCTAAAACCTGAACTTGTTGAATATGAACCATAATACTTGAGAAAATATGCAAACTAGATTTCCAATAATGTACTTATCAAGCAATCAGTGCTTGATAACAAATATAGCATGTACTAACTCTGAACCTACTATCTTCTGTCTTCTCAAACCTGAAAACATACACTAGGATCCACATATTTGCATTTACCTTACAAAAGGTTTCTCAACGTACCTCTCCTGTGTCATGTAAATACACTAAACAAAATCAACTACTGAATCTTGGAACCTGTTACTAACAACTCACAACTTAGTGTATTATGAACACTGTTGGTTCATCTCTAACTCTACTCAACTCAACTCATGAGAGCCATCAGAAAATCTATGATGTCATCATGTCTTCATCCTTGTTCAAACTGTCAATCCTTCATACCTCTTTCCTTCAGAATTTGGTATAAACATATATGTGTGCACTTCTGAAACATACCTTTCTCCAAACATTCTCCTTCTTCCTTCTTCTTTCAAAGTTGGAACGTAAAGAGAACCTAACAAAGGAAATATAGGAATACCTATAGGTATGACTCTGTATTCTTTCATATATGGCTGAAAATAAGTCGTCATGTTTCATCACCCCATGGATGATTTAACAATAGTATCCAGAACTCTTCAGATATATCAGACTTTATGAAATCTAGAATGTCTTCCTTCTTTCAATAAATGTGATCTTCAGTGATCAATACTTATATTTGAAACAAAATCTCTGAACCCTTTTTATTAGCACTGTGTAGTTGCTAATAGCTTCCATTGTTTCTTCCTCAGCTTTCCATATTAAAGAATAAGGTTAGCTGATCTATTACAAGATAACCAAAAACCTTACTGAAAGCATTTTAGGATCCATAATCTTCTGCAATATAAGTATCTTCTTCTGTTTCTCTGCAACCCAAATCTGATAGAATCCGAATCTTTGACTTACTTCCTCCAATGCTAAGAACTTTTCAAACAAAGGATAGACAACTGACTCATAAATACTTAAGATCTTCAAGATCTATCTAGATCTTACAAGATCATACAAGATCATCCAAGATCAATTATCTCTCCAACAAAATACGTGTGTAGAATCTGCTCTCATCAAACCTTCATGACTCAATGTTTGATTTGCTACCTGAATGTCTCCAAGTGTCCATGCTTCTCACATAAAGTTGTAAAACTTTTCTTTAACCAAATCCTTTCCAAGAATATCTCACCTTGAGAACTCCAAAAGCTGCAAGTTGATACTTCATATCTTCATATTCTACTCGGGTGAAATATGATAGTACCTACTTCACTTTCTTTTGGCTAAATCCACTTCTCAATCAAGTGATAGGATTTGATGGAACACTTTTTTGAATACACACATGTATCCAAAAATCAAGACAATCATAGAAAGTAGATTCTTCAGCTGACTAGTACATAAAAAATCTGAATTTTTTGAAGTTTTTTGAAAATATTGAATATGAGGTAACTTTTTCAAACACAAAACCTCAACCCAAGTCTTCAACATCTGCTACAAAAGCCGCTTTTACCTCAAGAGCTAGATAAAGAAGAAATATACTTCTTTGCAACTTGTCATATACCAAGTAGCTCTATATTGACAACCCAAGAATTCTTTGAGGGAACATATAGTTGCCTGCTCAAAATCTTCAACTTATACATACCTCATACATATATGAGTCAAAACATATAAGCTACCTTTCTTTAATGCAACTATTTGTTATAACCTACTAAAACATGACCAAGTATAATGCAAAACAAGAAACTATTTCCTCTTTAAACTATCTTCTTCACAAGATGTTCTCGTAGACTTGTCTTTGGGTGTAGAGGATAAAATTAGGAACAGTATATGGAAAATATAAGAGAAAAGGAAGTCTTACTTTTCTTTTTGAGATGATGGACTTTCTTCTTCTGCATCTTTCTTCCACCTGATGATGTCAACATCTTCAAACTTCTTTTCCATACCTTTTGTTTTCTTCATCTTGAAATAGCAAGCACTCTTGACTTCTTCAAATGAACTTTTTCTCTTCCTCTAGTGCTAAGAGTAAGAGACAAAAACAAACATGGTATACAAATGGAAGTGAATATAGAATCATTTTTTACCATCTCCTCATATCTCTAAATCAAAAATTTGCTTCAAATGTGACTGATATGTCTGAATTCACCAACCTTTTAGCTGAATGATAAATTACCTTTCTAGAGTTACCTCTCTAGATACCTAGATCACATTTCGTATCTAGATAAAAACCTTCCAACCAACTTACAACACAAGATTGGCTGAAAACAAAACTGGTGTGCTCTCCAAATTTCTCTTCTTAGATGAGCTTTCTTTCCATGAAAGAGATTTCTTAAAACTCTCTAGAAGAAATCTAGATACCTATTTTGATGTAGCTAATGCTATAACTTTCAAAGAATGAAAGTGTATAAAACCATTCCTTGAATCCTTCAAATATCTTCATAACTGCTCTTTTAAGACATGACCTACAAATGATAATCTGATAGTAGAAACTGATACCTGTGATTTGATGTTGATCTGATTCCTCCATTTTCTCCAAACCATTGTTCTTCCTTGAATTTGAAGTAGCCTTCTCTTGATCAAGTCTTGGTCTTCAAACAATACTTCTGTAAAGTATTTTGATACTTCCTCCAAAAGTATTCGGCTTCTAACAGATCATCATCTTCATACTCCATACTGATAAATAAACATCTAACATAATTGTCTAATTCTCAAATCTCTACTCATCTAGATTAAGTGTGTATGTCAAATGTCAAATGTTAGAAGATGCTCTTAAATCAAATGTTGTAAACCTGGAAGTCTGAAAACTTGGGATTCTGAGAGCCTAAATGCTCTGATATCAAAACCCTAAAGCTCTGTGTTCTATAATTACATGGGTCTAAGGGGTAGAACCCTTGGGTTTCTAGGTGTGAAACCCTTTGGATTTATGGTTTATTTACCCCTTTTAGTTAGGTCTTGAACCTTAGGGCTAATTCTCTAAGGTTGAGTACCTTAGGCTTGATTGGAAGCTTCTCCTAGCCACTTGGTTTGTACGTGAGAGCTTGGAGGGTCTTCTTTTAGAAACCATGTGATTTCATGTGATATCCTAAGCTTGGAAACCATGTGATCACCTTAGGGACCCATGTGATGGAAGGTACACATGTCCCCTTGAGAGGAACTTACCCCCTTGGACTTGGAGCTATATATTGGAGGGGTTGTTTAGGTGGAAAGACATCTCTCTTCCTAGTGTGTGGCTTGCTAGTTAGTCTTCTTAGTTTGTGTGGAAGGCTATGGAGTCCTTCCACAACAGTGGTATCAGAGCCTAAGTTGGAGGGTCTTCTTTTAGAAGCCATGTGATTTCATGTGATATCCTAAGCATGGAAACCATGTGATCACCTTAGGGACCCATGTGATGGAAGGTACACATGTCCCCTTGAGAGGGACTTACCGCCTTGGACTTGGAGCTATATATTGGAGGGGTTGGTTGGGTGGAAAGACATCTCTCTTCCTAGTGTGTAGCTTGCTAGTTAGTCTTCTTAGTTTGTGTGGAAGGCTATGGAGTCCTTCCACAATAGTGGTATCAGAGCCCTTAGGTTGATATCTATGGATATTTTTATCTTCATCAATAGTTTGTAAGCTCTTGTTGAGCTACGTCGAAATTGCATTGTTGTAACACTTCTTCATCTCTGTCGAAGTACTTTCACCGTATGCAGATCGTTGCTACTGGGTTTTGTTGATGTATGAAACACCACAAGAAATGAATTAATGTGACACTAGAACACCTCTATGGTCACCATTAACTCATTGCCACTCCAAACTTTGAGAAATGATAGCCTTAAGTGAGAACTTTACTTCTTCAGATTTTTCTAATCACTAAAATGACATACCTTCAGTATTTTGCTAACTTCTCTTAGCTCAAGTATTATTTCTCCATGAAACTTTATAGGATGAAACTAGAAGAGTAGAGCTTTCCAACAAGCTATCATATGCATGAAACGGATCTCTAGGACGCAAGTTATGGCCTTCACAAGATGGCTATGTATAACTGCCAAAATTGGAAATCTTTCCTGTTATAGTAAAAAGCGCCTGTATAAAATTAGAATTCGATCCCTAGCATCGGCTTGCAACGAGAATTCGATGCCGGGCATCGACTTGGGGTGTTTTTGGCCACTTTTCAGCAGGGATTCGATGCCGGGCATCGACTTCCCGCATAAAACCTTGATCTTTTGGACACCAAAACTATAGGTGATTTCATGCACACTTAGAATATGACTTACCAACTGGAATTCGATGCCAGGCATCGAGTTGCTCCAACAACATCATGTTTTCAAACACTTCAGCACTGAATGAAAAGGACAAATGAAAATATGACTTATCAGCAGAGATTCGATGCCAGGCATCGAATTGCTCAGAAAACTTGAACTTTTGAATTCATCACACAGTAGGTAATTATGGAGATGATGGAGAGAGACTCATACACAGAACTTTACTCAGTTCTTTCTCATAGCTATGAAAACTCAGAAGTTTTACAGATGCTTTCTCACTCAGAGAAGCCCGACTATACTCAGTCGTATAAAATGAACTCCTTCTTCTACTTCTTCTTTCTCTCTCTCTCTTTCTCTCTGCGTCAGTTAATACAAACTAACTTATATAGATTTTCGTATTCTCGTGATTTTTAAAAAACTTCTAGAACTAAAGTGAACTAACTTTACAAATATGATACACTTGTGAATTTGTCCCTTCACATAGGCATGGGGTTTTCTTCCTAAGATTTGACCTTCAAATATATGTCTAATTAGTGATTGTTTCTCCAACAGCTCCCCCTCAATCACTAATTGACATTCAATGTTTCTTCATATCATCTTCTTTTCTTTTACTCTCCATGCTTTTGAATCTGCTGGTCTTCACACCATCCAAGCTCTTTGTCATTATGTCTGCTAACTGATCTTTAGTAGAAATGTACTCCACTTCAATCTCCTTCTTCATCACCTTTTCTCTAAGAAAACAATACTGTATCTCTATGTGCTTTGTCCTTGCATGAAATATTGGATTTGCTGCAAGATAAAGTGAACTCATATTATCTCCATGTACTGTAGGTGTACCTTGATCAATGCCTAAGCTCTTGAACAATGTCTACATCCATATGACCTCCTTAGCTGCTTCCACAAGTCCTTTGTACTCTGCTTCAGTTGATGATAATGCTACTGTATGTTGTTTCTTTGAACACCAACTTACAAGCTTATCACCAATGTATATCATGTAACCATGAGTTGATCTCCTGTCATCTTGATTACCTGCCCAATCTGAGTCACTGTAGGCTCTCAACTTCAAATCTGATGTAAAAGGATAATATAATCCTTCCTTTATAGTTCCTTTGATATATCTGAGAACTCTTTGACCTGCAATCCAATGTGGGTCCTTTGGACAATGCATGAATTGTGACAAGACTCCCACTGCATAACTAAGATCAGGTCTTGTTAGTGTAGCATAAATCAAACTACCCACAAGAGATTGATACTTCCTCATATCTTTGTGGTCTGCACCATCATATTTACTGAGCTTGTGATTAACTTCAAGTGGAGTTGAAGCTTCTCTGCAATTTTCCATATCAAACTTCTTCAACAAGTTCAGAAGATACCTTTCTTGTGACACATATATGCCATGATCTGTATAAGTAACTTCCATTCCAAGAAAGTATGACAACTTTCCTAGGTTACTGATCTTGAACTCTTTCTCAAGTAATCTCTTTACCTCCTTGATTCCTTCATCTGAAGTACCTGTGATTATAATGTCATCTACATAAATACAAATGTAGATTGTACCTTCCTCTGTTCTTTTGATAAGTAGACTTGAATCTGCTTTTGAACTTTGATATCCAAGTTCATTCAGATACTTCACCAATCTATAGTTCCATGCTCTTGGAGCTTGCTTCAATCCATACAATGCTCTTCTCAACCTGCAAACAAAATTTGGATACCTGGAATCTATAAATCCTTGAGGTTGTTCCATGTATACCTCATCTGATATGTATCCATTCAAGAATGCATTCTTTATATCCAATTGACTTAGAGTCCATCCTTTTGAAGCTGCAATAGCAATGATTGTCCTTATAGTTGCCATCTTAGCTACGGGACTGAATGTCTCATCATAATCTATGCCTCTTCATCAAATATAGGAGCTTCTTCATTCCTTCTTGTTAATCCACTTCTGGATGTACTTGCTTGCATATAGTCTTCATCTCTATTCACCTGCACAATTGATTTTCCTTTCTCACATCTTCTTACCTCTTCTTCAAATTCTTCAGCTGTATGACTTTGATCTTCATACCAACTTTTCTGTTCATCAAATGTAACATCTCTAGAAACAATAAATTGTTTGGTTAAAGGATTCCACAATCTGTAACCCATCTGCTTTTCATCATAACCAATGAACACATATTTTTCTGCCTTTGGTTCAAGCTTATGTCTAAGTTGTGATGGAACATAAGCATATGCAATTGATCCAAACACTCTACAATGATCTAGTGTTGGTTTCTTAACCCACCAAGCTTCATATGGAGTCATTCCATTCAGAGCTGCACATGGTAATCTATTCACAAGATATGTGGCTGTATTTACAGCCTCAGCCCAAAGATAATTTGGACAGTTCTTCTCCTTTAGCATAGCTCTAGCAAACTCAACCAAAGTCCTGTTCCTTCTTTCTGCTACACCATTTTGTTGTGGTGTATACCTGCAGGTTATTTCTCTCTTAATACCTGCATTCCAAAGATAATCATTGAACTCTTGGGAGAAGTATTCTCCCCCTCCATCAGACCTAAGTCTCTTAAGCTTTTGACCTGTGACTCTCTCTGCATATGCATGAAAATGCTTGAAAGCTCCAAACACTTCTGATCTTTCCTTCAAAACATATAATGTTATCCATCTTGTAGCATCATCAATGAAAAGAACATAATACCTTGAGCCACTGATAGATCCTTCTTTTGTTGGTCCCCATACATCTGTATGAATGAGCTCAAGTACTCCATCATGTTTGAATCCTTTCTTTTGAAATGGTAACCTGTGTGCTTTACCCATTTGACATGCTTCACATTTATAAACCATATGTTGACTTTGCACATTTGGTAATCCTAGTACAGACTGATTAGTAACCATAGCTTTAATTCCTCTTTCATTAAAGTGACCTAATCTCTTATGCTAGAGATCAAGTTCTGTAATCACTCCTTCACCATGTGTGAGCAAAGCTTGACCAATGTTCCCTTGTACTCTTAAAGTAAAGAGTCTACCTTCTTTCTTACCAGAGACAATCTGATTATATCCATTATCTGGATCTTCAACAAATACTCTTTCATTTCTAAACCTGACTTGAAAACCTTTTTCAACTATCTGTCCCACACTAATCAAGTTTTTAGGTATTGTAGGAACATACAAAACATTGGTTAGCAAATCTGCTCCACTCTTGCATTTCAGTTTTCCAATTGAATGTACACTATGTCTTGTATTATCACCAGTTTGAACTGTGTGACTAGAAATGCCTTTTTCCAATTCTGATATCAATTCTATGTTTCCTGACAAATGATTAGAACATTCAGTCAATGTAAAATACCTTTAGATCTTCTTTATCTGATGTGCTGATTGAATTCATCATCAATGATGTATGACTTTCATTCTATGTGTCATTTGCATAGTTGTAGTAGGTGGTGTTGTAGGATTGATTCTGTCCCCAACTTCTTCCTCCACCTCTACCATAGCCTCCTCTTTGACTTTGTCTACCTCTTTGAAGATTACTTTGATATCTTCCACCTCGACCTCTGCTATTGTTGTTTTGATTCTGATTTGATCCTTGTTGATTGTGCCAACAGTCATGAGCCAAATGATTACTCAATCCACAGATCCAACAAGCCTTCTTGTTGTTATTTTGATTACCTCTTCCTCTTCCAAAACCTCTTGCTCTTCCTCTGCCAGTGCCTTTACCTCTTGCATAATAAACTTGAGAAGTTGACTCTTCTTCATCCTTTGCTTTACCTTTATCTCCTTTCTTCTTGTTCTTCATGTACATTGCAGAACTTTGTCCTTTATCTCCATCTCCCTTCAAGTCTTGCTCATATGTGAGCATCAAACCAGCAACTGGTTCAAATCTGGAACACAATGATTTAATGAAAGTTCTGTTGATAAGACAAAAGGTTTCCACCTTTCATCCCCTCTCAAACCTGCAAGTAGTTGAGCAATCAATCTGTGATCTTCAACATCTTCATCTATGGATCCAAGACTATCTTCTAGATCCTTCATCTTAGTGACATAGTCACTAATACTTTGACTTGGCTTCTTCTTGAATGTTCTAAACTCTGACCATAGACTTGCTTTCCTTGCTTTCGTAGTACTTTGGAAATGATACTCCAATGCATTCCATATATCTTCAGATGATTCCACTCCTCTGATGTGTGGTAGCAAATGATCAGAGATTGTATTGTAAATGTATGCCTTTGCACTTGCATCCTTCTTCTGCCAATGCTTTAAAGCATCAAGTTCCTCTTTCTTTGGTTCGCTTTCATCTTCAAATACTGGCTTCTCTTCTTCACCTGTAACATATACCATGAGATCCTTACTCATAAGTAAGGCTTCCATTCTCATTACCCATGCGGGGTATTTATCTCTGTCTAGTTTGTCAATGGAGATATGATCTGCCATAGTTCTTTCCTTCTGCTGCAACCTGTGAGCTTAAAGGATAACGGATAATACCTTTTGAAGTTCTTTGTGTATGAGGATACTTTTGAAGTAACCTTTTGATGCCTTGTGTCTTCAAATGCTTCACCTTTCAAACTAATGGAAAACTTTACAAAACTTCTCGTACCTTTGTCGTCTTCTACTCTCAAGAATCTTTCTGCTCTGATACCACTTGTTGATGTATGAAACACCACAAGAAATGAATTAATGTGACACTAGAACACCTCTATGGTCACCATTAACTCATTGCCACTCCAAACTATGATAGCCTAAAGTGAGAACTTTACTTCTTCAGATTTTTCTAGTCATTGAAATGACATACCTTCAGTATTTTGCTAATTTCTCTTAGCTCAAGTATTATTTCTCCATGAAACGTTATAGGCTGAAACCTGACAAGTAGAGCTTTCCAACAAGCTATCATATGCATGAAACAGATCTCTAGAACTCAAGTTATGGCCTTCACAAGATGGCTATGTATAACTGCCAAAATTGAAAATCTTTCCTATTATAGTAAAAAGCGCCTGTCTAAAATTAGAATTCGATGCCTGGCATCGACTTGCAACGAGAATTCGATGTTGGGCATCAACTTGGGGTGTTTTTGGCCACTTTTCAGCAGGGATTCGATGCCGGGCATCGACTTCCCGCATAAAACCTTGATCTTTTGGACACCAAAACTATAGGTGATTTCATGCACACTTAGAATATGACTTATCAACTGGAATTCGATGCCAGGCATCGAGTTGCTCCAACAACATCATGTTTTCAAACACTTCAGCACTGAATGAAAAGGATAAATGAAAATATGACTTATCAGCAGAGATTCGATGCCAGGCATCGAATTGCTCAGAAAACTTGAACTTTTGAATTCATCACACAGTAGGTAATTATGGAGATGATGGAGAGAGACTCATACACAGAACTTTACTCAGTTCTTTCTCAAAGCTATGAAAACTCAGAAGTTTTACAGATGCTTTCTCACTTAGAGAAGCCCGACTATACTCAGTCGTATAAAATGAACTCCTTCTTCTACTTCTTTCTCTCTCTCTTTCCGCGTCAGTTAATACAAACTAACTTATATAGATTTTCGTATTCTCGTGATTTTTAAAAAACTTCTAGAACGAAAGTGAACTAACTTTACAAATATGATACACTTGTGAATTTGTCCCTTCACATAGGCATGGGGTTTTCTTCCTAAGATTTGACCTTCAAATATATGTCTAATTAGTGATTGTTTCTCCAACAGGTTTGATTCCAAAATGATTACGCAAACTATTTGCAGACTTCGGGATTAGATCCCTGGTCAGCAGGAAGGCAATATATTGCCTTATCCAATGCACCATGCGCTCTTCTTTGCCAGTGGCTGCGCTGAGCAGATCATGGTGCAGCAGAGGCTGTTACACGGTGTCCTCTCGGTCAATTCTGCGGACATTTACTCCATGCCTTATGGTCGGAGATGGTCCTTCAAAAGCTAAGTCCGCCTTGGCTACGAGATTCTGCACGAGTATTTTACGAAGCAGATGAATCACAAATTTGTGGAACTGGTCGTCCCCACCGGCATACTGGGGCTCCACCTTTAAAAATGTAGATCCGCCTCTACATAACTCATTCGAAGCTCAACAAATTTTCTCCAAATCCTCATGTGCTGCCGCAATCGTTTTCTCCATCGAAGCTATTGACTGAACCTTGTAATGCATGCGCCTACTATCTTCGGCGATGGGATAATATCTAGCTTTGTCAGATTCTCTCCTTCTGCTAGCATGTGTGCCACATGCAATGAGAGAGGCGTCCCTTTTAACAGGCTCGATTGTCTCCCATTGTATGGGATACGGGGAGGTGTGCACAGTCCGTGCAACAGCCCATGGAAGGAGTTCACTCTCTCTGCAACCAACTAAAGCTATAAGCATCAGAACTCTCCATAGCTGAGACCTCATAATATACGTTATAATTGGGTTTTGAATGCATCTTCTACAGCTCGTACGTGATAATAGATTGATGCAGTTCTAGGATCGTTCTGCTAACGATTTTCCATTGCTACACAGTTTCGATCAAGATCTTCGTCTTGCCAACAAACAACCATCATGAATCTCAGATGGTTCGTCTCCCTCGAAGGTAGATGTTAGAGGGTTATGTTGAAGCAACGGAAGCCATAGTCAGTAGTCCGAATGTTTGAAGGTCGGGGGCACGAATGCCTCTTCATCCTGCTGCAACAGCTACAACAAGGATATTGATTCGGCACTGTTATCTGGAAGTGACGTAAAGGTGCTTTCAGCCTCAGGACGAGAGCCTCCAATATCAATTACGAACAAGGCCTCGTTTGCTTCCTGTCAATGCTCTTCTTCTTCCGTCATCTTTGGTTACTGCGAGATGCATCAGCAAACTAAGCGGGAAAAAGGAGATGAAGAGCACACCTTTGGCTAAAGGAAACAAAGAAAATTGAGAGCTCTTCAGCTTGATAGAGAGACTGTCACAAGGCTTCTAGGAGGACTGATCTAAGGCAGTGCCGCCATCGTCACGCATTCTAGCCCAAAAAGGTTGGAGTGAAGGTTATGTATTCTTTAAATTATGCTCCTTCTGAATTTTTATTCTATGTCATATGATATACGAAGTTAAGAATCATGTATGTGAACCATTTAGATGAATACCATGCATGATAGATTGATAATGTATGCATTATGTACATACTTTTCTCATACACAAAAGGCAATCCTATGCAAAATGCGAGCACATGGAAGAATAATATCATTGTTCTATTTCAAAGGTATTTTTCTTTTCAAATATAAAGGAAGCATGTGCATAGTTATACATAAGGATTGCACCCTTTAGTATCCATACATAAATTCAAGGCATGGTCTTGGAAGTACATGTACTTTGGACATACAAGTAAGTATGTAGTTCCAAGATGGAAGGGAAGGAGCATAATAGCTCAAGCCTACTTCATTACCGTGAGAACCCTAAAATAAAGTCAAAGGATGGACTAAGCTTAATCTTCAGGTAATTATTTGCACACCTTTCTTTTCCTTGCACACTAAAGAGCATACAAGGCATGCCATAATAGACATGAATTTGAAAAAAAAGGATGCATAGAATGAGGTGGCCTTATTTGTTTGGTCACACCCACAATTTAGTCAAGGAAATAAGTTGCACTATGCATCCTCTTCATTGATTTGAAAAGAAAGATTGGTTGTGCATGGTCTATGAAGTATGCATTAGGGAAACACATATGCACAAAAAGAAACGTGCATGAAAAATTTTGCACCATCCTTTGAATGAGCAAAGTCCCAACTTGGGACTTTTAGCATGCTTTAAGGAGGGGTTCAACTTCTAAACCTTACGCATGCTGCACCTTTTTCAATAAAGGTGTAAATGTCTTGGCATAAGCTAAAAGTATGCATTTGGAATGTATTACATGGGTTTTAGGGTTAAGAGGGAGATTTGCTTTATTCAATCTTAAGTATGGTTACAAGTTCCATTATAGGAATAATGGTAGTAGATCGATTTAGCCATATTGAAAACTACCATTCACTTCCTATATGATTGGTACAAGCCAAGAAATAGTACAATAAATTAACCTTGAAATCCCTCTTATAGAATTATTCTATAAAACCCATGGCATGCCTCATCAGCAAGGCCATAGACTTAAGGTAGTATGATAAAATGGTTGTAAACTTAGAGCATTATCTTCTCAAAGCTCTAAGGAAGAGAAAATATGGTCTTAGTATTGGAAGATGAAAGTATTAGTGCTTTTGTTCAAGAAAAGTTCTTTGTTTGAAAGAACTACAAAACTATTGGGAGCTTTACATTATTCTTCCAAGCAAATGTAAGGCATGAAGAGAAGGTAAAACTCAAGGGTGGTAATAAACCCTAAGTACCATCTTCTAAAGTCCTAGAAATAAAGGACTTTATAGTAAATGGAATTACCATCTACTTCAACATAGAGATTTGATTGGCAAGTCAATTATTCTTTCTCAGATTACTCATTCTATCATAAAAGATGATATCTAGTTGAGATATAAAGTAGCTCGATCATCAAGTGACATGAAAAGGATCTTGTAGAGTATATCTGAATCAAGGTATAATTGAAAAGCCAATTTTTTGAGACTAAGTTACAATTGAGTCTTGGTAAGTGGAAAGTCCACTGTAGCATAGGCAATACATATGCCCTACAGTGGAAATAACACTTACAAGTCCAAGAAGTAATAGATGTGACTTGATTAGAAGAAGGTTTCATCCCAAAACTCAAGCTAAAGTTACCTTTACTAAAGTGGAAGTGTAAGCCGGATGGTATGGGACATCTAGGTTTACACTACCACTGAAGTAAATTTCAGTGGTATGGGACATCAAATTTGTGGGTAATCTCAACTTGAACTTTGGGACATTTTGTTCTGTATGCTTGGAGAAAAGAAAGCATAAAAAGATCTGAATAGTTCTTTTAACAAGGAAGGACAATAGAAGATTGAAAATAAACTCTTTCAAATACTTTTGAAAGAGCATAATTTTCAATTTACTCAGGTAGTTTTTGAGGACGAAAACTCTTAAGGAGGGGAGAAAGTTCCCAAGAACTTGCCTTGAAAAGACCAAATAGGGTACTAAAAGGTAAAATTGCAAGAAAGAGATAAAAGTTTAAGTACTTCCTTGTATTTTAGTACTTCATATATCTTTCATTACATCTTCCAACTAATTTAAGTTCTCAGAGATTGGGAATTCTCAAAGAACCCCAATGCAAGAGAAGACTTGCATATACCATTAGGATTGTATAAATCCTAAGTGGGATAGGAAAAGAAGTTGGATAAGCTATAAAGTATAAACCTAAAGGTATTTTGATGCTTCATGGGGATGACATAACATACGTTATGGATCCCAGTAATATAGACCTAAGGAATATGAATTCTTGTATGAAGCATAATAGCTAGATCCCCAAGTAAAACCCATGGGTAAAACTTTGAAGCATGAAGGGATCTATTTGAGAAAGACTTAGTCTTATCTATTATTTTGGCTAAAGAAGAGAAGAAAGCCAAAAGACCCAAGTAGGGCAAAGATCAAGTCAAACTTTAAGTTTGATAGGATAAGTCACACCACATTAAATGGTTAACCAATTATTTAAGTAAGATTAGTAGTGGTGTATCTAAGCACCTTAGTCCTTGCTCTTATAATTTGGTACCATTGTATGAAGGGCATTTATAAGGATAGAAAAGGTGAGAAAGTGTAGAGACAACTTACGTGGATTGGATGAGGAACCCACTGGTATGGGACGGTGGGTACTGAATCCCGTTGAGTACTTTTTCTTGATGGCCAGAAGAAAAAGGGACTTATCATCCAATGGAATACATCAGGAAGACAATGTCTAGGAGTAGGCATCTTCTTCAATTATCCTCATAAAGGGAAGAAGAATTCTTCCAAAGAAGATATGAAAGTATCTATCTCTTATAGAGAGTTAGAAATAAGGAGAGGATCAACTTTTTTGAGTTTGAAGATAAACTCCAAAGGATGAAGTTCTAAAAGCTTCATGCCAAATTATAACTTGAAATTCGAGAAACATAAAGATGATCTTAGGACAAGCTTGAAAGAAAGCTCAAAAAGATCATCTTTTGGATACGTGATATTCAATTGAAGAATAAGAAAGATCTAGTTATAATGTCAACATAGGACATCTTTAATAGATCTAGAATATAAGGGAGAGAATTTTGGAAGGATCAAGAAGACCTTTAAGGTTTGAGATCCAACTAGAGATCCGTAAGGATTAAGCCGTGAAGAAATGATTGGAATAATCTATTTCTACTTATGACCTTAAAGATGACATGATATTTTACACTATGAGTTCCCATCTTGGGACGTAGTTATAAAGATCTTATCTTTTTGGAAGAACAAGTAAAATAGGTTTCAATCAAGGGCTACAATAGTTAGATTAACCCTTATGGATTCTAGTCCCTTAAAAGTGGATTCTCAAAACTACGTAAAGTTTTGAAAGAACATTGCATCCACTTTTTGGTAAGCTCTCTCTGAAGATAAAGAGGATGTTATATAATCCACCTTTACCATTCTGTTGGCTAGGTAGGGATTATATAATGAAATTCCCCTCTATTTAGAATTATTGGAGGCAAATTGCAAACAAGGAAATCCACCCATTTCACTAAAAAAGAGTGATTTGGGCAGGGATTATCTAAGATTCATCTTCCTTTCAGAACAAGTTGGGTTCTAACTTGAGAGATGAATCTGATAAAGAAACGTGAAGAAGCATTCATCTATTTTACAAGGTCCATGCACAAGTGGTGCAAAGCAATGGACCAAGGTAGTAATTTAGCTAAAGTCACTTTATATCCACCTAATTCACATGTTTGAGCTATGGAGAGCTAGTTGGCACATGGCTTAAACAAGGAAATAGGCAGGGATGTTCTCTTCCACCCTTTTTCATTCTTTCCATATTTTGCATTCGACTCAGTTCTTTTTCGTATGCAAACTAGATGGAACTTTGAATGATTGGGGCAGGGAATTAGATCACACATGGATTCTCCTCTTTTTAGATTAAGTCGGGGTAGAATTCCCCTTTCGAATTAAGAGCCAAACTTAGAGAGATGAAAGCCATGATGCTTGAGATTGATCATGGAGCACGGGGGAAATACCCCAAGGTATATATCTCCACTCATTTCCGAGGACGGAAATGCTTTTAAGGAGGGGAGAATGTTGTATAATTACATGGGTCTAAGGGGTAGAACCCTTGGGTTTCTAGGTGTGAAACCCTTTGGATTTATGGTTTATTTACCCCTTTTAAATGGGTCTTGAACCTTAGGGCTAATTCTCTAAGGTTGAGTACCTTAGGCTTGATTCGAAGCTTCTCCTAGCCACTTGGTTTGTACGTGAGAGCTTGGAGGGTCTTCTTTTAGAAGCCATGTGATTTCATGTGATATCCTAAGCTTGGAAACCATGTGATCACCTTAGGGACCCATGTGATGGAAGGTACACATGTCCCCTTGAGAGGGACTTACCCCCTTGGACTTGGAGCTATATATTGGAGGGGTTGGTTGGGTGGAAAGACATCTCTCTTCCTAGTGTGTGGCTTGCTAGTTAGTCTTCTTAGTTTGTGTGGAAGGCTATGGAGTCCTTCCACAACACTCTCATACCAAATGTTGGAAATTTAGTAGGTCAATTAATAATATCATAGGTCCAAGGTTCCATAGGTCCAGGATTTACAACATTAATTCCAACAATCTTCCAATATTGACAAACCATGAACATACCACACTTAATCATACAAATGATGAGACAAAGATAGAGAAAGATTAGACAACATGTGTAAAGTGTTACGTAAGCCACTGCTTACTCACACTATCATATATACAAGTGTCAATTTACAATGTGGGAGTCAAAATCTCAACCGCTCTATGTGAACAAAAATAGATGGATGAGTGAATGTACAAATGTAGAAAACATATTCAGATGTATGGATAGAAATCTGAATATATATGAGATGTGTAACTTAACAGTTTATAGAAGAGTGAATATGAGTGACAGAAAGAGGAAGGATCAGTCTAAAACTGATAATCAGCAAACCCTCATTTGAACTTTTATTATGGAACACCCTACGTTAGATATGTGTGTGAAAAGATCACATACTTACAAAAGTGGCAAAGAATGCTAACAAGTTTAGTGCGAGAAATCCTCAAAATCATATGAACATACCTTCTCGAACACCTCATCCAAATATGCATAAAGCATACATGTACTGATTCTCTTGTACCTATGCCGAATAGGTCTCCTCCTAATATGGATGCCACTGCCTCCATAAACTCCAAGTAGTACATGTGTGTATAAAGAGAATATGTACCTGAATTCTTAACATAAGATGCAAATCTTATGTTAACCTCCATCCAATGTCTTTGAAGTACACCAAAATCTTCATGTAGAAGACAATCTTCAAATACATCATGTAGATGGCTGATCCACACCACCAAGCTGTTGATGGGCAAGTACTCTCCATAACCAAGAGTGTGAGCACACTCGTCTCCAAGAAGAACTCCATAGCTGCTCCTCAACATGCTCCTAGAGTGCACCATGGCTGCCCCAAGTGTGCTAGAAGCACCACCTCTATTGAGGTACCAAACCTGGCATTGAACTAGGTGTAGGATAAATAAACGATGAGCCAATGGCTTCTTATATAGCTTTGATTATCCTCCCAAAGCTCCTCCAAAAGCACTTCTCACAAAACTCTATGATCTCTTATAGAGAAAGCTACGAACAAAATCAATCATGGAATTACAAGGATCGCGATCCGTATGCTTTTATTTCCCAAAAGTTGAAGAAAAAAATATCATGTTTTTTGCACGTTAATGATAGGCATCGAACTCACGCGACATGGTTGGGAGGTATTTGATCTATCCAAGAGCGTTGGAGCCATTTTCTTGTAGAGGGATTAGGATCCAAGTATACATATGCTATGTACTATGAGCAAAATTTGACCAATGGACATTGTTTCCAACATACTAATACCCCTTCCTACTTATCAAAGTCGCTTAGTACCTCTACCATATCATACTCTTGTAATAAACTCTTTTCCTCGAAATGAAGGCTACACTTCTAGTTCCTGTAAAGTGCCAAATATCTCCTTTCATTGGATAGATCATCACTTATCCCTTTGGTCCTTTCTCCCAATTCAGTAGTATGTGTGAGAACATATTTAAAGAGTCCAGCACTTGACCTCCCTTGGATTTAAGCCAGTTCCACAAGTTGGCCAAAAACCAAGCTTTTTCAGAACATACTGATCAAGAGTCATATTTTGTAGCTCAAGCCATCTAATACTGACCCTAAAAGGATCCACGGATAGCACTTCCTTTACTCAGAAGTAAAACCTTGGTAGTCATATCTGTCCTGCTTTGATATCCTTTTCCTATCTATGTGCATCAAAATCATGAAATTTAGGGTCAAGGACTACATTCCTCTCTCTCTCTCTCTCTCTCTCTCTCTCTCTCTCCTCTCTCTCTCTCTCTCTCTCTCTCTCTCTCTCTCTCTCTCTCTCTCTCTCTCTCTCTCTCTCTCTCTCTCTCTCTCTCTCTCTCTCTCTCTCTCTCTCTCCCTCCCCCACGTATGCACGTCTCTGCCACTGACTCCGTAATCCTCTCTCTCTCTCTCAACCTCCCTCATCAGCATAGCTTCCATCTGCATCCATTCTTGTGTTTATCTCTCTCTCTCTCTCTCTCTCTCTCTCTCTCTCTCTCTCCCTCCCTCCCCCCCCTCTCTCTCTCTCCCCTGCAAATTCTACCACCAAGCTCTTTCCAGCATTTTCGTAGTAGGCAGCTCCACCATGAGTCTTTGTATCAAATCTGCCAACTTGCACCTGCTATAAGCTATTAGCTTCATCTCATAAATGTGTCTTGCATGATGATCTGTAGAGGCACTCTCAATTCTCTCTTCCACGTGTGCAGGCAGCCACCTGTCTACACGCAATCAGAGTATCTCTCTCACTCTCTCTCTGTCTTTTTGCCTAAACCTATGGTGTTTTCTACCATTCCAAAAAAAATATTGTTCCCATTCAATTGCTTGAAGGTGTATCAAGAAGTATATGTGCACACACAGCTCAAGATGGAAATCAAATAGAAAAAGAACATTCAATACTCTCTCTCCCATAAGAAATAAGGGAATGGTAAATCTTAATAGACTCTCCTAAATTTCTCTTTTCCTGTCATCAACTACCTCTCATCATCCTCAAAACAATCATAAGTGATAAAGAAAATGGCTCATCACTAAGCAAAGAAAGGAGAGATTTATGGTAAAACTCTCTCTATTTCTTTCTCCCTATGGGCATGGTAATGGAGAGCATGAGCAAGAACATGAAAAACATGAATGAACAGGAATGGACAAGGAGCATACCTGGAGGAAAGATCCATAAAGAAGTTTGATGGGGAGAAACAAATGATATTTGGACACCTATTTATTGAAAGAACTTGGAGAAGCTTGTAGAAGGTAGAAAAGTGTGTTTCAAAGCGACGAAGTTTGGTGAAGCCAAATGGCACAAGACCAGCCCTTGAGCTTATGGAGACTCAAATAGACCTTATAGGCATGCAATAAGTGCAACAAAACACACTATGTACTTTGGAGCATCAAGGAGAATGAGTCGATACAAAACAGATAGGTTCACAGGTCGACTAGCTCAAAAAACTTACTATCTATGGAAGAGACAATGAACTTCAAATGCCCATAGCGACCAGCGTGATTATAATTAGAAACAATCCTTTTATGGGAGTGATACACATAGCGTTGAGTGTATGGAATGCACCAAAGCATAAGGAATAAGCAAAATATGCTATAGGAATGAATACGACTGACCCCGAGACAAGAAAACTCCAATTTCTCCCCATCTACTAGACCAAATGCTTTGAAACTGTATAGGCATAAACTAGACACTTATACCTTTCCAATGAGTCATCTTGAACTCAATTTGGAGCTCTGTAGAGAGAGCGGCAGCCTCTGCAAGATTACTGTTGACGAAGAAGATGATGCAGAGATTTGAAGGAGCAAGACAATGACGGTCACAAGTGTATCTATACTGCTTCCATGTAATGTACAAGTGATTTCAAGTCTTTATATAGACTCTATGAGTGTTACACAAATTTTAAAAATTGAATTTGAATTCATTTGAAGGTGGGAATGGTTGTTGGAGGGAATCAATCCTCTTTCCTACAATCTAGGAAAAGTGAAGATCTAGTTTGATCTACTTTTAGGTGATTGATTACTTGATTGAATGCAACTTCAACCACCACAAATTCCTGGGATTTTGGCTCTATCTTTCCATCTTTACATGTGTAAATCTCAAGGCCTTTACAACGGTAAATGAACCATCAAAAATCTCTCAAAAAATTACAATAAATGAGCATAAGAAAAAGAACTCTCCAACTGATATTCTTTCGACATGATAGCCTTTGATGTAGATCAAATCCACCTCAAGCATAGTGTAAGCTTGATGTTCCAACAGCTCCCCCTCAAGCTAAAGTATGCTTGAGTCTTCATTCTCTCATAGGTTGAATATGTGCCATAGCTTTGAATCTACAAAGCTTTACTCCATCAAGTGCCTTCGTCATCATATCTTCTACTTGCTTTTCAATGGGAACAAAAGAAATGTCGAAACCTTTGCCATGAGCTTCTCCCTGATGAAGTGGTAATGGACTTCTATGTGCTTGGTTCTCGCATGGAAAATAGGATTTGCCGCTAGATGCATGGAACTTACATTATCTCCAAATATGTGAGGTTTGGAACTCACAAGTCCCAAATCTGTATACAATGCTTTTAACCATATTGCCTCTTGAGTTGCTATGGTCAAGACTCTGTAATCTGCTTCAGTTGAGGATAAAGCAACTGTTGGTTGCTTCTTGGAACTCCATGACACTAGCTTCAAACCTGCAAATGCTAAGTAACCGGATGTACTTTTTCTATCATCCTTAGCTCCTGCCCAATCTGCATCTGAATACATTTTGATATCCAAATCTGAAGAGTAAGGATAGAATATACCTTCGTTGATTGTACCTTTCAGATACTTAAGTACTCTCTTAGCCACATCCATGTGTGGTCTTCTTTCAGATAGGTTCGCGGGTCGACTAGCTCAAAAAACTTACTATCTATGGAAGAGACAATGAACTTCAAATGCCCATAGCAACCAGCATCATTATAGCTAGAAACAAATCCTTTTATGGGAGTGATACACATAGGGTTGAGTGTATGGAAAGCACAAAAGTATAAGGAATAAGAAAAATATGCTATAGGAATGAATGCGACATTCACCGGTGGTACTTCTTATTCTTCAGGAATATGTAGAGATTGACCCCGAGATAGAAAACCTCCAATTTCTCCCAATCTACTAAACCAAATGCTTTGAAAATTTATAGGCATACACTAGACACTTATAACTTTCCATTGAGTCATCATGCACACAATTTGGAGCTCTGGAGAGAGAGCAGCAGCCTCTGCAAGATTACTATTGACGAAGAAGATGATGCAGAGAATTGAAGGAGCAAGACAATGATGGTCACAAGTGTATGTATATTGCTTCCATGTAATGTAAAAGTGATTTCAAGTCTTTATATAGACTCTAGGAGTGTTCCACGACTTTTACAAGTTGAATTTGAATTCAAATGAAGGTGGGAATGGTTGTTGGAGGGAATCAATTCTCTTTCCTACAATCTAGGAAAAGTGAAGATCTAGTTTGATCTACTTTTAGGTGATTGATTACTTGATTGAATGTAACTTCAACCACCACAAATTCGTGGGATTTTGGCTCTATCTTTCTACCTTTACATGTGTAAAGATCAAGTCTTTTACAATGGTAAATGAACCATCAAAAATCTCTCAAAAAAATACAATAAATGAGCATAAGAAAAAGAACTCTCCAATGGATATTCTTTCGACGCGATAGCCTTTGATGTAGATCAAATCCACCTCAAGCATAGTGTAAGCTTGATGTTACAACATTTATAGGTTCCCCCCTCTCTAGGACTTCTCTAGAATCTTCTAACCTCCTTATCTAACTTTTAATTTCTAGAATCATCTTGCATGTTCATGTGTTATTTTGGGAAAATCCCATCTCTTAATTCTATTTTTGGTTCTTCTTCTTTTTTATTTTTCCAATTCTTGTTTTTCTAGTTTTGGTCGTTTTTCTTTTTCTCTTTTTTATTTTTCTGAGACTAAGGTTTTTGGTTTCACATTATATGTACAAGCTTAAATCAAATTTAAGGTTTAGGACTTAGGATAAATGATAAAACTAAAGGTCCAACCTAGGGTTTCCATGGGGTAAATCTAAGATTTTCAAGTGGTTTCAAGGGGTTTCAAAGATAAAAACCTATCTCGCATCTTATAACCAATTAAATCGACCAAAACATGCACAAATTATAACTCTTTCTCTGTCAAAACATCACTCCATAATAAAAAAATCAATGAACTTTTAAGAAAGTGATGACACTTCCCTGAGCGATTTCATCCCAAAACGTTGATACCAAATTAGATGCACCTCTATCATACCGTACTCATTTAGGCTCGCATAGTGCCTCTTTTGTATTAGAGAGAGAGAGAGAGAAAGAAATAGCGAGAGTCACTTTGCACCTGTTATTGAAGAAAGGCAAAGAAAACATTAGCGCTATGGTTGATTGCTTTCTCAGAGAGTGAGAGAATCCAAACCTTCTAAGGCTATGCATACATAGTGCATGTATGAGATCAGGTCTCATGAGCCCCTCTCTATGTCATGAGAGAGAGAGAGATTAATCTCTCGCTTCACCAACTCCAAGTGGCAAAGTATTCAAAATTTAGTACAGAAATGGGTGTCCACATTTTGCATTCGATTCATGGTGTAAAGTGTGAGACATGACATTAGAGATGATCTCCTTTTTTATTCAATGTATTCAACATCAAAGCTTGAATGTATTGAGCAGGAAGTTAAAGTCATTGGGGCATCCATGGTTTGACATCATCACTGACATATAATCATCCATTACATTGAAGTTCACATGTTATATATTTTCACCTTAATGTTCAAGGTTAAATAATTGATGTAGTTCGATTAATAGGATTTAAACCTTTGAACTTCTCTAAAGCTTATTTCTTTTCTAGTGCTTCCTAAGAGAATATTTTGAGCTAGGACCCCATTCCACTTTGTACTTGGGAATTTATCTCTTGAAGGAATGACATTTCTTGTTCACATGTTCTAGCATCCAAGTTACCCATTCACAAGGCCTCTTTTCTATTTGTTTAGGATTCCATTACCATCCGTTTGACACATTAGAAGGCCTTATATCATATTCTCCCAAAGGTTATAGCCCTCCAATTTTGGGTCATTTTACACTCCAAGTCCTCTAATAATAATACGCACCTTGAAACTTTGTGAGGGTACCACATATCTTCTTTTGCACTCATTTGGTACTAAGTGTCTTCCTATTGTAATAACAAGCAATATACAGATGATAGAGTGTTTGCATTTGTGGGTTGGAGCCTAGTCTAAGACCACCCACACATTTTTCTCAAGTTCCTAAGCATACTCTAAGGTTATGTTGATGTGCAAGGGGCTACTCTAAGCCCTCTCTCTATGACAACACATATCGTTTCGGTGCCAAGGATACTCTAAGCCTTCCATTTTCTATTTCAAATTTTGAGCATATTTTTTCAAGTGTTATTTTGCACACAAACTTTCTTTGGCATGTGTTAATAAACACTTTCAAAATACCATTTTCCCATTTGAAGGCATACATGAACATGTTTTGAGCACTTCTCCGTGTCCTCTCTTTTTAAGGAAGTTTTAATCAACACTTGGCACTTATTTTGGCAAATTTCAAGCACAAGCTCAGTTGTTCAAGCTTTCAAGATCACCCGAAGTTTAAAATGTTAAAGGGATAATAAAGTTTATCATCTATGGCAAGTTATTTACCTTCTTTTATGACCATGGTTATCCCTAGATGGTCAAAATTACAATCTTATGGAAAGATATCATGCACACATACTTGTATACAAATCTTCTCCATGAAGTTCTTGATGGGTTTGAACCCGAACTAAATGAAGGTAGAGACTTAGTCTTGGAATATCTAGAATGTCAAGGATAAAAGAGCATCAGGTCAAATTCTTCTAGCATGTGATGAATAGACAAAGGGTCACATCACTACATCTAAGACTTCCAAAGAAGCTTGGGACATACTAGCAAGTCAAAAACAAAGGTTAAACTCCTTCCATGATTTATGATTTAGAGTCTAAGTTTCACAATCTCACTATTCATCCTCAAGATACTATCACAAAGGTTAGAGCCCAATTTGAAGATTACAAAAAAAAAGTTAGCAAGATTGGTTTCTAAAGGATGTGCTCAAACTGAGGGCATAGACTATGAGAAGGCCTTCTCAAGAGTTATAAAGTTGACCACCATCAAGACATTTCTTAATGTGGCAATTGCATGAAATAGGAAACTACTTCGATTTGATGTGAGGAATGCTTTCCTCAATGGTTGGATAAGTGAAGAGGTATACATATCACATTATCTAGGATTG
This sequence comes from Ceratopteris richardii, assembly GCA_020310875.1. NCBI lineage: Eukaryota > Viridiplantae > Streptophyta > Polypodiopsida > Polypodiales > Pteridaceae > Ceratopteris > Ceratopteris richardii. The sequence continues at coordinate 41,424,057 of CM035406.1, read as the reverse complement.
GAAAACCCTAATTATACATCTTATGAATGCAGACTCAAGAAGTCATTGTATGGATTGAAACAAGCTCCTATAGAGAGAGAGAGAGGGAGAGAGAGAGGGAGTGAGAGAGAGAGAGATAGAGAGAGAGAGGGGAGAGAGAGAGAGAGAGGAATATTTAGGTGTGATTCCATGGGTAAGTGGATAATAGAAGGATATCTCTCTATGTTTTGACTTATGCATGATCAACAACCTCTTTCATCATCTTTCCCTACTCAAGGTAGAAAAATAAGGATTCTTGTTAGAGGATTATGATCACGAATATGTTAAATTCCTTGATTTATCAAGCATCGTGCAATTAATTTCACATGTTTTCACATGTAACAAGTCATTATTATGCTACAAGAAGAATAAATAAAATTCAATAGTAGCGACATGTCTTTGGAAGTTACTTTGGCTCAAATCCCAAGTAGACCAGTGAGGTAAATTCAAAAAATCCAAAATGTTAGATCGAGGGGAATGATACTTCTACAACAAGCTTTGTGAATTCTTAGAAGAACAAGGTATCAAGAAACAAATAAATTTTGCATGTATACACCCCAAAAGAGATGGGTTGTTGAAAGGACAAACTTGTTTAGATAAACATTGGCTGGGATTATACTAAATGGAATATACATTGTTTTATAGTGTTCGGTAGATGTTGTCTTTGCTACAATTGATATTATGATTAGGTATCCTACCTCTAGATTACATGACATGCAAAGTGAAGGAGCTTTGATTGTGAGGAAGCTATTACCTTTTCACATAAACATCTTTGCATCTGCATGCTATGCTTGTGTCCCAGAAAATCTTAGGCATAAGATTATTGCAAGAAACACGTGTATCTTTATCGGTTAATATCTTGAGAAAAAGTGGACATGCCTGGAGGATTAAAAGAGGAGCCTCAACCAATGATATATGTTACTTGTGTGGAAGAAATGGGTGCTATTCTAGAGAATCCTCTCGATAGAATTCCTTAAATGACAACCACTCGAGCTTGTGCTTGGTACGGAGGGCTTCAAATGTCTGGACGGTGCATGGCTGGAAATGAAATCTTAAAGACACCTAAACACGGCAGCAATGGGAGAAGTGGATATCCATGAGCATCGGAAATGTAATTATTTTCTCTGAAGTTCTCATTTTGTGAAGGTTTCCTTTGAGATGTGAATTGCAATTATCAGGATTTCTGCTAAGCTTCTGTTTGACTATAAAACGTGCATGCTCTTTAACATTTTTCCCATTCACTTGGGAAACAAGTAAAGCCTTTATGCATCGATCAAGTTCATTCCGTTTTATGATGTGCCTGAAAATTGATCTCATAATTTCCGCGTCCGATGTTGATGTTGATGTTGATGATAATCCCTAGTGGGTCTTAGGTGTTTTACCCTTACTTCTATGGAATGTGGGGGTCTTATGGGTACTATCACTTTACATTATACTTTAATTTAGTTTGAACTATCAAGAAGAGCACATCGCAAGATTGAATTTCTTTTTTCAAAAAATGTAGATCATGCTAAAAAGCAAACAAAACCATTTTGGAACACTTGATATATCCTTGTATATTCATGAGCCGTTCAAAGAAGAGGCTGTGGTGTGATTATACTTCTTGGTTTGAAATCTAGACTCAATTCCAATTGTCTTATTTATATAGATAAAGTTCAACACATGTAAATATTGCAATATTGAAGACTTAGTGTAAAAACGTGTGGCAATGGGGAATCCTCTCCAATGGGCAAAAGCCGAACAGAGCAATGCTCCATGGAGGCAGAAGGCCCACGTATCCCTCCACTTAATGATATAATTTTGGGCAACATTAGACAGGATCCCTCCACTTAATGATATAATTTTGGGTAACATTAAACATAGGACATTATTTGTGCACTACTAGCTCCAGTCGATGAGTCATTCGGTTCTTTTGAGAGGGTGGGGTTGAAGTCCGCTTAGTTGCAATTGTAGTACACTCCTCATCATATGATATTATGAGATGTTAGACGAGCTCCCTTTGGTGAATCCTTGGCCTTTGAATTCAAAATACACTAGTAAAGAGTCATGGAAGGATTCAAAGTTCATATATTGACTCTAAATTACATGTAAAATAGTTTGATGAAATATGCTTACACATTTGGGCATCACTTTGTTCATTCTTCATTTCTCTCCACCATCATCTTCAACTCCAATAAACTTGTAGAGGTTGGTTCTCCTTCTAAAGTGCTCCAAATTTGATGCATTCATTGGAAAGATATTTTATATTTGATGTGTACAAATCTTGGTAACATCTGGTTTAGTAGATTGTGAGAAATTTTAATTTTAAGTTCTTAGGGTCTATTTTTGCATAGCCCAAAAAAAATCGGGGTACCACCAATTAGTGTTAAGCTTATTGAAAACACATTAATTGATGTTAATAACTTCTCTTGTGCATTTTAGCTACTCAAATCTATGTATAATGGCCATCCAAAAGGAATTTTCCCAATTGTAATCATGTTGGCTACTCTGAGCATTTGAAGTTGAGTGTTTCATCCCAAAATAACAAGATTTTTGAACTAGTCAATGTGCAAACTTATCTGTTTTGTATCAAAACTTTCTCATTGATGTTCCAAAGTACATAATGGATTTTGAACTAATCATAAGCTTATAAGGTATATTTGAGACTCCAAGAGTTGAATGGATGTCCTATGTTGGTTGGCTGGACCATTCTTCATCAGTTTGAACCTCACAGTTCTACCTCCTACAAGCTTTGCCAAGTTCTCTGAGTGGTATCGGAGCTACATCAAGATGGGTGATGGTTTTGTTGGTGCAAGAGAATCCAAGCCCACATGCTTGGATTATTAGAATATTTCTCATGGAACCTTATATGATCAATCCCTTGTAAAATAAACTACATTTACCTTTGGAAAAAGAACCTTACTTCCATGAGGAGTTAGGAAGCATCAAATCTCGATTCATTTGGTAGTTTATTGATGAGAAAATATATCCTATAGTTTAGGATTTAATTTTAGGTGAAAGTTTGAATTTGAAGTCAAAAGATTGGCTCCAAACACAACTATAAAAGAGAATCGAAAGACTCTCATGATGCCCTAACTTTTTGGAGAGCAATAGAGAGGTATCCTATGTGACTTGAGAGCTGAATCCATAGCTCAATCACTTCCCCTCAAATTGTGCAATAGGTTATTGCCAATGAAATTGTATTTTTATGTGATCTAATACATACATTTTCATTACATCTTTACTTCACTTCTCTGCCATGACTACATCAGTACAGTGATCTTCTCAGAACTTGTATTCAGTGTATGATTGATCATTTGTCATGATTTAAAGCATCATAGATTCACTATAATATCTATGTTATAGCCGAACAGAGCAATGCTCCATGGAGGCAGTAGGCCCACGGATCCCTCCACTTAATGATATAATTTTGGGCAACATTAGACAGGATCCCTCCACTTAATGATATAATTTTGGGTAACATTAAACATAGGACATTAGTTGTGCACTACTAGCTCAAGTGGATGAGTCATTTGGTTCTTTTGAGAGGGTGGGGGTTGAAGTCCGCTTAGTTGCAATTGTAGTACACTCCTCATCATATGATATTATGAGATGTTAGACGAGCTCCCTTTGGTGAGTCCGTGGCCTTTGAATTCAAAATCCACTAGTAAAGAGTCATGGAAGGATTCAAATTTCATATATTGACTCTAAATTACATGTAAAATAGTTTGATGAAATATGCTTACACATTTGGGCATCACTTTGTTCATTCTTCATTTCTCTCCACCATCATCTTCAACTCCAATAAACTTGTAGAGGTTGGTTCTCCTTCTAAAGTGCTCCAAATTTGATGCATTCATTGGAAAGATATTTTATATTTGATGTGTACAAATCTTGGTAACATTTGGTTAAGTAGATTGTGAGAAATGTTCATTTTAAGTTCTTAGGATCTATTTTTGCATAGCCAAAAAAAAATCGGGGTACCACCAATTAGTGTTAAGTTTATTGAAAACACATTAATTGATGTTAATAACTTCTCTTGTGCATTTTAGCTACTCAAATCTATGTATAATGGCCATCCAAAAGGAATTTTCCCAATTGTAATCATGTTGGCTACTCTGAGCATTTGAAGTTGAGTGTTTCATCCCAAAATAACAAGATTTTCGAACTAGTCAATGTGCAAACTTATCTGTTTTGTATCAAAACTTTCTCATTGATTTTCCAAAGTACATAATGGATTTTGAACTAATCATAAGCCTATAAGGTGAGACTCCAAGAGTTGAATGGATGTCCTATGTTGGTTGGCTGGACCATTCTTGATCAGTTTGAACCTCACAGTTCTACCTCCTACAAGCTTTGCCAAGTTCTCTGAGTGGTATCGGAGCTACATCAAGATGGGTGATGATTTTGTTGGTGCAAGAGAATCCAAGCCCACATGCTTGGATTATTAGAATATTTCTCATGGAGCCTTATATGATCAATCCCTTGTAAAATAAATTACATTTACCTTTGAAAAAAGAACCTTACTTCCATGAGGTGTTAGGAAGCATCAAATCTCGATTCATTTGGTAGTTTATTGATGAGAAAATATATCCTATAGTTTAGGATTTAATTTTAGGTGAACTTTTGAATTTGAAGTCAAGGCCACCAAAAATCCCTTGATATAACTTCTATTGTTTTATTCACTCCAAAATGTCCTACTGCAAGGTTGTCATGACGTTGTTGACGTACTAAGATCCTCAAAATTCTTGGAGGGAGATACAATAGGTTCCTATAGAATAATAACCCATCCTTTTCTAGAAATTCATTTACTTCCACTTTTCCTTCTTGAGTTTTTTGCTTAACATTATTAAACAATTCATCTTGTGGTAGAGTATCACATATCAAATTATTCAAGGCTGAATCTCCATGATGGTTTGAAGAGATAGCTACCAATTAGAGATGCTCAAGATTGAGTAATACACTCTCATGTTGATCAAAGGCTTCTTCACCTTTCTTTCGTGCAAGGTAAGATCTTCTTGACAAGGCATCTGACTGACATTGATGGCGTTCTAGACAGTATGTGATGATAAAGTCAAACCTCTATAGAAAGTTATTCCATCCAGATTGCCTTCTATTGAGGATGGGGGTGGTCATAAAGTACTCTAAGTTCTTGTGATCTATATACATAATAACTTTATGAATTGTTCCTTCTAGATAGTGATGCCAGGTATCAAACACGTCCACTATGGCAAGAAGTTATTTATCATGGATTTCATAATGAATCTCTGGGGGGAACATTTCCTTGAAGGATATGCAACTGGATGTAGGTTCCCATAATCTTTTTATTGGAATAAAATGGCCCCTTGGGTGAAGTTTGATGCATCTCTCCCTAGGAAGAAAGGCTTGCTAGAATCAGGATGATTCGAATTGGAGTAGTGATGAATGCTGACTTCATGGTCTAAAAGGCTTTTTCTGCATCTTTGGTCCATGAGAATTTCAAGTTTCTTGTAAGCTTGGTAAGAGGTGTCACTATCTTGGAGTAATCTCTAATGAATATCCTATAGTAATCTCTAATGAATATCCGATAAAAATTGGTAGACCCTAGAAAACGTTGTACATCTTGAACACATGAAGGTGGTTGCCAATCAAGGATTGTCTTGATCTTCTAAGGTTAATACATATTCCTTTCTCTAATATTGTACCCTAAAAAGTCCACTTATGTCTCATGCAAAGAGCACTTCTCTAGTTTTTCATATAAACCTTTTTCCCTTAGTTTCTCTAGGACTATCTTTAAGTGATAGTCATGATCCTCTAGATTTTTGGACAATATCAAGACATCATCAAGATATATTACCAAAAAATCATCTAAATACTCTCAAAATATATCATTCATTATATGTTGAAAGACAGTTGGAGCATTTATGAACCCAAGTGTCATAACTACATATTCAAAATTCCCATACCTTGTTCAAAATGGTCTCTTCCTTTCATCTGCTTTTGTGATCCTCATAAGATTGTAAGCTCCTTGAAGGTCAATCCTCGTGAAGAAATTTTCTTTTATGAGGCATTTTAAGAGCTTTGATATAAGTGGTAGAGGATATATGTTCTTTATTGTGACTTTATTCAACCCACAATAGTCTATGCACATTTGAAGAGTCCCATCCTTCTTCTTTACAAATAGGATAGGGGCTTGTGCAAGAGACTTTGAGTTTTTGATAAACCCCGTGGCTAGATTCTCATCAATATTTTTTATGTAATTCTATAAGTTCCTTTGGGGATAGTCTTTAGATTAGTCCAAAGAATGGTTGTGCTCCCTCTTGAGGTTCTATGGCACAATCATAAGGTTTATGCTATGGGAGGATATCTGCATTCTTCTTTTCAAAAACATCTTCAACACCTTGTTATTGGTCAGGTAGCTTCACTAAATCATCTTTCTTGGGCTCTTGATTTGGTATGGCATAAATCATATATGTCGGTTCCTTTCTTACTGCATGTATGAAGGCTTTGGCTCCGACATATGTCGGGTTCTTCTAGATATCTTTACGGGTGATTTTATTATTTCCCAATTAATGTATGGATTATGTTTCTTTAACTAGAGCATTCCAATGATAACCAAATTTACTAGAGTCGATATTATGTTGAAACCTATGTAGGAATAATGATCACCAAGGTGTACTCTTAATGCTGTGGTTTCCATTGTTATATTCCTAGTGCTAGAGGTCGTCCATCTACTACTTCAGCTACTACTAGTTTGTTCTTCAAAACTTTTGGAATTCCATGTTTGTTAACCAATCCTTCATCGATGAAACATGAGGAGGCTCCTCCATCTAATAGGTATGTAAGGGAAAGGGTCTTCTTAAGCATGATTAACTTGATAGGGGCAAGACATGTTTCTATGAGTGTAGCTAGAATTATGCGACCCTTTCTTGTATCATGGTTTGGTTGTATGGTCTCTTTTACAACTGGACTTCCTCATTTCCCTTCTCTACAAGGGTGGTTACAACTATGGATTTTTTTCTCTTGTTGGGATCATTAACTGCAGTATGTCCAAGGTTTCCACAATATAAGCATAACTTTTTATCTCTTCTTCTCTGATTCTTTTATGGTGTTATAAGCTAGAAACCGGTTACATCTATCTGCATAGGTTCGGGCATAGACTCATCTCGTGGGGGTGGGCTAGAAGGGTTTCCATTGGTGAAGTCTTCCTTCTACTTATTTTTCTTGTTTCCTTTCAAAAAGACAGTTATCACATTGGATAGCTTGGGTGATGTATTCATTCAATGTCTTAACCTCTGACATTGTGAGCAGAAGGTCCTTCATATCATCTCTTAAACCCCATCTAAATTGGCCTATGAAATAATCTTCATGCCAAGTGATATCACATATCAACTACCTAAATTCTGATGCATAGGTAGAGGCGGGGTAGTTACCTTAGCTTCTAGAGTTTTGTTTCTACCACTCGACTCGTGTCTACATCTCCAAATGTGGCAGTGAGTTCTCGAAGAAACGCCTCATAGTCCTGAAGTACTACCATGTTCTTCTCCAAAATTGGGGCAGACCATGATAATGCTTGGCCACATAGCAAGGTTCCAATAGACCCGACCTTGGATGCCTCCTAAGGGTATTTATCAAGATGCATACGCATGTACAATTTAACTTGTTGGAGAAATCCACGAAACTTTGTACAATCACCATCAAACATTTCTTGCATGCAAATATTGGGTTCCTTCATGAAGGATGATGTAGGCCATTGATTCACTTTATTACTTCCTTGATTTGCTTGAAAATTCTTGATTCATGTTTGTAAGTCTTGGAGGAGTGTGCCTACATGCACCAGATGTTCCATCTTGACTTGTGTCTATCTATGATTTAGGTCCATGATTCATTGTTGGGAACTCTGAAGTGATGCCACAATTTGTTCATAAGCATTCTCCATGATGTCTGATCTTGGATAGAAGCTACTCTTTCCAAAATGTCAGGGGAGCACTAGATTGTGCTATCTAATTACACTAGAAAGGATTTCGGAAATATACTTCTGATTACAAGATCATCCATGTAGGGAAATAATTCAAGAAATAATACTGATACAAGAATTCCCCAACCCGGGACTGATAGGTATAGATAACTCAGCTAGAGATGATGGAGAAGATCCCACAACCCAGGACCGTAGGTATGAAGCAAGGTTGCTTGATTACAAGAACTCCTGTGATGGAGATGAACTATATACGAGAAATAACTAGACAAGATCTCGTACTATGAGATTACAAGAGGATAAGGCTAGATGTTCTAGAACTAGACTACTCAGGACTAGAACACGGAACAAGACAAGAACTGGAGTTCGAAATTTGAAAGTACTTACTTGGTAATCATGAGTCCTTGAGCTCCCAAGACTGGCATTGGCAAGAGTGAGTATGTATGTGGCCAACCCCTCCTTATAAAGGTTTTCAAGGGTGGTTCATCAAAGGTGGTTATGAGTTGATGATGTCATCGATGATGGAAATAATTTGAAACATGATCTTTGGATGTCAGAATCAAGCAAGAAGACAGTCAATCTTAGGATTTTGGCACGTTCAGGACATAGTGGAAGCATTGGTTTCTCCAAATTCAGAACCAACCATGATATATAGAAGTCACATGGAATCTCAGGTTTAGGATGGTTTCCTTTGTCCATGACAACACATACCTTTCGCATCTCTACAATGTTGAAATTTGGTGGTCCATTGAAAATCTCCTTTGACTGCATCGATTTCAGCCTCTACAAATTTGCATGTCCAATTTGTTTGTGTTAGGCCTCTATATCAACAATAACTGTTGCACCTTTTGTAAACATGCTTGCATTTATTTTAGGAATTTTCACATTTAAGGTGGACATCCTAGCCACTTTGTTCCCTTTGGAAATCAATCTTCCATCCTTTTTGTACTCTTCAGTAGACATCGTACTCATCATGTGATGTTGGACCATGAGCAGCTTCTCACAATCATTTGCACTTCTAGATGCATAGTTGTTTGGTTGCCTTCTGTTATTTTGATTCTTCAATCTGCAATCACGTTCAAAGTGTCCTGGTTTACCACAATTCTAGCATCCTTTACTATCATTACCTAAATCATTTCTTTGGAGATTTCTTTGGCCTCTATCCCTCCCCCTACCTCAAATTTGTCATCTACCTCTTGCATGATCCTGATGTTGAGCTTGATGTTGGTTACTATTGCCACTTCCACTTTCAAAACCTCTACCTCTGCGTCTTTCTCTACCACAGTAGAATACCTGCTCAGAACTAGGTTTTCCTTTAGAGTTTGAGGCCTCATGAAGATCCTTTTCTTCAATAACCCACATGGAGACCAAATCAACAAAATTTGAATATTTTCCTTGGTCTGAGTAGAAGTTCTAAACTGCTTATATGTAGCTTCTAAACCACGAAGGCACACTTCCTTGTGTTGTTTTTCAAGCTTCTTCTTCTTTGTGTCATTCGTGTGCTTCTGCAAACCTCGAACTCCAACATAAACTTTGAGGTAGGATATAGCATAGTCAGAAGGGTTTCGATCCTTGATTACCTACGTAGCAGAAATCGGTATACCAGAACTTGTAGTTGCGTTCATACTTGCTGTACAATAAATGTGTGAGAAGCTGATTGCTCAAGTTTGATAATTGTATTATTTAGAAATGGAACGCAGGTAACATTATTGTTTGTGAATACAGAAGGTGATAATGAAGAACAAGGCGGCCATTGAGCTCTTCTGTGGATTTTACATTGTTCGTACCCATGTGGTTGAGAATGTCCAGTCGTACAGGAGATACACACCGTCGTCTCCGATTGGCACTCTACTACCTAAGCCTACATAGCTGCCCTCATTTACATAATCCGAGAGACGAAGACGGCGTGAAAAGTAGCGCTTTGCCATTTTCTTGTCAGGCTTCGTCGTCTCGTCGTTCTTAGGTAGCTTCTGAAGACGAACTTCCAGCAATTGTTTTGCTGCGTCATAATCGATAAACACAGCGATTCTGCAATCCGTAAAGCTCTCCAAGTCTCCAAGGGACGCGATCTGATATGAATTCACACTGTTGATGTCCAAGCCCAGTGCGGAATAGGAGGATCAACGAAGGCATTGGGATCGTCTGCGAAGTTCCGCGACATATCGATCTCCACTGCGATGGTCTTGGTGGCGTTTCCACGCAGGGAGTTACCAGTCTTCTCGTCGACCTCAAAGAGTCCAAAGCTCTCAGGACCTGACTGACCCACGCGCAGATCTGGCGTTATTGCAAATACGATGCCTCCGCCAAAGGTGGAAGTGCGGTCGTCGACAGGACTGGCCAACACGGCGAATGAAGTGGAGAAGGAGGCCGCGTAGGGCGAGCCCTTCTTCCAAAGCTGGACCTTGGATGCGTACTGGTAGTGGGTGGATGGATAGTAGGATACTACACTCTGAGTTTCACTGTATAGGAGAATTTGAGTTCCGGTTTGTCTGCTCACAGCATGACAGGTGGGAGGAAGTCAAAGAATATATCCGAACCTATGACACTTGCAATAGATCTAAGGTACCATGACATAAACCTCATGGCCTCTTATCATCCTTACCCATTCCAAAAAGGCCATGGGCTTCATTATCTATTGATTTAATCACATATCTACCAAAGTTGGATAAGTATGATTGCCATTCTTATTATAGTGGATAGATTTACGAAGATGGCACACTTCATTCCAACCACCAAGGCAATGACAAGTGTAGGCACTACAAGAATGTTTCTCAGATACATCTTTAGGCTTCATGGATTTCCTGATGATATTGTAATTGATCGAGGTCCATAATTCATATCCAGATTTTGGAACAATCTTTGCAAGCTCCTCGATGTTCAAGTTAACCATCTACAATGAATCATCCATAGAATGATGGTTCAAGAATACTCAGAGGAAGATTCGAGTACCTCGTTCATTGGAAAGTCTATGACATCAGTTATCGCACTTGGGAACCTATAGAGAACCTTCATAGAGCACCAATCAAGGTTCTAGAATTTCATAAGAAAAATCCAATGAAGTCGAGACCAGCGATCATGTCTGCTCCTCACGGAACTTGTTGCTTGAGGGGGAAATGATGTAATGGAAAAAGGAAACCATTTTGAACCTGTAGATTGCATGTGACTTCTATATCTCATGATTGGTTCAAAATTTCGAGACACCAATTCTTCCATTGCGTCTAGAACATGCAAAACCCTAGGATCGATTGTCTTCTTGTTTTATTCTCACATTTAGAGATGATGTTTCGAATTGACGACCTCATCAATTTGTAACAGCCGTTGATGAATTGCCCTTGAAAACCTATATAAGGAGGGGTTGGCCACATACATACTCAATCTTGCCAATGCCAATATTTGGAGCTCAAGGAGTCATGATCACCAAGTAAGTACTTTCAAAGTTCCAGCTCCAATTCTTGTCTTATAGTCATGTAGTCTAGTTCGTGGACATCCAACCTTGTCCTCTTGTAATCTCATAGTATGAGATCTTCTCTAATGATTTCTTATATCTAGTTCATGTCCCGGAAGGGAGTTCTTGTAATCAAGAGACCTTGCTTCATACCTACGGTCTTGGGTTGTGGGATCTTGTGCATCATCTCTAGTTGAGTTATCTATACCTTTGAATCTTGGGTTCTGGGAATTCTTGTATCAAGATTATTTCTTGTACTATTGCCCTAGTTGGGTGATCTTGTAATCAAAAGTATATTTCCAAAATCTTATCTAGTGTAGTTAGAGAGCATAATCTAGTGCTCTTCTCACACGCACAACACGTCAATTTGGTAAAGAATTAAGAGCATCATTTTTGCATGATAAGCATGTTATTGAAAATGTGCCAGAAATAGTAGATATAGATGTTTGGGATCCTGCAAAGACCACATCTATAGGTGATTGCATGTCTTATGTTACTTTCATTGATGACAATACATAGAAGGTATAGTATATTTCATGAAAGAAAAGAGTAAGGTGTTCACTCACTTCTAGAATTTTAAGGCTATGGTGGAAAAGTAGACACGAAAGTATATTCAAACATTGATATCTGATGGAGAAGGTGAACACATGTCAAATGCATTCAATAGCTTTCTAAAAAGTCATGGAATTTGATGATAATTTTCTTGCAGATATACACGAAAATAGAATGGTGTTGCTAAATGCAAAAATAGACATATTGCGGAAATAGCAAAAGCCTTGATGGCTGAGAAGAATATGCCTCATTGTTATTGAGCAAAAGTTGTACACACTGTTGTATTTGAACTTGCAGAAATCTTGTAGCATTCCTTTGGGATATTTAAATAGAGAACATGCATTTTTCTAACTAGAATGGTTGCAAGATAGTGTGGGATTCAAAAACGCATCCAGTAATATGCAACTCTACAAGGATAGAGAGCTGATCAGCCAAAGCTGTTGTTGCAAATTATTCGTGAAAAAGGAGGAAGAAAGTTAACTCATATTGTCTTAGTAGCAAGATACTTTCGGAGTCTAAGGAGAAAAATCTTGGTCAACATTGTTGATTCAACATGCTTAGTAGTATGCTCAAATATGCGTTTCACATCAAAGCTCAGAATGTCATTAACTTCATTAACTTAAATATTTATATTTCCAAAGGTTCCCAAGTCTCTATAAAGATGGCAAGCCGCAGAGTGCAATGATTGGAAAAGAAAAAAAAATGGATTTGCACACAGAGTTCGATGTAACTATAAGATAATAGAAGTTTCAATCTTTTTCTAAGTGAAAATCCTTTCATTTAAACTATTCAAAGCCTTTGCCCTTTATCCCTCTTCATTCTTGTGATCAATGCGAAAGGGTAGTGTTTATAACGTCCCTTATCGTATAATGTTAAGATGAAATCGCATTCATTGAAACATTATATGTCATTCTTTAGCGTAAGGATTTCACGGGTCACAAATAAAGGAGACATAACATGTCCAAGTGAGTTTCTATTAAGGAAGTTTCTATATGATTTTATGTACTCATACGATTCACAAAGCGCGGTAATTTTTACAAAAAAAAAGACCCCCTGTCAGTAATGGCGCTCATAAATGCACATTTCGTCATATAATGCCAATAGATGCACTTCATTTCATCACATGCACATAACACCCTGGCATAGAACCATAACAGAGGCTGTTCTTTAATGTATTTCCATGATCCTAATAGAGACAACAACCATTTCTTGTAGAGCCAATGGTCATCTATAGTTTATCTTCTCGCCACCCGATCTCATAGATGGGGTTTATATTTGCACCTATCAAATTTTCAAACATTAAGTGCATTATTATTGGTATGTCTATTGGAAAAAATGTATAGCCTCCTTCTTTCTCATGCGCACTTATCGCCTTCTGTTTCTATCACCACACAGGAGTCCTGTCAATAGATCATGCATGTTCTTCTCCTTGGCTTGGCCACCACTCTGATCATCTTCATGAAAAGTACAGGTCAGCTCACCATCCCGAAACCTTCCCCCCTTTCTTTTCTGACCCCGAGTGTGTGCAACTCTCCCCTTTCATAGAATGAAACAGATATCTCAGACCCCTCCTTTCACACTGCTTCAAATCCTTTTCTCCCCTCTGGATCCCTCCAGAGCAAGCCTTCCGCTTCTGCCTTCCCCTCCAGAATGTCGAGCCTCATTTATCCTGTCCACGTTTCTAAAATGCCACTTTGAAGCTATTAGATGATTTCCCTATTTCCACGTTTCCATTTTTCTTTTTCTATTACATAACATACTATATTCATAATACACATACATAGTTCTTAACGTATGTTCACATATGCACATACATATACTTATGCACACATGCATATGTACATAAATCTATATAGTACACATACATAGTTCTTAACGTATGTTCACATATGCACATACATATACTTATGCACACATGCATATGTACATAATAGATTAGCGTAGTCATGTAACACAACGCACACATAATCATGTACATATGCGTTAGACACACACATGCACAAACATTAAACATGCACGTATATACATATATTCACATGTGCATATAATGTGTGTTGATATGCAATCATGTATATCACACATTGTTAAACATGCATAAAAAATATTCACAGATTTAATATAGACAAGCACATACAATATACTCATAAGCACACATACACAGACACACTTATATTAATGCGTTCAAGTCACATTTACTCATGCATATTCATCTATAACTTGGCACACATGCTGGTATGCAAACCTTGAAGCAAGAAAATGAAACAATGGCATATGAACATATGCAAGTATTTCTCAAATGAACAAAAAGAGGTGCATTCAAGGATAGAAGGCACCAAGTTTGAGCATGTTGGTAGCATCTGTCCCAAGTTGAATGTCATTTGTAAATTTTACCATGAGCTGAGCTTCAAATAAATGTTTCATATTCGATTCCCATATTTCATGACGCGGATCTCTGGATCAGCAAAGATGAATTTCCAAATACACGCTTTGTGGATATGATTTCCGTCAATAGTAGCATGGAAAAACTGCTAGCTTCAACAAATTTTGAGTTTCAGTATGTAAGTCGAGAGAGAGACAGAGAGAGAAGGCGCAATAAATATATATATATATATATATATATATATATATATATATATATATATATATATATAGAGAGAGAGAGAGAGAGAGAGAGAGAGAGAGAGAGAGAGAGAGAATGCTTTCATAGACAAATCACGTGCACCATGTTGCAGAAGGTGAAGAACAAGCGATGGAGGCAGTTAGATAGATATGAGAGAGAGAGAGAGATCAAAGTGGCGATGTTTCATTAGTCATTGATTAATTTATGCGTGCGCACTAAGCAGTAAATCTTTAACAAGTGCATCAAGAATAGAACGATCCATAGCCTCATTCAAAGCTTGTGTAGGTCGAAAGTCACTTCAATAAGAGCTATATTTGCTGGGTCAGCAACAAAGCTTAATAAATAACTCCCTTTGGTGCACGATCATTACCGTGTTCATGTGTGCCCAGAGAGATAGATAGATATGAGAGAGAGAGAAGCACGTACGAAATGTATGGACCTAAAGAAAATATGATTATGAGAAACAATAAAAAAACATTGAAAAAAATGCAAGAAATATTATATGAAATTAAAAGGGTTCAAGGCTATGGGATGACCTCAGAGAGAGAGAGAGAGAGAGAGGAGGAGGGGGGGGGGGGGGGGGACTTAATATACAGTTCGATAGAGGGAGGAAGAAATAGCATTCACAAAATAGAAAAAAAATGTATAAGATCTTATTTATCTATATTCGATATGTTTGTAGCTATGACGTTCTATTCACTATGCATAATAACTACATAATGACTATAGTAGACTCCAATTTTTGCGTTTTGGAAGCACAAAAATTAGTTGTGCTACGATTGTTTGGAGTTAGAGAGAATATGGTGAAGTCAAAACATCAACTTTCCCTATCACTAAGATATGTTCATGGAAACATTGAGCAAAACGGACTCATTCAAGTAATGGTACATGTATAGTTCAAATTGTTTTTCATGAAGTTCGCATAACATGCAAAAAATTAACACAATGCAATGGCTGAAGAATAGGTCACGATGTCATTATATGTTTTTTATTAAGATTCACAAGGCGAATAGTTTTTTTTCCTTTCATGAGAGCATCTTTTATTTTAACAAATGTACTAATTATGATTTTGCCCCCCCCCCTCCCATGGATCTTCTCTCTAGGTTATTGCATGTTTGGAAGTAAAGAGAAGCAAAGCACTTGTAGTGAAGACTTAAGGTAAAGTGAAGGCCGAAGACAAAAGTAACGAGAAGACTGAAGAGAAGTCAAAGGGTGCCTTCTCACATTGTAGCTGAAAGTCTATGTTCTATCTGGTTGATCCACACTGTACAAAATGTCTTGTATGATTGAGATTTATTGGACGAAATCGATCGTATATTATTACCATCATTGAGCAGAGGTCATTTATTTAGCACATCGAGTACTGCTGGTTTTTTTTAGCATTGTATTTATCATTCCACATTCGTGATGCATACGCCCTACGTCCTTCATTTTTGCATGCCGAGCCTTTCTCTTCCAAGGTGCAGGCCCACGATGTATGAAATGAGACATCCTACTGGGGCAAGGCATCTAGCATGCAGAGGCCGCTCACCGAACATGGAGAACGACCCACACCGGGGCCTGATCCAACCCTGCACCACTCTCTCCTTCCTCCTTCTCGACACTTGAACATGGCCTGAAGCAAGGCGGTTGCTCAGTGATCCTTGACACGCCACCCACTGCTTGACAAGAGAAAACAAGAACTTTGGTGTTAGATCAAATATTCTAGGTACCAGCATTTTAAGTTCTTTGAATTTTTTGCATTGTTCCATGCACTTTAAATAGAAAGATTGTTTTGTTTCCCGAGCTTGAGCATTCACAATCCACATTAGCTTAGTCCATACACCTATGCACTCTTGTTTTTATTCCTGATTAACCTAGGAATTTGACATTTTCATAGCTTAGATAGAACATTAGAAACATTAGAAAAATATCATAGAAAAGGGAGGAAAACACATTGAATTTTTTTGGAATTAAAGAAAGAGCAAGAAAGGGAAATTAGGAGAGATTTAAATAATAAATTAAAGAGAAAATCAAGATCAAGATCAAGTGAAATATTCAAGCAGAATTCAAGTCAAAGAACAACTAAGTTAGATCAGATTCTGGCCTAGGTGGAGAGCGTTTAGACTGACCTCCACCTCTTGGCTCGTGACCCATCGAGTTTCTTCTCTGAGCTCTACTCTGACCTAGGAGAGATAGTAGAGCACTCACACTAGACATCATTCTCAGCTCTAGGATAGACCAGAGAAGAGAGGTGGAGGAAGTATCTAAGGAATTAGTGATAGAGAAACAGGGGGCTCATGTAGTCCAAGTGGTTTTAAGAGAAAAAGGCAAGTTCACAGGATTGAATTTAATTGAATATTTAGATGTGTTTGAGGACCACACACATATCTATGGACTACCTCAAGAAATGTTTACACATTTCTTCACACAGGTAGTTTCAGGATCTATCTTCGATCTATATCAGTCCACATAGCAAAGCAATGGGCTGAATTCAGAAAGGAACTTCATAAGTTATTTTACCTAGAAGATTTTTCCCAACACAATAGAGAAGGGTTCCTGTGGTGGGTTAATTCCCTGAATCCCACTACCCATACTCACCTTTTGCATGAGTTCTTGAGAAGATATACCTAGCTTCCACAAGCTCATTTGGACTCGTTAAAGCCAGACTTAGTCTTTTCCTTTCTTAAGATCTTAAGTCCTGAAGATAGGATTGAGGTTGAGAGGAGGATAGAAGAGCATGGTAAGAGGTTTGGTTTGATAGAAGATTGGGCCATAGTTAGGAGAGAAGTGGAAGCAGTTGTCCAGATGAGGCAACAACACATGTATTATATGATATAATGGCAGCAATTGGTCCACAACCACCTAGGGAGGCAACTCTTCCAGCAATTGCGAATGTTCCTACAACATCAACTTCTGCTAATGTTGCATCAACTTCACAATCACCTGTAGAGTTATAGCTTGAGATTCTAAGCAGGCAAATAGAGAATCTTATTTCAATGCAAGTGTCTTTGTCAAAAGAAATGGCCAACATACATAATAAAGTCTATTCTATGGGGTATCACAACCCCACTCCTCCTCAAGAGAGTACTAGTTATGTTGATCCAATACAAAGGAACGTTATGCCTATTCCGAACATGCAAGTTTAGGTAATGCCTCAGCGTGCACCTCTAGTGCAGCCTGTTGCTCAACAGACACCTGCACGTCCAATCCAACTCACGTTTTAGAGAAACACTGGTCCATTTGAGAGACGAGCAACTGGTGGGTTTGGAGGGGCAAAGAGATGTTTATGGTGCAACACATAGGAACATTTCCCCTATGCATGTGAAGAGCTAAAGCAAGCAAACAAACATCAGTTGGTGATAGATATATATAATAATCTTTGTAACTTTAGGACCTACCTTCCTCTACCTGTGAACTGGGGGAAGGGAGGAACGAAGAAACTTTATGAGAATCTATCAAGTAATAATGCCAGCAAATCAGCAGCTCAATTAGAGCCACTAGAGGAAGGAGATGAAGAAGAGAGTAGACCTCAACCGCAAAGAAACTACTCTGTAGAGGCTTTAGTGAGTGCTAGGGACGCGATCATGTAGAAGATTGCATGTAAGTCTCTTGGAGATCAGTTCTCGGTCTACTCGCATATAGCCAATGTAGAGGAAAAGAGAAAGAGGGATGCGAACCAAGAAGAGGCTGAGCTAGAGAGGAGAGTGACAAGGAAGCAAAGTAAAGAACTTGAAGAGATTGATAAAGAACCTGAAAAGAGAGTGCAATTTAAAGAGCTTATTGCTTCTGAAGAGGAGGCAAAGAAGAAAGAAATAAAGGAGAGAAAGAGGCCAGTTGGGCCAATCAAAATTGAAGAGCCAAGTAAAGAGAAAGAGAAAGAACGAGAACCTATTCACAATACTGATGACACTCAAGAGAATATTCAAGAAAAAGGTTAAGAGAAGAAGAATAAGAAGAAGAGGACCCCAAAGGCGGTATTGATTTCTGAATTAGAAAAGAAGAATGATGCGAGAGAGATATTAAATGATATTCTGTTAAAGAGCCAAGTGACCATGTCCTTGGAGTAGGTTTTTTGTATAGCAAAGCTTGAATTCAAGGATAGCTTTATTAAGTTGATAGAGAGGAAAATGCTCCCATTCCATGAGGATGTATAACTAGAAGAGGCGATTGAAGATACAGAAGTAACAAATGAAGTAGTAGCCTTGAGCGACTCTTCTCACGATGAGGAGGATCAGATTGCAGGTTCCATAGGAACTCCTTAGGTCCTATATATGCACCTGATGATGAGATGAGAAAGATAGAAAGTGAGTATACCAGAACTTTTTGGGCAAGAGGGACACCTGAAATGGAGGTGAAATTAGGAAGTAATGAAGATTCATGTTTTGCTTCAGCCTTGATTAACTTAAGGTCACAAATAAATGTGATCAGTAAGAACCTATATGATTAGCTTAGGTGGCCAATAGACAAGGACCATGGATGGAGGATGAGTACAAGGGATAATGGCTCTAGAGCTCTACTTGAGACATGCACCTTTGTATGTGTGACGATAGGAGGGATTTCTAAGGAATTCCACTTCTTCGTCCAGGATCACTATTCACATGAGGCTATCCTTGGACAACCTTTTATTACCGAAGTGTGAATGAAAACTAAGGCTGTTCAAGATCTGGTCTACGTTCTTTACAAGTAATGAGAGTGTGCCCAAATCATTCAAGAAATAGAAAGAATATAAGAAAGAGACCCATTAACTTTCATGACCATGATGATTGTATGCCCGTAGGAGAGTATGGGGCTTCTGCTGATCAAAAGTTATGTTAGGATCTAGTGTTGAGCGAGACAATAGTGGGAGTTGGTTTGAAGTCTCATGTGACTCTGTACATTGATTTGAGAGTTTCTTTATTTATTCATCTACATTTAAGTTGTGCTTACAAAAGGAAAATGTTTCAAATAATTTCAGAAAGATTCATGAAAGACATTATAAAGATTTAGGAATCATGTTGGCTAATGAGAAAATTGAAAATGTGATCCAATTGGAAAGAAGTTCAAGTACTTTGGAAGAGCTTGAGTAGGCATTTGAGAGATATGAAAAATCTGAAATCATTATGCTCACTTCTATCCAAGCATATGAAATGATTGATGAGTTCCTAAGAGAGCATGAAGTGAATGTGAACATGAAGTATAAGACCGTTGACAAGAAAGTGAAACCTATTGCTGAACCTCTTCTAGAAGATATTCATGAGAATATTTGTGAGTGTCAGATGACCCTATGCTGAGATGACGAGAGCTCATAGGGCATCATTTTTTTGATGAGACTATTACAAAGGTAAAGTTTGGAGATAAATCATGCCTAAGAGATGAAGAGAGGGAGAGAAGTTCATTGAAGTCATCAAGAAACACGAAAAAACATTTGCACTTTTTCCACATGAGATAGGTTGTGTAGACTCGTAACAAGTACCTCCCATTATTATCTTTATAGTGCCACATATGCTATGGAATATCTGGCCTAAACTAGTCCCAAATGCTCGCTTGCCTGAGCTCATGAGGCTGATAAAGGAAAAGATATCCATGCAGATATTGGAAGCATCCTCAGATCCATATTCAAATAGGTGGTTCACAATGCCTAAGAAAAATGGGAAACTTGGTTTCATTGAAGATCTATAGCATTTGAATAAAGTCACAATTACAAATGTAGGGACAAGACCTATAGTAGATGCGTTTGCTGAAGCATTTGTTGGGCATTCCATCTACTCTATGGGCGATCTATATTCAAAGTACCACCAGTTTCAGTTGGCTATTGAGAGTAGAGATATCATGATCATGAAGACTCCACGCGACCTTGTATGATGTGTACTTTGTCGTACGGACCAACAAATTCTGTGGCTCACATGATGAATGCCATGAACCTAGTCCCAGGAGACTTTTATACCATCATTGACTATGCCCTTTATTTATTATATTCCGATAAGGGGATGTCAGGAAAGAGTGAAAGATGAAAGTTTAGATGCTTTTGGGTGCAAGAATTTTTTAGTGACCATATCTCTGACTATTCTTTGAAGATGTGGGGCTAACACTTTCTCTAGAGAAATCCATTTTTGGAATCGATGAGGTCCTCATTGTAGGACATCTATGTGGACACTATGGCCGCAACCCATACCCACAGAAAGTTGAGGCCACTAGCAAGATTTGTGAGGTTTGTCATAATGTCTATGAGGTGAAGAGGTTCTTGGGATCCTATGTATGTTATGTGATCTCGATTTCTCACTTTGTGCACGTTGCAAACCCATTACATGATCTTCTCAGAAAGAAGAAGAAATTTGTTTCGAGAGAGAAACAGTCGAGAGTGATGCGTAAACTAAAATAGCTATTAGTTAAAGCCCTGATTATGAAGCCTTTTGATAGTCAAAGGCCTATCATTTTGACTGTTGACACCAGTCGTATTGGTATAGGTGGGGTCATAGGACAGGATGATGATGACGGGCAGAGATATGCAGTGTGGTTTGGTGCGAAGATTTTTCACGACACTCAAAGAAAATATCCGCAAATAAAGAGAGAGCTATGGGGATTGGTGACTACTTTAAAGACTGATAAAGAGTATTTTATTGGAGCAAGTGTGGTAGTTGAGACCGAATGTCTTCCATTGATTGGTATGATAGTTGTTCATCTCCGGATCTTTCTATGCTTAGATGGATCTCGTATGTAAAGTTTATAAATACCACTTTTGTTCACATAGCTAGAAAGTTAAATACAGTGGGTGATATGCTTTCAAATGCAAAATTTGATGATGAAGCTGATGATGATGATGAGGTAGAAAGAGATATACACATGATGAGATATGATCCATTAGTATATGTATATGAGCAATTCCATGAGACGATAGTAGGAAGAAATTCACTAAATGATGGTTTGGGCCGTATGTAGTGATGTCAGTGTTTTAAAATGGAATGTATGAGCTTCTCGAACTAGATGGTACTCCTTTCAGGTCTTTGATTGCAAGAAAGAGGATAAAGCTATTCAAGAAAAGAAATTATGCAGATTATGAGATTGAGCAGGAACTGTTGGAGGATGTCGATAATACTTATGCTAGTGCCGATGAAGAACAATAAATAAAGAAATTGAAGAAAAGCTGGATCGAACAACGATGAAGATATACCAAATTATTTAGGTGAAACGTTTTCAATTTGAATTCTATTTTCTTTTCAAAAGAGCATATGCATTGCATTTTTGTGTGTGATAAAGCCCTATACAAGTTTAAGAAAATTATGTACAATGAAGAAAGCAAACATGTATTATGGTTTTGCATGAAACATGAGGGACTAGAAATGATATAAATAGAATCAGTTACTAAACTAGAGACTTTCAGGAGTGAAAGCTTGGGAATATGATGGCATACTTAAATTGAGTGTGTGTATATGCTAATAGACTTGAATGCTTAGTGAGTGGGATTCTTTGGATCCTACTATTTATTTTATACGAGATTCTACCTCCATGTAGATCATAGTTTTGAAAAACCTTCATACTCAAGCCAACTTTCTATGTATGTGCATGTTGATAGTGCACTATGATGGGCTAGTAGGTAGGTAGAACAATCTTGGTTGGGTGATCAAGGCCATGATTTGACGTTAATTTCATCGTGGGCCTCACCTATCTGTTGTGATGTGCCTGCATGGGTCGGTAGGCGAGTGGAGTCACTCTGGCTGGGTGGTCAGAGCTAGCAACTGACGCCGATTTCATGTAGGTCTAACATTGTGTGTTGTGCGCTATGTTGGATCGACAGACAGGTGGGGTAAACTTGGTCAGGCAGACAAGTCCATGCGTCACAACCGATTTGAAAATTAGAAAGAGAAAAATCAAAAATAGAAATAAAAGATGTGATTTTCCAAAAAAAGCAAGAGAACATGGAAGATAATTTTGGAAATAGAAAGTTTAGATAAGGGAGGTTAGAAGATTCTAGAGAGAACTCCTAGGAGGAAACCTATAAATAGATGCCCAATCCTCATTTGTTTTCCCCCCCTCGCATGCAGCTTCTCTCCAGGTATGCCTTCCCGTCTTTTCTTGCTCATTCATTTCATTCATGCTCTACTTTTATGTTTATACTTTACGGATATGGTGTTGAATTTTTCTTTATGACCCCACCTCTGAACCTCTCCATCTCTAGCTATAATGCCAATAGAGGGAGAGAGAGACAGAGAGAGAGAGATTATACGCATTATGCATAGGCATGAATGAAGATTTTGATGAGAGAGAAAGAGAGAGAATCATCTACTTCTCTAAAGGTTGCTTACATGCTTGATTTTTTCAAAGAACTTGGTGAATACATGCTTTATGCGACAGATGTTGTGCAATCAAATATTGGATCTCAGATTTATATTAGAGAATTTTGTTTTGAAGCTCTGCTTGCATATAATTTCTCTCTCTCTAGGAGCTTGTTTCAATCCATACAATGACTTCTTGAATCTTCATTCATAAGGTGTATAATTAGGGTTTTCCAATCCTAGATATTGTGATATGTGTACCTTTTCACTTATCCAACCATTGAGGAAAGCATTCCTCACATCAAATCGAAGTAGTTTCCTATTTTATGCAATTGCCACATTAAGAAATGTCTTGATGGTGGTCAACTTTATAACTCTTGAGAAGGTCTTCTCATAGTCTATGCCCTCAGTTTGAGCACATCCTTTAGAAACCAATCTTGCTTTGTACCTACAAATTGATCCATCTATATTTCTTTTCAACTTATAGACCCAACTACAATCTAGTGCCATCTCATTGTTTGCAATGGGACCAATTCCCATGTGTCCATTTCTTTCAATGCTTCTATCTCCTCTTTCATAGCTCTTTTCTAATGAGTTTTACCCTTTGCTTCTTCAAACATTGAAGGTTCTTCTAAATTTGAGTCTTTGGCCAAATAAATAGAGTGTTTTCTAAGAAATGTAGAATCATATACATACTTTTTAGGTTGATATCTCTCCTTGAAAGAGTGTTTCATGTCATCACATGTCCGCACTTCATGCTTCTCTCTGGGTTCTTCAAGATCAAATAATAATGCGACATTTCTAGCCACATGATTGGAACAACCAGAATCAATATAGAAAAGATGATCAACATCTTTACCTTGCTTGGATGTCATGTTCATGATGAGTAGAGAATCCTCTTGGTCTTCTATGTAGTTTTTATAATCTCTTCTTCCTCTGAATCCACCTTGATAATTGTTGTTGTTGTAGCCTTTGTTGTACTTGTGATTGTAATTGCTTCCTCCATTCTTGAATCTCCCTCTGGATTGTCCATAGCTCCCTCTATGGAAGACTCTTCCCCTTTGATTCCTTGTGTTCTTGAAGCATTCTTCCATGGTATGGTTGGAAAGGCCACAGATGTTGCAAGATGGAGTGTTGTAGGATCTCCCCCTGCCTTGTTTTCCTTCTCTGCCCCTTCCTCTAGTACCTCTTCCTCTACCTATGTAGTTAACTTGAGGGGTACTAGCCTTTTCTTCATTCTTTTTGCTTTTACCCTTATCCTTATTTTTATTCTTATCTATATAAAGGGCAAAAGTTTGGTTACCTCTAGAGTTGTCACCATTCTTGTTGATATTTGTCTCATGGGTGAAGAGGTGCCCCATCAAGGTGTTGAGGTCACATATCTGCATATCCATATAAAGGTCCATTGCTATGGTGAAGGACTCTCACTTATCATTAGCTTTGATTTCATTGATGATCTGCCTTACTATGTGTTATTCTTCTATCTCCTCTCCAATGCTTACAAGCTCGTCAGCAACATCCTTCATCTTGGTTACATAATCAGCCATAGTTTTCTTTCGTTGCTTTTTTAGGGTTGTAAACTCCATCCATAGCTGGTTCTTCCTAGCTCCTATATTTGATGAGAAATATGATGAGAGTACTTCACAAGTTTCTTGGGAGGTCTTGAAATTCCTAATCTGAGGCAATAAGAAATCAGATATTCAGTTTAGTAGATAAGAACTCGCAAGAGCATCCTTTGCACACCATGTCATCAACTTTTCTTGCTCTTCCCTTGTGGGTTGATGTTTGCTACTGAATGTTGGCATCTCTTCATCTCCTGAGATGTATCCATATACTATTCTCCCTTGATGGTAGGCTTGCATCCTTGGTGACCATGCTGGGTAGTTGCTTATGTCCAATTTTTCAATGAACGATGGAAATCCATCTCCCATCTTGCTTGTTGTTGCTCTGATACCACTGTTGGAGGAGATGGATAGTCTTCAGAGATGAAGTGGTGTTGCTTAAACCTCTTTCACATCAGCGAAGAACAAGTACTAGAGAGTGTAGTGGGCCTCTTTAGCTTTCTAATGATCATAAATAATCACCTATGTTGTTTAAAACATGATCCACTAATCAGTGGATCAAAACAAATAGATAGGAAATTGATCCAAGGTCATAGGCTTGTTATTTTAGTCTCTACACCAATTCAGTATAATGTACAGTGCTCTGACCATGTTAGCAATTATCCTAATTCCTTTTACTGGTGTCTAATTAACTTAAACACCTACCAATCATGAGTGATTTCACTAAAAAAGATGAACTACATGCTAAGTATGATGTTTGACAAATCATAGGACTTCCTCGATATTTTCAGGATGCATCAGAGTACAGACCAGAGAGTAAAGATATGATAATATCTCACGATTGAGAGAACCAATGTTAATGCAATTTTGTAGCTATAACGTAGATAGCATACTGAATCTATGATGCTTTAAATCATGACAAATGATGAATCATACACTGAATAAAAGTTCTAAGAAGATCACTGTACTGATGTAGTCATGGCAGAGAAGTGAAGTAAAGATGTAATGAAAATGTATGTATTAGATCACATAAAAATACAATGTCATTGGCAATAACCTATTGCACAATTTGAGGGGAAGTGATTGAGCTATGGAGTGAGCTCTCAAGTCACATAGGATACCTCTCTATTGCTCTCCAAAAAGTTAGGGTATCACGAGAGTCTTTTGATTCTCTTTTATAGTTGCGTTTGGAGCCAATCTTTTGACTTCAAATTCAAACGTTCACCCAAAATTAAATCCTATACTATAAGATATATTTTCTCATCAATAAATTACCAAATGAATCGAGATTTGATGCTTCCTAACTCCTTATGGAAGTAAGGATCTTTTTTCAAAGGTAAATGTAATTTATTTTACAAGGGATTGATCATATAAGGCTCCATGATAAATATGCTAAGAACCCAAGCATGTTGGCTTGGATTCTCTTTCACCAACAAAACCATCACCCATCTTGATGTAGCTCATATACCACTCAGAGAACTTGGCAAAGCTTGTAGGAGGTAGAACTAGAGGTAGAACTGTGAGGCTAAAACTAATGAAGAATGCCCCAGCCAACCAACATAGGACATCCATTCAACTCTTGGAGTCTCAAATATACCTTATAGGCTTATGATTAGTTCAAAATTCATTATGTACTTTGGAACATCGATGAGAAAGTTTTGATACAAAACAGATAAGTTTGCACATTGACTACTTCAAAAATCTTGTTATTTTGGGATGAAACACTCAACTTCAAACGCTTAGAGTAGCCAACTTGATTACAATTGGGAAAATTCCTTTTGGATGGCCATTATACATAGATTTGAGTAGCTAAAATGCACAAGAGAAGTTATTAACATCAACTAATGTGTTTTCAATAAGCTTAACACTAATTGGTGGTACCTCGATTTTTTTTGGGCTATGCAAAAATAGACCCTGAGAACATAAAATGAAAATTTCTCACAATCTACTAAACCAAATGTTACCAAGATTTGTACACATAAAATATAAAATATCTTTCCAATGAATGCATCAAATTTGGAGCACTTTAGAAGGAGAACCAACCTCTACAAGTTTATTGGAATTCAAGATGATGGTGGAGAGAAATGAAGAATGAAAAAAGTGATGCCCAAATGTGTAAGCATATTTCATCAAACTATTTTACATGTAATTTAGAGTCAATATATGAACTTTGAATCATTCCATGACTCTTTACTAGTGGATTTTGAATTAAAATCCAAGCATGTATGGTAATTGTGATGAAGAAATCATCCTCCTATAAAGTAGGAAAAGTGAAGTCAAATCTAACAACTTGATTATAGGTGATTGATTAATTAGCAATCACACCAACCTCAAATAAATGGAAATTAGTTCATTTCTTTATCCTTTTACAAGTTTAAAAATTCTAGGATTTTACATGAATAAGTGATCCATAAAAGATCCTTATGAGATATCATAAATAAACATTGATGAAGACTCGTCAATGGATATCTTTGTTACATTCTAAATGATGGTTCTTTGATGTATAGCAAAGCCACCTCAAGCATAATATAAGCTTGATGATCTAACGTAAACAACATACCATGAAGCTTTAGATTAGTCATTCCAAAAGCCTAAGATTTGAATTTTTCAAGAGATGGGTATAGCAATGTATGGCGATTCTATCAAGTTCTCATACATACAAGGATTCAATCATGGCAAAAGGAACTCAAAAATACTCAATCATAATTGTAAAGATGGAAAAAGTAAATATGATTACGAGATAGGCTTTTGATATTTGAGGGCCATTTTTATGTTCTTATAATTATCTAAAAAAATGTTTTCTTTTTTCTTATTTTCTTTTAAATGCTCCATAGGGCTAATTTTTCCTCATAATGTTTTCCTTGCAAAGCACATAAAAATCGCAATAAAATAAATTCCAATGACTCAACATTCCATAAGTGATAAAAATATAGAGGAGTATAATTAGCCATGTGGCTTAAAGAAAATCTTTATTGATTCAGATGTGGAGGTTCAAGGGTTCCCATTGTTTGGGGACACTCTTCTAGCATATACATAGTTGACAACTCTATGTTTTAGGCTAGAAGTAAACACATAGAGGTTCACTATCACTTTTTTAGGTAAGTACTATTGGTATAGGACATAGGAGGATCAACTTGCGAATATGATTACCAAGTTCTTTGAAGATTCAAACCTTATGAATTTTATGAACGATATCAACCTGAAGGACAAGGCGAAAAGAAACATTGAGGGGAATTGTTGAAAATCAAAAGTGCAAGCTCAAGTAAATGGAAAGGATCCACCTTCCAAATCACTAAGAAGTCAATAAAAGTCAAATGATAAGCATGTGGTAGTCACACCAAATCGATTTCAACTACCAAACCTATTAGAGAAAAGTTAGGAGATAATTTTGGTGAGATCCAATCTCAATTGAATCTCACCAAATCATACTTTTCTATACATACAAATCCGAGGACACTTCATCGTCAATTATCCAAGCAAATTATTGTTCTTAGCATGTCCACACACTTTGTAGGAAACTCTCCCTCAAGTAAGTTCACCCCCTGCTAACTTACTCAACATATTGGTCAGAGTTCTTTTATCTTAGTCTCTCAAGGTGTTGATCAATTTTGGAGTAGTCCATTTTGTTGTAGTTGCTTTAGAAAGGCTTAACATTCCTTGTGGATTATGTTTCAATTATCATGCTCTTTCGCACAACAAATGGAGGGGGGTCAAAGCATCCTTTATAATAGGAACACTTGTATCTCGATTCTTCAAATATACTATATGATGTAGAATGAGTTCCTAACCATGCGTTAATGAAGGCCCGAGTCCTCTCTTGATTTTCCTTTCGGCACATGAGCCTTGATGCTATTCAAATGGATTCTTCATAAATGAAGACTTTACTGGATCCTTTCTCTACAAAGAGAAGGATCCTTATCTTTGTCCACATCCCTTAGGTGGTTTGGTAAAGTTTTGGCCCCTTGACATGGAACTCCAGAGTTCAACCTCGAGACTAGACATGTAATGGCTTTGATCTGCTTAAACTAGTTGTAATCCAGCCTACCAGATGTAACTCAATCTAACCCTTGCTTTGTGAAATATAGAGCATTCGACAGGTACTATGCCCATTCATCCATACAATTGTACTTTCAAAGTTAAAGTTGAAGGAATAGATGCCTTTCGAACCTCCTTTTAAAAGTTAAAAAAGTAGGTGCCTGTTGAACTTTGTTTTTTTTAATCCCTATGCTTTTGTGTAAGAGGAACATAATTTCTCTATAGGCAACGCATCTACATCATCATGACTCCTGTGTTCTATAGAGTGCTTTATGTATTTCGTGTCCTGTGTTCTATAGAGTGCTTTATGTATTTCGTGTCCTGCAGCGAGTTCTCGATGTCATCCCATTGTTCTTGTCGACATTGGCTGGCTGTCAACTCTCCGCCTTTTCTGTACTCAAGCGAGGAAAACAATGACTCCAACGTAGAAATTAGGGCGCTGTTTGCGACTTCCAGACCACGTAAGTTAATGAATCTGCAGTCCACGTTACTATGTTGGAGATGGCGTGTTCCTAAGATGGCGACTGACGGCGATGGAGGTTTCGTCAAACAAGGAACTCTCAATGAGGAAAGTCAGTAGGAATTCTCAATGAGGAAAGTCAGTCGTTCCTATGGTTCCTAGATGAATAAGATATAAGGATAAATTCTGATGAGATTGCAGACGTAGAAATTTTCCTGTGTTCTGATTTGTTTTGTGGATACGTTATGGAAGATGGTAATCGATTAGGAATTCCAAACGGACTGTATTCTATACCGCTATCTACTCTTCTTCCTCATAGCCTAATCTTGCCATCTACTCTTCTTTCTCATAGCTGCATTTAATTGAAAATACAATGTGAAGGGCATAGTATCATCATACCCTCTTCTTTCTCATAGCTGCATAGTATCCATCAATTTGACAGTACAATGTGAAGGGCATAGTATCATCATACCCTCTGCATCCCACACAAACAAGGGTATGACACACAGCACCTACTGCGAAGTAACAGCGCCCAAACACTTGTTTAAGGTAGGAACTCGAAAGGGTTAACATTTCATCATATCATATGATTAGGAGTTTTTAACTAGTGTCACAAAGAGAAAGTGAACCCATACACCCCTCAAAAAAGGTAAATGACTATGGGAATTGAACTCATGACCTATTGGCTAATAGCATGAGGGGCTAGCCCCTTGCCCCAAAAATGCATGGTTGAGGATAAGTTCCAAATCCTTTCTCATCGGGTGTGGCTCAACCATCTCCTACCTTTCCTTTCTTGATTCTAACACTCTCTCCCCTTTCTAGAGATCATTGTCCCAATGACCGATCCTTGATCTCCCCTTGAATTGAGTGCTCAACCTTACACAATCAATTGAACCACTTTGTTCTCAACCTTGGTCCCTGGAACCCTTGCTCTCAACCTTGGTGTCTTGAAGCTTTCCTTTTTTATTCTTGGCAACTTGCCTATGGACTTTCCTTGTTTGCAACCTTGGTGTCTTGAGCCCTTTTTCTCAACCTGAGTATCTTGAGTTTGGTTCTCACCCATGCTAGGTATCTTGTATCCTCAATCTAGTCCTCCCATTGAAAAGTTTATTTTGCGAGCTTTCCAACTATAACTTACATGCCTACTTCCATCCTACGGATTGGAAGATACATTCTAATCTTTGTTGGGCTAATTTTTAAAGTGCCATGCACACTTTACATTCACCTTGCCCAAGCATATTTCCTAAGCTTTGATAACCATTGTGGAAATAATCATAACCTATTTGCTAGGAATTCAATGGACTAACCACTTTTCCCAAAAGCCATGGGTGAGGATTATTTCCTAATCGTCTCTTTTAGGGTGTGGTTCAACCATCTCCTACTTTATCGTTTCTTAAGTCGAACAATGACTCGTGCACTTAAGCTAGTATCACATGATGTACATTCTACGTTTGATGATATCCAACGTTATACCATTAATTGGAGGGACACACTTGTTTGACAACGGGTCTTTAATGGTGGAGCACTTGTAAGTA
The DNA here is from genome assembly GCA_020310875.1 of Ceratopteris richardii. Classification (NCBI taxonomy): domain Eukaryota; kingdom Viridiplantae; phylum Streptophyta; class Polypodiopsida; order Polypodiales; family Pteridaceae; genus Ceratopteris; species Ceratopteris richardii. The sequence continues at coordinate 41,393,666 of CM035406.1, read as the reverse complement.
TAATGAACTTTATCTACACAAGTGGAACCATTAGAAATGAATTCAAGATTTATCTCTTTCTTACCTTTTGAAAGTGACTTTGACTTTGACTTCTTGTCCCTTTGTGAGGAACGTTTTCTAGATTTATTTTACTTACAAAACTGACCTATTTCTTCGAGTTAAAATGGGACTATAACTATTGAGTTTTAGAGGATCTTGTAAAGGACCAGAAAAGATCTCGAGGGTGCATGGTGTAGCGGAAACATCCTCTATGAAGTCAATGATTGATGACTTGAAAATAGGTTGAATGTGTTCCTCTAAGTTTGAGGATAGAGGAGATCCCCTAGATGACTGTATGTTTTTTTCTTGTTGAAAGAACTTTATATCAATAAATGGAAAGGAGATACAAGAAGATTAAAGAGAACTAGAAAGAAAATTTTTCGTCCTTTCATGAGAGATTTGCTTGCTTTTCAACAAATTACTTTCTATAGCAAACACTTTGTGCTTTTACAATTTCTAATTTTTCTAACCAAGTTGACTAGAGACCATTCTTCAGGGATCTGTTGAAATTGGCCACCTATCTTTCCTTCCAAATTTTCTAGAGTGTCGTACTCATAATAGCATTTCAAACAATTGCACAATAGTTGATAGCTTCACCAAACAAAGATTGCTTCTAGGTGAGTTTTGGTGAGTCAGCATAAGAAACTTGCTAGCACTCACCTAGATTGAGGTGCTCTTAGGACAAGGAAAGAATAGATTACCAATATCCTCCCTATCATTTCCACATCGTTTACACTACGAACGTGCAACACAAATTTTACTAGTCTCAATAAGAGGGATCCATAGACTCCTAGATTTGAAGTCCCATCTAATTCTAGACCAATTGATGCACCACTTCCTCTTTGGATAGTGATGAATATCGAGTCCTCATTATATTATTGGAGTATCCTCCATCCTATTCCCAGTGTTCCAGAGGATCCTCACTCAAGAGGAGGTGAGTCTCCGAATTTCAGCATGTATGTTGTTCTTTCGAATTTCAAGTCTATAAAGGTGAGCAAAGGCATCTTCGTGCAAAATAGCATCCGAATGCCTGACTACAAATATTAATTACAGAAAGCTTGCAAAAGAAGAAGATATTGCAAAAGAAGAAGATATTGCAAAAGAAGAAGATATTTTAGCTGCTCCTAAGTTATTTGGGTTATATTCATGCATTGACGGGCATCAAATGAACGCATATTCGCCATCTTTCTCACAATTTTGACTAAGAAATAAGGCACCTTCGAACAAGAAACACTGTCGGAATAGATTCTTTAATGAAGTCCACGATTTCAGACTGTATACCGATTTTTTCTACGATACACAGACTTCATCAATGGCACATAATAATTTCCGTCACACATCATTTTCTTGGGACAAACACTTCTCATAAGTACGACCTACTCTTTTTTTCTTTAAGTTTTAATGAATTGGAAGTAACTCATACACCCAACTTCGTAAGGTAGAGGCACCCATGAACTTGGGAATTCCAATAAATGGATCCAACCAGCTAGATTCGAACTCGGGACTTACTCCCACAGAATTCAGAGTGTGAACCATTAAGCCATGTCCACCGGACAGGATGGCCTACTATTGGAGTTGAGCACTTTATTCTGAAAGATAGGTACTCTTGGAGTTGAGCACTTTATTCTCAGAAAGAGAGTAGCTTCTTTCAACGCATCAAGTGCGCAAGCAAATGTCGGCATCTCCTTCATTGCAAGATTGCATAGATAATATCTCCTTTCGATTAGGGACAATAGCGCTATCAACGTCTGCATTAAGTTGATAGTCATCCACATCTCAGAATCTAAAGCATATATTGTTCTTACAGAACCAAGGTTCCATTCTCATGAGGTCAACATGGAGAGCTAAAAGATCTTCCGGAGCTTATATAACAACTCCACATGATATTTCATATCCACATGGCCACCATTCATTGCCTTGCACCTCTTGGTCTTGTTCTGATTTCTGAAGATGAAGCACAGCTATGGCACAGCAATACGTAGACAATGAGACGATGATGAACGATCGATGATCGACACACACAGAGAGAGAGAGAGAGACAGAGAGAGAGAGAGACGAAGAACCTACATGCACAGCGGCTATGGTGGTTTCATTTTTTTTGTTTTTACATCATTTGACACGTCATCAAATCTCCCCCTCAAGCTCAAAATGAGCTTGAATACAAAACGAAAGAAATACATATGTCCATACAAGGTGAAATAACATGAAATGAAATCTAAATACAATGAAAACTTTCTAACTCCTAAATCTTCTTTGAAGTAGATGAACTTTTCTTTGGGAAGAGCTTTCGTGAAGATATCTGCCACTTGCTCTCCAGTGTTGATATGAATCAGCTCCACTTCTCCTTTGATGATCTTCTCACGAACAAAGTGATAATGAACGTCGATGTGCTTTGATCTCACATGATAAACTAGATTCTTTGAAAGCATAATGTTGTTCACATTATCACAATAATGACCACCTTTCCATCGATGTAGAATCCCATGTCTTCAAGTAGGTGCTTAATCCATGTTGCTTCACAAACGGCTTGTGTACTGCCTCTATATTCAGCTTCGGTACTTGACAAAGCGACAGTTGCTTGCTTCTTGCTACTCCATGAAATGATTGCACTTCCAAGCGAAAATGAAAATCCACTTCTTGACCTTCGATCCATGACATTTCCTACCCAATCCACATCCATATATGCATATATACATGGCTAAACTTTTCTTTTATAAAACAAGCCAAAATTTCATGTTCCTTTCACATATCGCAATATGCATTGCACTGCATCCAAGTGCACTCTACATGGTTTATGCATAAACTGACTCACCAAACCAACTGCAAAACTCAAATCCGGTCTTGTCTTGGTAACATAAATCGAACTTCCAACCATCTTTCTATACATATTGGCATCATGCAAGTACTTTCCATCATCCATAAGCTGAACATTATCATCAAGTGGCGTATCAACAGGTTTGCAAGCACTTATACCAAATCTCTCAAGCATTTCCATCATATAATTGCCTTGTATCATCCAAATTCCTTCTTTCATTGAAATTACTTCAATTCCTAAAAAGTATTTTAGCTCTCCCAAATCCGACATCAAAAATTCAGATTTTAGTTGCCCTTTCAAATCATCAATCCTCTTCTCATCATTACCAGTAATGATCAAATCATCGACATAGGTCACTAATAGAATCGTTTTGTTTCCTTCATTCCATACAACAGTGAATAATCAGCCTTTGTCTCTTTCCTTGTGTGTGGAGGAACATATGTCTCCTTCATATTTTTCAACATTCTAGGCGTAACTATCTCATCATCAACATCTGAATAAGACATGTACGTATCTTTCCCTTTCTCCTTTCTTCTTACATAATCTTTTGCATTTTCACTCCATGACGTTTCAGGTGTAGGAAACTCATATGAACCATAGTCTTGACTCTCTTCTTGGTCAAAATTCCTACGACTTGTTCCAGGCTCATCATGAACATTATCCATAGAATCATCCATATCATTCTCTATCAGAGCCATGTCTTTGGGTGCATACCATGATGCTTTTTCATCGAATATAACATCTCTACTCACTATACATTCTTTTGTAACAGGATTATAACATCGATATCCTTTCTTCTCTTCTGAGTATCCAACAATTATTCACTTTTCAGATTTTGCCTCAAACTTAAGTCTCAAATGACTAGGCACATGCGCATAACAAATACTTTCAAACACTCATAAATAGCTAACATTAGGCTTATGCTTCCATAGCCTCTCATAAGGTGTGAGATCATGAACCATGCCTGTGGGAGCTCTACTTATAACATGCACACACCTATGACAAGCTTTTGTCCAAAGCATATCTGGCATGTTCTTTTCATTCAACATGGCTCAAGCAACTTCCTCAATCACACGATTTTTGCATTCAGCAATATCATTTTTCTATGGTGTGTATCTACAAGACAATTGCCTTTTGATTCCATGATCACTAAGGTATTGATCAAATTCTCTTGAGATATATTCTCCCCCTGAATCTGATCGTAGGCATTTTATATACATTCCCAACTACTTTTCAACCTTGTTTTTGAATCTCACAAAACACTTAAAAACTTCACTCTTATGCTTCAGGAAGTCAATCCATGTATATCGGCTATAATCGTCAACGAATATCAAAAAATATCAAAAACAAATATCAAACACTCAACTTCAAATGCTTAGAGTAGCCAACTTGATTAAAATTGGGAAAATTCCTTTTGAATGGCCATTATACATAGATTTGAGTAGCTAAAATGCACAAGAGAAGTTATTAACATCAACTAATGTGTTTTCAATAAGCTTAACACTAATTGGTGGTACCTCGATTTTTTTTGGGCTATGCAAAAATAGACCCTGTGAACTTAAATTGAAAATTTCTCACAATCTACTAAACCAAATGTTACCAAGATTTGTACACATAAAATATAAAATATCTTTCCAATGAATGCATCAAATTTGGAGCACTTTAGAAGGAGAACCAACCTCTACAAGTTTATTGGAATTGAAGATGATGGTGGAGAGAAATGAAGAATGAAAAAAGTGATGCCCAAATGTGTAAGCATATTTCATCAAACTATTTTACATGTAATTTAGAGTCAATATATGAACTTTGAATCATTCCATGACTCTTTACTAGTGGATTTTGAATTAAAATCCAAGCATGTATGGTAATTGTGATGAAGAAATCATCCTCCTATAAAGTAGGAAAAGTGAAGTCAAATCTAACAACTTGATTATAGGTGATTGATTAATTAGCAATCACACCAACCTCAAATAAATGGAAATTAGTTCATTTCTTTATCCTTTTACAAGTTTAAAAATTCTAGGATTTTACATGAATAAGTGATCCATAAAAGATCCTTATGAGATATCATAAATAAACATTGATGAAGATTCGTCAATGGATATCTTTGTTACATTCTAAATGATGGTTCTTTGATGTATAGCAAAGCCACCTCAAGCATAATATAAGCTTGATGATCTAACGTAAACAACATACCATGAAGCTTTAGATTAGTCATTCCAAAAGCCTAAGATTTGAATTTTTCAAGAGATGGGTATAGCAATGTATGGCGATTCTATCAAGTTCTCATACATACAAGGATTTAATCATGGCAAAAGGAACTCAAAGATACTCAATCATAATTGTAAAGATGGAAAAAGTAAATATGATTACGAGATAGGCTTTTGATATTTGAGGGCCATTTTTATGTTCTTATAATTATCTAAAAAAATGTTTTCTTTTTTCTTATTTTCTTTTAAATGCTCCATAGGGCTAATTTTTCCTCATAATGTTTTCCTTGCAAAGCACATAAAAATCGCAATAAAATAAATTCCAATGACTCAACATTCCATAAGTGATAAAAATATAGAGGAGTATAATTAGCCATGTGGCTTAAAGAAAATCTTTATTGATTCAGATGTGGAGGTTCAAGGGTTCCCATTGTTTGGGGACACTCTTCTAGCATATAAATAGTTGACAACTCTATGTTTTAGGCTAGAAGTAAACACATAGAGGTTCACTATCACTTTTTTAGGTAAGTACTATTGGTATAGGACATAGGAGGATCAACTTGCGAATATGATTACCAAGTTCTTTGAAGATTCAAACCTTATGAATTTTATGAAAGATATCAACCTGAAGGACAAGGCGAAAAGAAACATTGAGGGGAATTGTTGAAAATCAAAAGTGCAAGCTCACGTAAATGGAAAGGATCCACTTTCCAAATCACTAAGAAGTCAATAAAAGTCAAATGATAAGCATGTGGTAGTCACACCAAATCGATTTCAACTACCAAACCTATTAGAGAAAAGTTAGGAGATAATTTTGGTGAGATCCAATCTCAATTGAATCTCACCAAATCATACTTTTCTATACATACAAATCCGAGGACACTTCATCGTCAATTATCCAAGCAAATTATTGTTCTTAGCATGTCCACACACGTTGTAGGAAACTCTCCCTCAAGTAAGTTCACCCCCTGCTAACTTACTCAACATATTGGTCAGAGTTCTTTTATCTTAGTCCCTCAAGGTGTTGATCAATTTTGGAGTAGTCCATTTTGTTGTAGTTGCTTTAGAAAGGCTTAACATTCCTTGTGGATTATGTTTCAATTATCATGCTCTTTCGCACAACAAATGGAGGGGGATCAAAGCATCCTTTCTAATAGGAACACTTGTATCTCGATTCTTCAAATATACTATATGATGTAGAATGAGTTCCTAACCATGCGTTAATGAAGGCCCGAGTACTCTCTTGATTTTCCTTTCGGCACATGAGCCTTGATGCTATTCAAATGGATTCTTCATAAATGAAGACTTTACTGGATCCTTTCTCTACAAAGAGAAGGATTCTTATCTTTGTCCACATCCCTTAGGTGGTTTGGTAAAGTTTTGGCCCCTTGACATGGAACTCCAGAGTTCAACCTCGAGACTAGACATGTAATGGCTTTGATCTGCTTAAACTAGTTGTAATCCAGCCTACCAGATGTAACTCAATCTAACCCTTGCTTTGTGAAATATAGAGCATTCGACAGGTACTATGCCCATTCATCCATACAATTGTACTTTCAAAGTTAAAGTTGAAGGAATAGATGCCTTTCGAACCTCCTTTTAAAAGTTAAAAAAGTAGGTGCCTGTTGAACTTTGTTTTTTTTAATCCCTATGCTTTTGTGTAAGAGGAACATAATTTCTCTATAGGCAACGCATCTTCATCATCATGACTCCTGTGTTCTATAGAGTGCTTTATGTATTTCGTGTCCTGTGTTCTATAGAGTGCTTTATGTATTTCGTGTCCTGCAGCGAGTTCTCGATGTCATCCCATTGTTCTTGTCGACATTGGCTGGCTGTCAACTCTCCGCCTTTTCTGTACTCAAGCGAGGAAAACAATGACTCCAACGTAGAAATTAGGGCGCTGTTTGCGACTTCCAGACCACGTAAGTTAATGAATCTGCAGTCCACGTTACTATGTTGGAGATGGCGTGTTCCTAAGATGGCGACTGACGGCGATGGAGGTTTCGTCAAACAAGGAACTCTCAATGAGGAAAGTCAGTAGGAATTCTCAATGAGGAAAGTCAGTCGTTCCTATGGTTCCTAGATTGTTGGGAGTGATGGTTGGATGCACTCAAGACATGAGTTGAAGCTGCTAGACCTGCTTTGCTTCAATACCCTTTAGCTTCAGATATGCTTAGTACACTTGCTTAGCTTCCAAACGATACAAAGAAACCATATATGTGCTTTGCAAATGATTTGTGTAATGACCAAATCAAAACAGACAACTTGGTTTCTTCACAAATCCAAAAAACTTGCTATTTCTGTAATGATACCTGCTCAGTGTTATGCTCAGTGTGACCAGCACACTTGCAATTGAAACAATTCCTTTTGGGGAAATTAAAGTACCTTAATGAGCTACCATTTGCAAGTGGAATGAAAAGAAATGATAAACCACATCCAAAGAAATTGATTTAGCAATCTTAGAAGCACTCCCGACTTTTTAGGAGTTGTGCAGAACAATACCCGTGACTACTTCGAACGCGATTTCTCCCACATGGCTGAATGAAATCTTCTGAAATTTTGTATGCTTGTAGAAGACCTTGAGCTGGTTCCAATGAGCTATTGATCTCTTGATTTGGTTCAGGGAGCACTGAGAAATGCTCCTTGGAAGTTGTCAGACTTGAAGTAGAAAACACAGAGAATCTGAATTGATGAATGTGTAAATATCTATTGATTGGTATGATTGTACAAGCTCATTAGCATGATAAGCATAGCTAATTGAGGTGTGGTAGTGTAGGCTATGAAGTAGCACTAACACAAACTCATTTACAAGAGCAATAAGCCTCGGGAGTTGAGCTACTAGTGAAGAACTACAGCCGCGACTTTTTTCCATAGTCTTTATAGAAGTTTTCTATGATTTGAATTTGAAATTCAAATGTAGGCTCCCTAGAATCTCTCTACTAAAAGTAAGGAGATATTCTCTCCATTACAACATTCAAGTTTCCACGACTTTCTCAAGTAGGTGTGATTACAAGATATTCCAAGTCACAATGACTTTTACAATAAGTAAAAAGTAAGAACATCTAAGCATGTGTTCATATGAGCCTTGTTTCAAGTGAAGCCTTGGTAAAGCTTTGTCCAAGCTAGTCTTCATGATTACAATCCAATGTGTGAAGGCTTGTTATGCACCAACAGCTCCCCCTCAAGCCAAACACTTTGGCTTAAGTCTTCTCTTTCAATCTTCAATTACATCCTGCAATCCAATCATGGATTTAAACCTGCATAACTTGTTTCCATCCAATGCCTTTGTAAGTAAATCTGCACATTGCATATTAGTAGACACATAAGTCAATTGAATGTCTTTGCTAAGTAACTTCTCTCTCACATAGTGGTAATGAACCTCTATGTGTTTGGTTCTGGCATGATAAATTGGATTAGCTGCAAGGTGAAGAGAGCTAGTGTTATCTCCAAAGATAATTGGTGGTCTTGTATATAGGCCTAACTCTGTATATAGAAGCTTCAACCAGATCGCTTCTTGAGTGGCATTGGCAAGCCCTCTATACTCTGCTTCAGTGGATGACAATGCCACTGTAGGTTGCTTCTTGGCTGACCAAGAAATAGGTTTATCTCCTGCAAAACAAATGTAACCAGATGTGCTTCTCCTGTCATCCTTGCAACCTGCCCAATCTGCATCTGAGTAAACTTTAATGTCAATATCTGATGTATAAGGAAAGTACAAACCATGACTTTGAGTTCCCTTCAGATATTTCAAGATCCTTTTTGCTGCCTCTAGGTGAGGTACCCTTGGTTTGTGCATGAATTGACTAAGTACACTAACTCCATATGCTATGTCAATTCTTGTCAAGGTAGCATAGTTCAAACTACCTACCATACTTTGGTATCCTGTGATGTCCTTGACTTCTTCTCCTTCATGAGCACTTAGCTTTAGATTGACCTCCATTGGAGTAGTAGATACTTTAGCATCCTGCAAGCCAAACTTCTTGACCATATCCTGCACATACTTCTTTTGAGTGATATATATACCTGAGTTGGTGTAGACTAACTCAAGACCTAAGAAGTACTTCAATAATCCAAGATCACTAATGTTGAATTCTTTCATCATCTGTCCTTTGATGTGTCTAATCCCATTGACATCATTGCCTGTAATGATGATGTCATCAACATAAACACACAAGTAGATTATCTCTGTACTACTTCTCTTTATGAATAGGGATGTGTCTGCTTTGCTCATCACAAATCCTTGATCTAGGAGGTAGGTTGTCAACCTGTAGTTCCATGCTCTAGGTGCCTGCTTCAAACCATATAGAGCCTTCTTCAATTTACAAACATAATGTACCTTTGTTGGATCTTCATAGCCATGTGGTTGTGACATGTAGACTTCTTCAGATATCCATCCATTCAAGAAAGCATTCTTGACATCTAATTGGTACATGTTCCAATTTTTGGATGCTGCTACACTCACCAATATTCTGATAGTTGGCATCTTAGCCACAGGAGAAAATGTCTCCTCATAATCAATGCCTTGGGTTTGTGCAAAACCCTTGGCTACCAACCTAGCTTTGTACCTGTTTATTGTTCCATCTGAATTCTTTTTTAGTTTGTAGATCCATCTGGATCCTATTACCTTCATGGTGTCCTTCTTGGGTACCAAGTCCCAAGTATCACTCTCCTTGAGAGCTTCCATTTCTTCATCCATAGCTATTTTCCATTCTGGTTTGGTAATTGCTTCTTCATAGGTACCTCGTTCTTCATTCAACAAGTCTTTTGCAAGATATACAGAATGTTTAGTTACAAGTGATGTGTCATACCCAAATCTGATAGGTTTCTTCGTTTCTCTCTGAGATCTCCTCATTGCTTGAGTTGAGGATTCTGGTTTATCTTCTAGTTGCTTCATCTTCAGCTTTCCTTTGGACTTCCAAGCTTTGAACTCCTCAAGATTTATTGTATCATCATCATCTGAGCTTGAATCTTCTTGCTGAATTGGTTCCTCCTTGGTGAGCTTTGGAAAATCTTCTTCCATGTCATAGGGTAGACTCACTTTCCTGCATTCATTCTCATACCAAGAGTCATTCTCATCAAAGATGACATCTCTGCTTACCTTGAAACCTTTGTTTGTTGGGTTGTAGAACCTGTATCCCTTTTGGTTCAAATCATAACCAATGAAGATACATTTTTCAGCCTTGGGGTCTAGCTTTCCCCTTACCTGTGAGGGAATATGCACATATGCTACACAACCAAAGATTTTACAATGATCGAGAGAGGGTCTCTTACCATGCCAAGCTTCATATGGTGTCATGCCATCAAGTGATTTGGATGGCAACCTATTGATGAGATAGGTGGCAGTGGACACACTCTCTGCCCAAAGATAATTTGGCAATTTTTTCTCATTAAGCATAGACCTAGCTGTTTCCACAATGAGTCTATTCCTTCTTTCACCTACTCCATTTTGTTCAGGTGAGTACCTTGTAGTAATCTCCCTTTTGATGCCTCTTTCCTGCAAGAAATCTTCAAACTCATTTGAGAAGTACTCTCCTCCACCATCTGACCTTAGCCTCTTCAAGCTTCTTCCTGTTTGATTTTCAACAAGTGCAAGATACCTCTTGAAACAATTAAACACTTCATCTTTATGCTTCATAAAGTATAAAATGGTCCATCTGCTATAGTCATCAATGAAGGACACATAATACCTTGAACCTGAAATGGAAGGGTCCTTGCTAGGTCCCCAAACATCTGTGTGTACCAAGTCTAGGTAATCTTCATGCATGAAACCTTTCCTTGAATAGGGTAACCTGTGAGACTTACCAAATTGACATGATCCACACTTGTATATCATGTGTTGCTTGGACACATTAGGTATCCCAAGCACACATTGATCCCTGCACATTTGCTTTAGGGTTCTTTCACCTATGTGCCCTAATCTCTTGTGCCATATTTCTAACTCTGAAAGTGTCTGATCCTTGTAATTATACAAAGCAATGTTCTTGGTATCTTCTAGCTCAAATGTAAACAATCTACCTGATTTATCTCCCTTGGCTATCCTTCTGAATCCATGTCTTGGGTCCTCCACATATGCTCCATGTTGTGTGAATCTGACCTGCAAACCTTTCTCCACAATCTGACCAACACTCATTAGATTCTTGGTGATGGTTGGTACATAAAGTACCCTGCTCAATAGGTTCTGGTTACCATCACATGTCTTCACATTTCCAATCTTAACAACAGAATGTTTAGTGTCATCACCTGTTTGTACCTGATGTTTCCCCTTGGGTTCTTCCAAATCAGAAAGAAGTGCCACATTGCCAGCTACATGGTTAGAACATCCTGAGTCAATATAAAATAAATGATCATCATTTGTACCTGCCTTGGAGGTCATATTCATGATCAATAAGGAGTCATCTTGCTCCTCTGTGTAATTGTTGTAGTCTCTTCTATTTCTGAATCCACCTTGGTAGTTACCATTGTGGTTGTGGTTGTAATTGTTGTTGTATTGATTGTTGTATCCATTGTAGCTTTGGTGTTGGTTGAACCTGCCTCTACCTTGAGAGTATCCACCTCTTGAGTAGCCTCTTCCTCTCTGATTCTTATAGTTCTTGTAGCATTCATCTATGGTATGATTAGACAATCCACAAATGTTGCATGGTGATGAGTTGTAGGGTCTCCCCCTACCTGACTTACCTCCTTTGCCTCTTCCTCTAGATGATCTACCTCTCCCTGCATAATTAGCTTGAGAGGTAGAGCCTTCTTCATCCTGTTTCTTCCCTTTGCCTTTATCTTTAACTTTCTTATCAGTATAGAGAGCAGAGGGGTTGTTACCTTTTCATTGATCTCCTGCCTTTGTAAACTTTGCTTCATGTGTAAATAGTTGGCCCATGAGTGTTGTGAGATCAGGGGTATGCATGTCCATATAGAGGTCCATTGCAGTGGTGAAACTTTCCCACTTATCATCTGCCTTGAATCCATTTGTTACTTGCTTGACTATTTGCTCCTCTTCAATCTCCTCTCCAATGCTTGCTAATTGGTCTGCCACATCTTTGATTTTTGTCACATACTCTGAGACTGGTTGCTTGGGCTGCTTCCTAAGGGTTGTGAATTCAATCCACAATTGATTCTTCCTAGCCCTTGTGTTGGAAGAAAAGTAGTTTGACAAGGTTTCCCAAGTCTCTTGGGAAGTCTTACAGTTCCTTACATGTGGTAAAAGAAAATCAGATATAGAGTTTAAGAGATAAGACCTTGCCAAAGCATCCTTTGCACACCATTGGTTGAGTCTTTCATGTTCATCCTTTGTGGGTAGTCCTCTGGTCTTGAATGAGGGCAACTCCTGATCTCCTGATATGTATCCAAATAGGCTTCTCCCTTGTAGATAGGTCTTCATTCTCAATGACCAAGCTTGATAATTGTTTCTGTCTAATTTGTCAATGAATGAAGGGAAACCATCACCCATGTTTACCTTCTTTGCTCTAATACCACTGTTGGGAGTGATGGTTGGATGCACTCAAGACATGAGTTGAAGCTGCTAGACCTGCTTTGCTTCAGTACCCTTTAGCTTCAGATATGCTTAGTACACTTGCTTAGCTTCCAAATGATACAAAGAAACCATATATGTGCTTTGCAAATGATTTGTGTAATGACCAAATCAAAACAGACAACTTGGTTTCTTCACAAATCCAAAAAACTTGCTATTTCTGTAATGATACCTGCTCAGTGTTATGCTCAGTGTGACCAGCACACTTGCAATTGAAACAATTCCTTTTGGGGAAATTAAAGTACCTTAATGAGCTACCATTTGCAAGTGGAATGAAAAGAAATGATAAACCACATCCAGAGAAATTGATTTAGCAATCTTAGAAGCACTCCCGACTTTTTAGGAGTTGTGCAGAACAATACCCGTGACTACTTCGAACGCGATTTCTCCCACATGGCTGAATGGAATCTTCTGAAATTTTGTATGCTTGTAGAAGACCTTGAGCTGGTTCGAATGAGCTATTGATCTCTTGATTTGGTTCAGTGAGCACTGAGAAATGCTCCTTGGAAGTTGTCAGACTTGAAGTAGAAAACACAGAGAATCTGAATTGATGAATGTGTAAATATCTATTGATTCGTATGATTGTACAAGCTCATTAGCATGATAAGCATAGCTAATTGAGGTGTGGTAGTGTAGGCTATGAAGTAGCACTAACACAAACTCATTTACAAGAGCAATAAGCCTCGGGAGTTGAGCTACTAGTGAAGAACTACAGCCGCGACTTTTTTCCATAGTCTTTATAGAAGTTTTCTATGATTTGAATTTGAAATTCAAATGTACGCTCCCTAGAATCTCTCTACTAAAAGTAAGGAGATATTCTCTCCATTGCAACATTCAAGTTTCCACGACTTTCTCAAGTAGGTGTGATTACAATATATTCCAAGTCACAATGACTTTTACAATAAGTAAAAAGTAAGAACATCTAAGCATGTGTTCATATGAGCCTTGTTTCAAGTGAAGCCTTGGTAAAGCTTTGTCCAAGCTAGTCTTCATGATTACAAGCCAATGTGTGAAGGCTTGTTATGCACCAACATAGATGAATAAGATATAAGGATAAATTCTGATGAGATTGAAGACGTAGAAATTTTCCTGTGTTCTGATTTGTTTTGTGGATACGTTATGGAAGATGGTAATCGATTAGGAATTCCAAACGGACTGTATTCTATACCGCTATCTACTCTTCTTCCTCATAGCCTAATCTTGCCATCTACTCTTCTTTCTCATAGCTGCATTTAATTGAAAATACAATGTGAAGGGCATAGTATCATCATACCCTCTTCTTTCTCATAGCTGCATAGTATCCATCAATTTGACAGTACAATGTGAAGGGCATAGTATCATCATACCCTCTGCATCCCACACAAGCAAGGGTATGACACACAGCACCTACTGCGAAGTAACAGCGCCCAAACACTTGTTTAAGGTAGGAACTCGAAAGGGTTAACATTTCATCATATCATATGATGAGGAGTTTTTAACTAGTGTCACAAAGAGAAAGTGAACCCACACACCCCTCAAAAAAGGTAAATGACTATGGGAATTGAACTCATGACCTATTGGCTAATAGCATGAGGGGCAAGCCCCTTGCCCCAAAAATGCATGGTTGAGGATAAGTTCCAAATCCTTTCTCATCGGGTGTGGCTCAACCATCTCCTACCTTTCCTTTCTTGATTCTAACACTCTCTCCCCTTTCTAGAGATCATTGTCCCAATGACCGATCCTTGATCTCCCCTTGAATTGAGTGCTCAACCTTACACAATCAATTGAACCACTTTGTTCTCAACCTTGGTCCCTGGAACCCTTGCTCTCAACCTTGGTGTCTTGAAGCTTTCCTTTTTTATTCTTGGCAACTTGCCTATGGACTTTCCTTGTTTGAAACCTTGGTGTCTTGAGCCCTTTTTCTCAACCTGAGTATCTTGAGTTTGGTTCTCACCCATGCTAGGTATCTTGTATCCTCAATCTAGTCCTCCCATTGAAAAGTTTATTTTGCGAGCTTTCCAACTATACCTTACATGCCTACTTCCATCCTACGGATTGGAAGATACATTCTAATCTTTGTTGGGCTAATTTTTAAAGTGCCATGCACACTTTACATTCACCTTGCCCAAGCATATTTCCTAAGCTTTGATAACCATTGTGGAAATAATCATAACCTATTTGCTAGGAATTCAATGGACTAACCACTTTTCCCAAAAGCCATGGGTGAGGATTATTTCCTAATCGTCTCTTTTAGGGTGTGGTTCAACCATCTCCTACTTTATCGTTTCTTGAGTCGAACAATGACTCCTGCACTTAAGCTAGTATCACATGATGTACATTCTACGTTTGATGATATCCAACATTATACCATTAATTGGAGGGACACACTTGTTTGACAACGGGTCTTTAATGGTGGAGCACTTCTAAGTATAATGAACTTTATCTACACAAGTGGAACCATTAGAAATGAATTCAAGATTTATCTCTTTCTTACCTTTTGAAAGTGACTTTGAATTTGACTTCTTGTCCCTTTGTGAGGAACGTTTTCTAGATTTATTTTACTTACAAAACTGACCTATTTCTTCGAGTTAAAATGGGACTATAACTATTGAGTTTTAGAGGATCTTGTAAAGGACCAGAAAAGATCTCGAGGGTGCATGGTGTAGTGGAAACATCCTCTATGAAGTCAATGATTGATGACTTGAAAATAGGTTGAATGTGTTCCTCTAAGTTTGAGGATAATGGAGATCCCCTAGATGACTGTATGTTTTTTTCTTGTTGAAAGAACTTTATATCAATAAATGGAAAGGAGATACAAGAAGATTAAAGAGAACTAGAAAGAAAATTTTTCGTCCTTTCATGAGAGATTTGCTTGCTTTTCAACAAATTACTTTCTATAGCAAACACTTTGTGCTTTTACAATTTCTAATTTTTCTAACCAAGTTGACTAGAGACCATTCTTCAGGGATCTTTTGAAATTGGCCACCTATCTTTCCTTCCAAATTTTCTAGAGTGTCGTACTCATAATAGCATTTCAAACAATTGCACAATAGTTGATAGCTTCACCAAACAAAGATTGCTTCTAGGTGAGTTTTGGTGAGTCAGCATAAGAAACTTGCTAGCACTCACCTAGATTGAGGTGCTCTTAGGACAAGGAAAGAATAGATTACCAATATCCTCCCTATCATTTCCACATCGTTTACACTACGAACGTGCAACACAAATTTTACTAGTCTCAATAAGAGGGATCCATAGACTCCTAAATTTGAAGTCCCATCTAATTCTAGACCAATTGATGCACCACTTCCTCTTTGGATAGTGATGAATATCGAGTCATCATTATAGTATTGGAGTATCCTCCATCCTATTCCCAGTGTTCGAGAGGATCCTCACTCAAGAGGAGGTGAGTCTCCGAATTTCAGCATGTATGTTGTTCTTTCGAATTTCAAGTCTATAAAGGTGAGCAAAGGCATCTTCGTGCAAAATAGCATCCGAATGCCTGACTACAAATATTAATTACTGAAAGCTTGCAAAAGAAGAAGATATTGCAAAAGAAGAAGATATTTTAGCTACTCCTAAGTTATTTGGGTTATATTCATGCATTGACAGGCATCAAATGAATGCATATTCGACATCTTTCTCACAATTTTGACTAAGAAATAAGGCACCTTCGAACAAGAAACACTGTCGGAATAGATTCTTTATTGAAGTCCACGATTTCAGACTGTATACCGATTTTTTCTACGATACACAGACTTCATCAATGGCACATAATAATTTCCGTCAAACATCATTTTCTTGGGACAAACACTTCTCATAAGTACGACCTACTCTTTTTTTCTTTAAGTTATAATGAATTGGAAGTAACTCATACACCCAACTTCGTAAGGTAGAGGCACCCATGAACTTGGGAATTCCAATAAATGGATCCAGCCAGCTAGATTCGAACTCCGGACTTACTCCCTAAGAATTCAGAGTGTGAACCATTAAGCCATGTCCACCGGATAGGATGGCCTACTATTGGAGTTGAGCACTTTATTCTGAAAGATAGCTACTCTTGGAGTTGAGCACTTTATTCTCAGAAAGAGAGCAGCTTCTTTCAACGCATCAAGTGCGCAAGCAAATGTCGGCATCTCCTTCATTGCAAGATTGCATAGATAATATCTCCTTTCGATTAGGGACAATAGCGCTATCAACGTCTGCATTAAGTTGATAGTCATCCACATCTCAGAATCTAAAGCATATATTGTTCTTACAGAACCAAGGTTCCATCCTCATGAGGTCAACATGGAGAGCTAAAAGATCTTCTGAAGCTTATATAACAACTCCACATGATATTTCATATCCACATGGCCACCATTCATTGCCTTGCACCTCCTCGTCTTGTTCTGATTTCTGAAGATGAAGCACAGCTATGGCACAGCAATACGTAGACAATGAGACGACGACGAACGATCGATGATCGACACAGAGAGAGAGAGAGAGACGAAGAACCTACATGCACAGCGGCTATGGTGGTTTCATTTTTTTTGTTTTTACATCATTTGACACGTCATCAAATCTCCCCCTCAAGCTCAAAATGAGCTTGAATACAAAACGAAAGAAATACATATGTCCATACAAGATGAAATAACATGAAATGAAATCTAAATACAATGAAAACTTTCTAACTCCTAAATCTTCTTTGAAGTAGATGAACTTTTCTTTGGGAAGAGCTTTCGTGAAGATATCTGCCACTTGCTCTCCAGTGTTGATATGAATCAGCTCCACTTCTCCTTTGATGATCTTCTCACGAACAAAGTGATAATGAACGTCGATGTGCTTTGATCTCACATGATAAACTAGATTCTTTGATAGCATAATGTTGTTCACATTATCACAATAATGACCATCTTTCCATGGATGTAGAATCCCATGTCTTCAAGTAGGTGCTTAATCCATGTTGCTTCACAAACGGCTTGTGTACTGCCTCTATATTCAGCTTCGGTACTTGACAAAGCGACAGTTGCTTGCTTCTTGCTACTCCATGAAATGATTGCACTTCCAAGCGAAAATGAAAATCCACTTCTTGACCTTCGATCCATGACATTTCCTACCCAATCCACATCCATATATGCATATATACATGGCTAAACTTTTCTTTTATAAAACAAGCCAAAATTTCATGTTCCTTTCACATATCGCAATATGCATTGCACTGCATCCAAGTGCACTCTACATGGTTTATGCATAAACTGACTCACCAAACCAATTGCAAAACTCAAATCCGGTCTTGTCTTGGTAACATAAATCGAACTTCCAACCATCTTTCTATACATATTGGCATCATGCAAGTACTTTCCATCATCCATAAGCTGAACATTATCATCAAGTGGCGTATCAACAGGTTTGCAAGCACTTATACCAAATCTCTCAAGCATTTCCATCATATAATTGCCTTGTATCATCCAAATTCCTTCTTTCATTGAAATTACTTCAATTCCTAAAAAGTATTTTAGCTCTCCCAAATCCGACATCAAAAATTCAGATTTTAGTTGCCCTTTCAAATCATCAATCCTCTTCTCATCATTGCCAGTAATGATCAAATCATCGATATAGGTCACTAATAGAATCGTTTTGTTTCCTTCATTCCATACAACAGTGAATAATCAGCCTTTGTCTCTTTCCTTGTGTGTGGAGGAACATATGTCTCCTTCATATTTTTCAACATTCTAGGCGTAACTATCTCATCATCAACATCTGAATAAGACATGTACGTATCTTTCCCTTTCTCCTTTCTTCTTACATAATCTTTTGCATTTTCACTCCATGACGTTTCAGGTGTAGGAAACTCATATGAACCATAGTCTTGACTCTCTTCTTGGTCAAAATTCCTACGACTTGTTCCAGGCTCATCATGAACATTATCCATAGAATCATCCATATCATTCTCTATCAGAGCCATGTCTTTGGGTGCATACCATGATGCTTTTTCATCGAATATAACATCTCTACTCACTATACATTCTTTTGTAACAGGATTATAACATCGATATCCTTTCTTCTCTTCTGAGTATCCAACAATTATTCACTTTTCAGATTTTGCCTCAAACTTAAGTCTCAAATGACTAGGCACATGCGCATAACAAATACTTTCAAACACTCATAAATAGCTAACATTAGGCTTATGCTTCCATAGCCTCTCATAAGGTGTGAGATCATGAACCATGCATGTGGGAGCTCTACTTATAACGTGCACACACGTATGACAAGCTTTTGTCCAAAGCATATCTGGCATGTTCTTTTCATTCAACATGGCTCAAGCAACTTCCTCAATCATACGATTTTTGCATTCAGCAATATCATTTTTCTATGGTGTGTATCTACAAGACAATTACCTTTTGATTCCATGATCACTAAGGTATTGATCAAATTCTCTTGAGATATATTCTCCCCCTGAATCTGATCGTAGGCATTTTATATACATTCCCAACTACTTTTCAACCTTGTTTTTGAATCTCACAAAACACTTAAAAACTTCACTCTTATGCTTCAGGAAGTCAATCCATGTATATCGGCTATAATCGTCAACGAATATCAAAAAATATAGTGAGCCATCAATTGATTTTATTCTAGTAAGTTCAACCACATCACTATGGATTAGCTCTAGAGGTCTCTTCCTTTCAAAGTTTAAATGACCAAATCTTGGTAGTCCACGCACTAACATTTGCTTTTCCATGGACTTCAATTTTCTCAAATTAATATGACCAATTTCTTTATGCCATAATTCAGCTATATCTGAATATTCACTACTCTTTGCATACATGTTCTCATAAAGGGGTGTACCCATATCAAACGTGAACAATCTACCCATCTTCTTTCCGTGAACAAGTAATTTTCCTCTTTTTCCATACTTGAAATCATGTATAAAACAGCTATGTTTGTTGAAAATAACTTCCATGTCTTGATATGCAAGCTAACCAACCGAAACTAGGTTCATTGTAATGCTAAGCACATGTAAGACATCACTTAATGTGTTTCAAACTCCATTTCTTTGTACTAGCGATACATTTCCAACATCGTTAATCACGTGTAAGTTATCATCACCAGTTGCCACGTCATACTCCTTAGTCTTCAAAGCTTCTTTTGATTCATACCAATTTCCAATGCTCGTCATGTGATTTGTGCAACCAGAGTCTATACACCAGTTCATATCGTTTCCAGTTTTGATATACTATTCAACACATGCTCCATCGCAAATATATTATCTCTGCCATAGTCTCTATATGAACTTTCAACAGCAAAATTTCCATGTGCCGCATAATACCTTCTACCTCTTCCTCTTTGACTATTCTTCTTATAATAACAATCTTTCTCAAAATGGTTATACTTGCCGCAATGGTAACAATTCCCATGTGCTTGTGATCTTCTTCTACCTCTAGAGTATGATCTTCCTCTACATCTTGGCATATCCACTATATTTTCATTTCTAGAAGATGATCGTCTACGAGTAGAACCTCTTCCTCTATTCTGAAAGAATGCGTGATCTCTCGAATTACCACTTTCAGATGCATTCAAATCAAGTCTTACTTCATCAATCATGCAAAGAGCTACTAGCTCGTCAAAATCTGGCATAGTGCCTCTCACTAAGATAGAAGTATCTAAGCTCTTGTACTACGATCCTAGGCCATTTAGGATAACTGAAACCATATCATCATCATCAACCGTGCAATTTATGGAAGCTAAATCATCAGTGATCTTCCTAATTTCAGCCACATAATCCATTATCGACCTATTTCCATGCCATACGCTATGCAACTTTTGCTTTAAGTGAATTTTTCTAGCTTCGGTAGATGTACCATATATCTTATGGATTATATCACAAGCCTCCTTCAGTGTGCTAGCTCTCATAATACGTGGAATCAGGCTCTCTAATATACATATCGAAATCCAATGGAGAACCTTTCTAATTTTTTCTATCCATGTTTTATATTCCCTTTGTTGTTATGCATGCGGGTTCTCTAGCAACTCAGGACACTCGTCCTTTCCATTCACTAGTCCCCATAGACCTTTTCCCATCAAGAAATTTTCCATCCTATATGACCATATATGTGAATTGTCTTTATTCAACTTATCACCAACTATTTGTGCAATGTTATCACCCATTCTTGCAATTTAAGCAGTTCTCTATGCAATGGCAAACTTATGGCGAGGCCTAGAAAAAATTCAACAGCATTTCGGCTGTATTTCTAGATATATGCACCAAAAACTGACTCTTCACAAGTAATCTCAATGGTTTTCCTCTTTTTCTAAGCACTCCCTATGTCTCTATGCACTTATATGCTCAATTTTTACCTCTCCGAAGAAAAATTCGGCAGATTCTTCTTTATCTAAAGTGTATATAAGCCAAGTCAACTATAGTCAAACCACTCCAAAAACCCAACTCTGGGTAAAAGCATCAATAATAGCCCATAACGTAAGCAAATATATTATGATGGGAGACCTCAAAAATATACATTCATCTCGTGATCGGTATACGAGGTCTTTGGACTATCTTCTCTTTGGTCTTCCACCTATATCACCAGAGTATCTCCAAGCATGAGAATACCGCTATTAAAAACCTTACCACATCCCTCAGTTTTTGTTTAAATTCAAGGTTTCCAGCAGGTAATATAAAACCTCACAAGGCGGGTGAGTTTTCCAATTAATGACCTCCAATATCATACATTCGTCTCACAACGTGTGAGTAGTGTCCATTCACAGACCTGCAAAAGTATACATATCGTCGCCTGCCACATGCACTCGAATTTAAAAACTAAAATGAAATGTGTACCAGAAAGAGAATCCTCTCAATAATTCTCAAAAATTCCTTGTTTAGGAACCTTATTTCCTTATTTGTAATCTCTGCATATTTAATGCATGTTTTGGCGCCACATCAGTGATTGTACTCTGCTATTAGGCTCTTGCGACCATATCATACAGCCAAGCCGAAACGTGCATTATTCCTAGAGATTCAGTTGTTGAAGATCGGAGAACGAGGACTTGGAGTTATTGT
This sequence comes from Ceratopteris richardii, assembly GCA_020310875.1. Classification (NCBI taxonomy): domain Eukaryota; kingdom Viridiplantae; phylum Streptophyta; class Polypodiopsida; order Polypodiales; family Pteridaceae; genus Ceratopteris; species Ceratopteris richardii. The sequence goes on along the minus strand of CM035406.1, from coordinate 41,372,067 downwards.
AGAGTTAAGCGTGCTCTGACTACGCAGATATGCGATTCCATGGCTGCATCGCCTTTTTTTTTTTCTGCTCTTCATCTTATGTACCATTATTAGCAGCTCATGCGGGGTTTATATTGCTACCATTCGACCTTCTGTTTAACTGCTCAGGTTATTCAGAAAGAGGTACTTTGCTCATCATTCATGTGACTCACAAATGTGTCCTACATGCATATAAGCTAAATCTATCCTTCGCATACTCGGCTTTTATTCTACCAGAATGTATGCGGGACAAATGGTCGCTCGAGGACGTTATGGTTCATATGAATCTGAGATCTGTTGATCATTTACAAAACCTTCTTTGATTGAGACTCCGCGTGGATGATGAAGTTTCCGATTTAAGACTTTGGCACTATGCGCAGTCACGCGGCGGGGACATCATACAATCTCCCAGTTTTACTTCTGCGTAGATAAGAACTGGAATGATGATCTTAGCTCTGATACCATTCTTGAAGATGAAGCGCAGCTATGGCATACCGATACGCAGACAATGAGACGATGACGAATGATCAATGATCGACAGAGAGAGAGAGACAGACGAAGAACCTGCATGCACAGCGACGACGGTGGTGTACAGTTATGATATTTGTTTTTTTTGTTTTTACATCATTTGACACACCATCAATTTCGTGGAAAACTCATCCGCATACTCAAACTTCTATCGCGTCACTGTTTAAAACTCCAAACTAATGTTCAACGCGTGTGGCTTAATGGTTCATGCTTTGAACTCTGTGGGAAGAAGTCCCGAGTTCGAATTTGACCAGCTGGACGTATCTATTAGAATCCCCAAGTTGATGGGTGCCTCTACCTTAAGAGGTTGGGTGTCTGAATTTATTCCAATTCATTGTAACTTAAAAAAAAAACTATGCAGCATTATGAACATCAAATTCATCATCATCGCATCATCTATTCATGTACTATGTTTGCCAGATGCCTTACATACGCCAAAAAAAAACAGTTTCAACGTCTACGTCTTCATTGAAAGAAATCAACGTACGTCCACTTCCTGTTTATGGTCCCAAAAACTTGCAGCTTCGAGAGCATATTCGTGGTGTTCTCATCAACCTTGCCGTAGCTGAAGAGCATCTCTCAATGGCACAATCACAATTGTGAAAGCCTCGAGTATGACCTTTAATATAACATCATCGTAACTATCTTTCTCATTATCAACATCAACATCGGACGCGGAAATTATGAGATCACTTTTCATCATAAAACCGAATGAACTTGATCGATGCATGAAGGCTTTACTTGTTTCCCAAGTGAATGGAAAAAATGTTAAAGAGCATGCACGTTTCATAGTCAAACAAAAGCTTAGCAGAAATCCTGATAATTGCAATTCACATCTCAAAGGAAACCTTCACAAAATGAGAACTTCAGAGAAAATAATTACATTTCCGATGCTCATGGATATCCATTTCTCCAATTGCTGCCATGTTTAGCTGTCTTTAAGATTTCATTTCCAGCCATGCACCGTTCTTTTGGCACGCATTGGCTTTACTTACTATAATATATAGGACATTTGAAGCCCTCCGTAACAAGCACAAGCTCGTTATTGATCAAAAGGAGAACTTGATGATGCCTGAAGGGGGGGGATTTCTTGCAGTTGACAATCCTTTTGCCAAGGAGGAATAATGATTTCTCAATTGACCACTCCTTGGGGGATTCACCGAAGTTGAGAGCACATCTTTCCCGCCAGATTTTCCATAGGACCTCCCCTCTGATGGCGTTCCAGAGGGTCGCGGAGCAGCCGATCGCTTCTCCCAGCAGGGCTTGCTGCAAACTGAGATGTTTCTGAAGTCTAATTTTCGTTCCAACCATCTGCCAGAGTCTGTTGGAGTTGGGGCAGGTATAGAAGATGTGTGGGACATCTTCGATAGACCGGTAGGAGCGTTTGCACCAAGGAGAAATCCCACAAAGTTTGCTAGCCTTAAGGTTGGTCCAGATTCCGTGATGAAGAATTTGCCATAAGAGGACAGACTTTTTGATTTCTATGAGGGGGTGCCAGATAGCCATGAACTTTCATGTCCCACCGAAGCCGCGTCCATGACAGGCACCACTTCTTGTTGAGGTTAATCTGATAGTCAATCGTTTCTTTGATGTTCGGGATTTTTGATAGGCTATTCCCATTGTGCCATTTGAGACCAAGCGAGCCTGATGTGTCATGTCCCATGAGAAGGCGAGTTTTGTGTCGATCCCAGGCGAGACATCTGCTTTGCAAAGTGTTCCATTCTTCGTACGAAATGTTGACGCGAGGGTCAATATCCTCGAAGTTGATCCAGCGGTTGGTGTCATGTTTCCAGAGATGTTTCCATTTTTTGAAGCCTTTATTCCATAATGTCTTGGCATTTTGAATGTTCCAAGGTTCCACACTCCGGATGCCATGGATCCGAAACCAGATAGAGTCGTTTTGTCTGATACCGGCTGACCACTTCCAGTCTTCACTAATTCTCGTGTAGCTTTTGACTTTATTCCAACTCTTCCATAGGGAGCATATAAGATTAGAGCCTTTCGGGAAGACGGGGACTGGGGAAAACAGCAGGGTCAAGATGTCGAGATTCTTCCAGTTTGGGAAACCCATGAGAGCCAACTCGTTCTTGTTTCTGAAGATCAACTTGGCCCACGAGGCCTCCCCATTGCTCCAAGCCTTAATCCTCCATTTGGCTGCCAGTTTGTTAGCCATGCAACCAATGTCCAGGATACCAAGTCCCCCACTATCTCTAGGGCTAGTGCAGATGGACCACTTGATTTTAGGCACCCCCCTTCTATTGTGATCACCCGTCCAAAGGAAATTTCTACAAATACTATCCAGTTTGGACAGATCTTGCTCTTTCGGTCTCCAACATGAAAGGAAATAAATGGTAGAAGAAAGGAGGAACGTGTTGATAACCATCGCACGACCAGCAAGATTGATTTGCATACCTCTCTAATAGTTAAGCTTCTTTTCGAGTTTGGCCAGCACCCAGTTCCACCGTTGTTCCATAGAGACGCCAAAACCCAAAGGGATCCCAAGAAGACGAAAAATTTGGCCCTGAGGAATGATTTGACAGCCATGATCAATGAGAAGGCCGGGTTGAGACCCCACAATAGCTCTAAAGGCGGTCTTAGAGTGGTTGATTATGGATCTAGAGGCTTCACAAAAGGTAGCAAGACACCTCCAGAACGTCTCAAGGCTGGCACTATAATTGTGAACAAACGCGTTCATATCATCGGCAAAAAGTCTCATGGTGATCTAAGTGTGGTCGTGAGGCAAACGGAGGCCTTTGATAGTACCAGCATCCACCTGGTGCACCACAAGTTTGCTAACCCCTCCGTGGCGATGGCAAAGAGAAGGGGAGCCAATGGGCACCCTTGTCTGATAGATCTTCTAAGTTTGATCACCTTCGAAAGTTTGCCATTAATGTTAATTTGGGCCGATGCGTTTCCGAGAAGGGTCACGATCATCTTGGTGAACGCCATCTAACCTTCTTTGTAACGCCATCTAAGCTTTGTTAAAGCTTCCCCTGCTTTGTGAGATTTGGGGGGTCCCGTGGGCACTAGTCCCTTTCTCTTGTACTTTTCTTTCTTTATTTAATTCAAGTCCGAGAGAGTAGGCTAATGCCGAACTTCCTTTATATTAAAAAAAAAAACAAGCACAAGCTCGAGTGGTTGTCATTTAAGAAATTCTATCGAGAGCATTCTCTAGAATAGCACCCATTTCTTCCACACAAGTAACATATATCATTGGTTGAGGCTCCTCTTTTAATCCTCCAGGCTTGTCCACTTTTTCTCAAGATATTAACCGATAAAGATACACGTGTTTCTTGCAACAATCTTATGCCTAAGATTTTCTGGGACACAAGCATAGCATGCAGATGCAAAGATGTTTATGTGAAAAGGTTATAGCTTCCTCACAATCAAAGCTCCTTCACTTTTGCATGTCATGTAATCTAGAGGTAGGATACCTAATCATAATATCAACTGTAGCAAAGACAATATCTACCGAACACTATAAAACAATGTATATTCCATTTAGTATAATCCCAGCCAATGTTTATCTATACAAGTTTGTCCTTTCAACAACCCATCTCTTTTGGGGTGTATACATGCAAAATTTATTTGTTTCTTGATACCTTGTTCTTCTAAGAATTCACAAAGCTTGTTGTAGAAGTATCATTTCCATCGATCTAACATTTTGGATTTTTTGAATTTACCTCACTGGTCTACTTGGGATTTGAGCCAAAGTAACTTCCAAAGACATGTGGCTACTATTGAATTTTATTTATTCTTCTTGTAGCATAATAATGACTTGTTACATGTGAAAACATGTGAAATTAATTGCACGATGCTTGATAAATCAAGGAATTTAACATATTCCTGATCATAATCCTCTAACAAGTATCCTTATTTTTCTACCTTGAGTAGGGAAAGATGATGAAAGAGGTTGTTGATCATGCATAAGTCAAAACATAGAGAGATATCCTTCTATTATCCACTTGCCCATGGAATCACACCTAAATATTCCTCTCTCTCTCTCTCTCTCTCTCTCTCTCTTTCTCTCTCTCTCTCTCTCTCTCTCTCTCTCTCTCTCTCTCTCTCTCTCTCTCTCTCTCTCTCTCTCTCTAAGAGCTTGTTTCAATCCATACAATGACTTCTTGAATCTGCATTCATAAGATGTATAATTAGGGTTTTCCAATCCTAGATAATGTGATATGTATACCTCTTCACTTATCCAACCATTGAGGAAAGCATTCCTCACATCAAATCGAAGTAGTTTCCTATTTCATGCAATTGCCACATTAAGAAATGTCTTGATGGTGGTCAACTTTATAACTCTTGAGAAGGTCTTCTCATAGTCTATGCCCTCAGTTTGAGCACATCCTTTAGAAACCAATCTTGCTTTGTACCTGCAAATTGATCCATCTAGGTTTCTTTTCAACTTACAGACCCAACTACAATCCATTGCCATCTTATTGTTTGCAATGGGACCAATTCCCATGTGTCCATTTCTTTCAATGCTTCTATCACCTCTTTCATAGCTCTTTTCTAATGAGTTTTACCCTTTGCTTCTTCATACATTGAAGGTCCTTCTAGATTTGAGTCTTTGGCAAAATAAAGAGTGCTTTCTAACAAATGTTGAGTCATATCCATACCTTTTAGGCTGATATCTCTCCTTGAAAGAGTGTTTTGTGTCATCACATGTCCGCACTTCATGCTTCTCTCTAGGTTCTTCAAGATCAAATAATAATGCTACATTTCTAGCCACATGATTGGAACAACCAGAATCAATATACAAAAGATGCTCATCATCCTTACCTTGCTTGGATGTCATGTTCATGATGAGTAGAGAATCCTCTTGGTCTTCTATGTAGTTTTAATAATCTCTTCTTCCTCTAAATCCACCTTGAAAATTATTGTTGTTGTAGCCTTGGTTGTAGTTGTGATTGTAATTGCTTCCTCCATTGTTGAATCTGCCTCTGGATTGTCCATAGCTCCCTCTATGGAAGACTCTTCCCCTTTGATTCCTTGTGTTCTTGAAGCATTCTTCTATGGTATGGTTGGAAAGGCCACAAATGTTGCAAGGTGGAGTGTTGTAGGATCTCCCCCTGCCTTGTTTTCCTTCTCTACCCCTTCCTCTAGTACCTCTTCCTCTACCTATGTAGTTAACTTGAGAGGTACTAGCCTTTTCTTCATTCTTTTTGCTTTTACCCTTATCCTTATTTTTATTCTTATCTAAATAAAGGGAAAAAGTTTGGTTACCTCTAGAGTTGTCACCATTCTTGTTGAGATTTGTCTCATGGGTGAAGAGGTGCCCCATCAAGGTGTTGAGGTCAGGTATCTGCATATCCATATAAAGGTCCATTGCTATGGTGAAGGACTCCCACTTATCATTAGCTTTGATTTCATTGATGATCTGCCTTACTATGTGTTCTTCTTCTATCTCCTCTCCAATGCTTGCAAGCTAGTCAGCAACATCCTTCATCTTGGTTACATAAGCAGCCACACTTTGCTTTGGTTGCTTTTTTAGGGTTGTAAACTCCATCCATAGCTGGTTCTTCCTAGCTCCTATATTTGATGAGAAATATGATGAGAGTATTTCCCAAGTTTCTTGGGAGGTCTTGAAATTCCTAATCTGAGGCAATAAGAAATCAGATATTGAGTTTAGTAGATAAGACCTTGCAAGAGCATCCTTTGCACACCATGTCATCAACTTTTCTTGCTCTTCCCTTGTGGGTTGATGTTTGCTACTAAATGTTGGCATCTCTTCATCTCCTGAGATGTATCCAGATAGAATTCTCCCTTGATGGTAGGCTTGCATCCTTGGTGACCATGCTGGGTAGTTGCTTCTGTCCAATTTTTCAATGAATGATGGAAATCCATCTCCCATCTTGCTAGTTGTTGCTTTGATACCACTGTTGGAGGAGATGGTGGATAGTCTTCAGAGATGAAATGGTGCCGCTTAAACCTCTTTCACATCAGCCAAGAACAACTACTAGAGAGTGTAGTGGACCTCTTTAGCTTGCTAATGATCATAAATAATCACCTATGTTGTTTGAAACATGATCCACTAACCAATGGATCAAACAAATAGATAAGGAATTGATCCAAGGCCATAGGCTTGTTATTTTAGTCTCTACACCAGTTCAGTATAATGAACAGTGCTTTGACCATGTTTGCAATTATCCTAATTCCTTTTACTGGTGTCTAATTATCTTAAACACCTACCAATCATGCGTGATTTCAATAAAAAAGATGAACTACATGCTAAGTATGATGTATGACAAATCATAGGACTTCCCCGACATTTTCAAGATGCATTAGAGTACAGACTAGAGAGTAAAGATATGATAATATCTCATGATTGAGAGAACCAATGTTAATGCAATTTTGTAGCTATAACATAGATATTATAGTGAATCTATGATGCTTTAAATCATGACAAATGATCAATCATACACTGAATACAAGTTCTGAGAAGATCACTGTACTGATGTAGTCATGGCAGAGAAGTGAAGTAAAGATGTAATGAAAATGTATGTATTAGATCACATAAAAATACAATTTCATTGGCAATAACCTATTGCACAATTTGAGGGGAAGTGATTGAGCTATGGATTCAGCTCTCAAGTCACATAGGATACCTCTCTATTGCTCTCCAAAAAGTTAGGGCATCACGAGAGTCTTTCGATTCTCTTTTATAGTTGTGTTTGGAGCCAATCTTTTGACTTCAAATTCAAACTTTCACCTAAAATTAAATCCTAAACTATAGGATATATTTTCTCATCAATAAACTACCAAATGAATCGAGATTTGATGCTTCCTAACTCCTCATGGAAGTAAGGTTCTTTTTCCAAAGGTAAATGTAGTTTATTTTACAAGGGATTGATCATATAAGGTTCCATGAGAAATATTCTAATAATCCAAGCATGTGGGCTTGGATTCTCTTGCACCAACAAAACCATCACCCATCTTGATGTAGCTCCGATACCACTCAGAGAACTTGGCAAAGCTTGTAGGAGGTAGAACTGTGAGGTTCAAACTGATGAAGAATGGTCCAGCCAACCAACATAGGACATCCATTCAACTCTTGGAGTCTCAAATATACCTTATAAGCTTATGATTAGTTCAAAATCCATTATGTACTTTGGAACATCAATGAGAAAGTTTTGATACAAAACAGATAAGTTTGCACATTGACTAGTTCAAAAATCTTGTTATTTTGGGATGAAACACTCAACTTCAAATGCTCAGAGTAGCCAACATGATTACAATTGGGAAAATTCCTTTTGGATGGCCATTATACATAGATTTGAGTAGCTAAAATGCACAAGAGAAGTTATTAACATCAATTAATGTGTTTTCAATAAGCTTAACACTAATTGGTGGTACCCCGATTTTTTTTGGGCTATGCAAAAATAGACCCTAAGAACTTAAAATTAAAATTTCTCACAATCTACTAAACCAGATGTTACCAAGATTTGTACACATCAAATATAAAATATCTTTCCAATGAATGCATCAAATTTGGAGCACTTTAGAAGGAGAACCAACCTCTACAAGTTTATTGGAGTTGAAGATGATGGTGGAGAGAAATGAAGAATGAACAAAGTGATGCCCAAATGTGTAAGCATATTTCATCAAACTATTTTACATGTAATTTAGAGTCAATATATGAACTTTGAATCCTTCCATGACTCTTTACTAGTGTATTTTGAATTCAAAGGCCAAGGATTCACCAAAGGGAGCTCGTCTAACATCTCATAATATCATATGATGAGGAGTGTACTACAATTGCAACTAAGCGGACTTCAACCCCACCCTCTCAAAAGAACCGAATGACTCATCGACTGGAGCTAGTAGTGCACAAATAATGTCCTATGTTTAATGTTACCCAAAATTATATCATTAAGTGGAGGGATCCTGTCTAATGTTGCCCAAAATTATATCATTAAGTGGAGGGATACGTGGGCCTTCTGCCTCCATGGAGCATTGCTCTGTTCGGCTTTTGCCCATTGGAGAGGATTCCCCATTGCCACACGTTTTTACACTAAGTCTTCAATATTGCAATATTTACATGTGTTGAACTTTATCTATATAAATAAGACAATTGGAATTGAGTCTAGATTTCAAACCAAGAAGTATAATCACACCACAGCCTCTTCTTTGAACGGCTCATGAATATACAAGGATATATCAAGTGTTCCAAAATGGTTTTGTTTGCTTTTTAGCATGATCTACATTTTTTGAAAAAAGAAATTCAATCTTGCGATGTGCTCTTCTTGATAGTTCAAACTAAATTAAAGTATAATGTAAAGTGATAGTACCCATAAGACCCCCACATTCCATAGAAGTAAGGGTAAAACACCTAAGACCCACTAGGGATTATCATCAACATCAACATCAACATCGGACGCGGAAATTATGAGATCAATTTTCAGGCACATCATAAAACGGAATGAACTTGATCGATGCATAAAGGCTTTACTTGTTTCCCAAGTGAATGGGAAAAATGTTAAAGAGCATGCACGTTTTATAGTCAAACAGAAGCTTAGCAGAAATCCTGATAATTGCAATTCACATCTCAAAGGAAACCTTCACAAAATGAGAACTTCAGAGAAAATAATTACATTTCCGATGCTCATGGATATCCACTTCTCCCATTGCTGCCGTGTTTAGGTGTCTTTAAGATTTCATTTCCAGCCATGCACCGTCCAGACATTTGAAGCCCTCCGTACCAAGCACAAGCTCGAGTGGTTGTCATTTAAGGAATTCTATCGAGAGGATTCTCTAGAATAGCACCCATTTCTTCCACACAAGTAACATATATCATTGGTTGAGGCTCCTCTTTTAATCCTCCAGGCATGTCCACTTTTTCTCAAGATATTAACCGATAAAGATACACGTGTTTCTTGCAATAATCTTATGCCTAAGATTTTCTGGGACACAAGCATAGCATGCAGATGCAAAGATGTTTATGTGAAAAGGTAATAGCTTCCTCACAATCAAAGCTCCTTCACTTTGCATGTCATGTAATCTAGAGGTAGGATACCTAATCATAATATCAATTGTAGCAAAGACAACATCTACCGAACACTATAAAACAATGTATATTCCATTTAGTATAATCCCAGCCAATGTTTATCTAAACAAGTTTGTCCTTTCAACAACCCATCTCTTTTGGGGTGTATACATGCAAAATTTATTTGTTTCTTGATACCTTGTTCTTCTAAGAATTCACAAAGCTTGTTGTAGAAGTATCATTCCCCTCGATCTAACATTTTGGATTTTTTGAATTTACCTCACTGGTCTACTTGGGATTTGAGCCAAAGTAACTTCCAAAGACATGTCGCTACTATTGAATTTTATTTATTCTTCTTGTAGCATAATAATGACTTGTTACATGTGAAAACATGTGAAATTAATTGCACGATGCTTGATAAATCAAGGAATTTAACATATTCGTGATCATAATCCTCTAACAAGAATCCTTATTTTTCTACCTTGAGTAGGGAAAGATGATGAAAGAGGTTGTTGATCATGCATAAGTCAAAACATAGAGAGATATCCTTCTATTATCCACTTACCCATGGAATCACACCTAAATATTCCTCTCTCTCTCTCTCTCCCCTCTCTCTCTCTATCTCTCTCTCTCTCACTCCCTCTCTCTCTCCCTCTCTCTCTCTCTATAGGAGCTTGTTTCAATCCATACAATGACTTCTTGAGTCTGCATTCATAAGATGTATAATTAGGGTTTTCCAATCCTAGATAATGTGATATGTATACCTCTTCACTTATCCAACCATTGAGGAAAGCATTCCTCACATCAAATCGAAGTAGTTTCCTATTTCATGCAATTGCCACATTAAGAAATGTCTTGATGGTGGTCAACTTTATAACTCTTGAGAAGGCCTTCTCATAGTCTATGCCCTCAGTTTGAGCACATCCTTTAGAAACCAATCTTGCTAACTTTTTTTTTGTAATCTTCAAATTGGGCTCTAACCTTTGTGATAGTATCTTGAGGATGAATAGTGAGATTGTGAAACTTAGACTCTAAATCATAAATCATGGAAGGAGTTTAACCTTTGTTTTTGACTTGCTAGTATGTCCCAAGCTTCTTTGGAAGTCTTAGATGTAGTGATGTGACCCTTTGTCTATTCATCACATGCTAGAAGAATTTGACCTGATGCTCTTTTATCCTTGACATTCTAGATATTCCAAGACTAAGTCTCTACCTTCATTTAGTTCGGGTTCAAACCCATCAAGAACTTCATGGAGAAGATTTGTATACAAGTATGTGTGCATGATATCTTTCCATAAGATTGTAATTTTGACCATCTAGGGATAACCATGGTCATAAAAGAAGGTAAATAACTTGCCATAGATGATAAACTTTATTATCCCTTTAACATTTTAAACTTCGGGTGATCTTGAAAGCTTGAACAACTGAGCTTGTGCTTGAAATTTGCCAAAATAAGTGCCAAGTGTTGATTAAAACTTCCTTAAAAAGAGAGGACACGGAGAAGTGCTCAAAACATGTTCATGTATGCCTTCAAATGGGAAAATGGTATTTTGAAAGTGTTTATTAACACATGCCAAAGAAAGTTTGTGTGCAAAATAACACTTGAAAAAATATGCTCAAAATTTGAAATAGAAAATGGAAGGCTTAGAGTATCCTTGGCACCGAAACGATATGTGTTGTCATAGAGAGAGGGCTTAGAGTAGCCCCTTGCACATCAACATAACCTTAGAGTATGCTTAGGAACTTGAGAAAAATGTGTGGGTGGTCTTAGACTAGCCTCCAACCCACAAATGCAAACACTCTATCATCTGTATATTGCTTGTTATTACAATAGGAAGACACTTAGTACCAAATGAGTGCAAAAGAAGATATGTGGTACCCTCACAAAGTTTCAAGGTGCGTATTATTATTAGAGGACTTGGAGTGTAAAATGACCCAAAATTGGAGGGCTATAACCTTTGGGAGAATATGATATAAGGCCTTCTAATGTGTCAAACGGATGGTAATGGAATCCTAAACAAATAGAAAAGAGGCCTTGTGAATGGGTAACTTGGATGCTAGAACATGTGAACAAGAAATGTCATTCCTTCAAGAGATAAATTCCCAAGTACAAAGTGGAATGGGGTCCTAGCTCAAAATATTCTCTTAGGAAGCACTAGAAAAGAAATAAGCTTTAGAGAAGTTCAAAGGTTTAAATCCTATTAATCGAACTACATCAATTATTTAACCTTGAACATTAAGGTGAAAATATATAACATGTGAACTTCAATGTAATGGATGATTATATGTCAGTGATGATGTCAAACCATGGATGCCCCAATGACTTTAACTTCCTGCTCAATACATTCAAGCTTTGATGTTGAATACATTGAATAAAAAAGGAGATCATCTCTAATGTCATGTCTCACACTTTACACCATGAATCGAATGCAAAATGTGGACACCCATTTCTGTACTAAATTTTGAATACTTTGCCACTTGGAGTTGGTGAAGCGAGAGATTAATCTCTCTCTCTCTCATGACATAGAGAGGGGCTCATGAGACCTGATCTCATACATGCACTATGTATGCATAGCCTTAGAAGGTTTGGATTCTCTCACTCTCTGAGAAAGCAATCAACCATAGCGCTAATGTTTTCTTTGCCTTTCTTCAATAACAGGTGCAAAGTGACTCTCGCTATTTCTTTCTCTCTCTCTCTCTCTAATACAAAAGAGGCACTATGCGAGCCTAAATGAGTACGGTATGATAGAGGTGCATCTAATTTGGTATCAACGTTTTGGGATGAAATCGCTCAGGGAAGTGTCATCACTTTCTTAAAAGTTCATTGATTTTTTTATTATGGAGTGATGTTTTGACAGAGAAAGAGTTATAATTTGTGCATGTTTTGGTCGATTTAATTGGTTATAAGATGCGAGATAGGTTTTTATCTTTGAAACCCCTTGAAACCACTTGAAAATCTTAGATTTACCCCATGGAAACCCTAGGTTGGACCTTTAGTTTTATCATTTATCATAAGTCCTAAACCTTAAATTTGATTTAAGCTTGTACATATAATGTGAAACCAAAAACCTTAGTCTCAGAAAAATAAAAAAGAGAAAAAGAAAAACGACCAAAACTAGAAAAACAAGAATTGGAAAAAAGAAATTCAATCTTGCGATGTGCTCTTCTTGATAGTTCAAACTAAATTAAAGTATAATGTAAAGTGATAGTACCCATAAGACCCCCACATTCCATAGAAGTAAGGGTAAAACACCTAAGACCCACTAGGGATTATCATCAACATCAACATCAACATCGGACGCGGAAATTATGAGATCAATTTTCAGGCACATCATAAAACGGAATGAACTTGATCGATGCATAAAGGCTTTACTTGTTTCCCAAGTGAATGGGAAAAATGTTAAAGAGCATGCACGTTTTATAGTCAAACAGAAGCTTAGCAGAAATCCTGATAATTGCAATTCACATCTCAAAGGAAACCTTCACAAAATGAGAACTTCAGAGAAAATAATTACATTTCCGATGCTCATGGATATCCACTTCTCCCATTGCTGCCGTGTTTAGGTGTCTTTAAGATTTCATTTCCAGCCATGCACCGTCCAGACATTTGAAGCCCTCCGTACCAAGCACAAGCTCGAGTGGTTGTCATTTAAGGAATTCTATCGAGAGGATTCTCTAGAATAGCACCCATTTCTTCCACACAAGTAACATATATCATTGGTTGAGGCTCCTCTTTTAATCCTCCAGGCATGTCCACTTTTTCTCAAGATATTAACCGATAAAGATACACGTGTTTCTTGCAATAATCTTATGCCTAAGATTTTCTGGGACACAAGCATAGCATGCAGATGCAAAGATGTTTATGTGAAAAGGTAATAGCTTCCTCACAATCAAAGCTCCTTCACTTTGCATGTCATGTAATCTAGAGGTAGGATACCTAATCATAATATCAATTGTAGCAAAGACAACATCTACCGAACACTATAAAACAATGTATATTCCATTTAGTATAATCCCAGCCAATGTTTATCTAAACAAGTTTGTCCTTTCAACAACCCATCTCTTTTGGGGTGTATACATGCAAAATTTATTTGTTTCTTGATACCTTGTTCTTCTAAGAATTCACAAAGCTTGTTGTAGAAGTATCATTCCCCTCGATCTAACATTTTGGATTTTTTGAATTTACCTCACTGGTCTACTTGGGATTTGAGCCAAAGTAACTTCCAAAGACATGTCGCTACTATTGAATTTTATTTATTCTTCTTGTAGCATAATAATGACTTGTTACATGTGAAAACATGTGAAATTAATTGCACGATGCTTGATAAATCAAGGAATTTAACATATTCGTGATCATAATCCTCTAACAAGAATCCTTATTTTTCTACCTTGAGTAGGGAAAGATGATGAAAGAGGTTGTTGATCATGCATAAGTCAAAACATAGAGAGATATCCTTCTATTATCCACTTACCCATGGAATCACACCTAAATATTCCTCTCTCTCTCTCTCTCCCCTCTCTCTCTCTATCTCTCTCTCTCTCACTCCCTCTCTCTCTCCCTCTCTCTCTCTCTATAGGAGCTTGTTTCAATCCATACAATGACTTCTTGAGTCTGCATTCATAAGATGTATAATTAGGGTTTTCCAATCCTAGATAATGTGATATGTATACCTCTTCACTTATCCAACCATTGAGGAAAGCATTCCTCACATCAAATCGAAGTAGTTTCCTATTTCATGCAATTGCCACATTAAGAAATGTCTTGATGGTGGTCAACTTTATAACTCTTGAGAAGGTCTTCTCATAGTCTATGCCCTCAGTTTGAGCACATCCTTTAGAAACCAATCTTGCTTTGTACCTGCAAATTGATCCATCTAGATTTCTTCTCAACTTACAGACCCAACTACAATCTATTTCCATCTCATTGTTTGCAATGGGACCAATTCCCATGTGTCCATTTCTTTCAATGCTTCTATCTCCTCTTTCGTAGCTCTTTTTTAATGAGTTTTACCCTTTGCTTCTTCATACATTGAAGGCTCTTCTAAATCTGAGTCTTTGTACAAATAAATAGAATGTTTTGTAACAAATGTAGAGTCATATCCATACCTTTTAAGTTGATATCTCTCCTTTATTGACCTTCTAGGAGTATGCTTAGAGCATTCTGCACATTCTTGCATTTTGGCCTTTCCTCTTGATTTCGAGAACTTATAGGTTGTTTCCTTCTAATCTTGATCATCATCAAATTCACTTCTTGGATCGTGTGACATCTGTTCTTCAAACAGAACGTCCTTGCTTATGGTAAATAGCTTTGTGGATGAATTTCAAAATTTGCAACCCATTTGAGTGGAATTTTAGCACATGAACACTCCCTTATTTTTTGTTTCATCTAGTTTACCTCTCATTTATGAAGGTAAATAAAGCTAAAAACCAAATACCTTGCAATGTCCGAGAATTTGTGTTCGTAAGGATTCATACCTTGAAGAGATTTGGATGTAAGTGTGTTCACAAGATAAAGAGATATTGAGATTGCCTCTTCCCATAATGTGTGATAACTTCTTCTCTTCATGCATTCTTCTTGCTAATCCAACTAGGGTGTAAGGAATTGAACTCGCAACCTCTTGGTTAGGAATGTGATGGGCTAACCACTTGCCCCAAAAGCCATGGTTGAGGATTACTTCCTAATCCTCTCTCTTAGGGTGTAGTTCAACCATCTCCTATCTGTCAAGCGTGTGGTTCAACCATCTCCTACCTATCACTTCATTACATTCTTCCCCCATTAGTTGATCGTTGTCCTCAATGATCTACTCATGTATCCTTCTAGCCTCGGTGATCAGCCCCGTGAACTCCCTAGGTACCCTTGAATTGATGTCCTCAACCTCGCATAGTTTCTTGAACCTTGTTTGCAACCTTGGTCTCTTGAACCCTTGTTCTCAACCTCCGTGTCTTGAACCTTCTTGTTCGCAACCTTGATGTCTTGGGCCCTTGTGCTCAACCTCAGTCTTGAACCTTGTTCTCTCCCATGTTTGGTATCTTGAACCCTCAATCAAGTGCCACCCATGGTTTCCCAAGGACTTCACACTTCCAAGCTAGCTTAGTAGATTTGGAAATTTCATTTTGAGGGCTTTCCAACGGTATCTTATATGCCTCAATCCAACCTATGGATTGAGAGACACTTGATTCTTTGTTGGGTCCAATTGTGCCACCTCCACAATTCCTACCCATTCACATGATAGAGTGCCCAAGTGCCTTTTTTTAAAGGCCATTACGTCAATCCACTTTTCCCAACCCTACTTCCTAGGCTCTGATAATAATGTAAGGAATTGAACTCACAACCTCTTGGTTAGGAATGTGATGGGCTAACCACTTGCCCCAAAAGCCATGGTTGAGGATTACTTCCACTACAACATATGAAGGGCATACCGACGCTGCATATACCAACGGTCACACTCGACGTCGGTATGGGCGTTGGAAAATGTCACTTACAGATACCGATGGTCAAGTGACCATCGGTATGACCATTTTAAACGGATCGTCGGTGTGGCCCCCAGACGTCGGTATATGCGTGAGTATATGTGTCGGTATAAGCATCCATATAAGCATCGGTAATTTACTGGAAGTTACCGATGCATATATTGAGGCCAAGTTTTAAACATACCGCAAACCCGAGAGCAAAACTTCACATTTTTGCGTGTGTTTGCGTACTGTTGGTCTTCTGTCCAACTTGCGTGCACGAACCGAATTGCAACCTGCATTGTCTTGTGCACACACACACACAGATCTCTCTCTCTACACATACACACTCTCTCTCGGCTTAAATCTCACATCTTGGTAAGTGCTGCGTGTACTGTTAGCATTTGTGTTTCTCTATGCTTTAGGTTTTATAATTTCTCTTTTCTTTGATTTTGTAGAAGTTCTTTGGCGTCGATTGTTTGGAATTGGACAATAGGTGACATACATTATGCTTTGATGACAACGATCCAAAAGAGGGACATACTTGTAAGTGATTGTTTTATTCTCTATTGATAGAGAGAGAAGGAGAGAGAAGGAGAGAGAAAGAGAGAGAGAGAGAAAGAGAGAGAGAGATAGAGAGAAAGTGAGAGATAAAGAATAATGAAAGAAAGGAAGATAGAGATATGAAAATAGAGTATACATACACACACATTTACACATGCATACATACACAAATACATGTACACACATGCATGCTTACATACACACACCTATACACACATGCATGCTTACATACACACACATATACACACATGCATGCATACACATACATACAAATTTACACACATGCATACATACACACACATGCATACACACATACATAGAGACACATATATACACATATGCATACATACACATACACACACACATATACACACATACATACACACACACATATATACATACATATACACACATGCATGCATACATACACACACATATACACACATGCATGCATACACACATATACACACATGCATACATACACACACATGCATACACACATACATACACACATACATACACACACACATGCATACACACATACATACACACACATACACATACACACACATACACATACACACACATGTACACACATGCATACATGCACACACACATGTACACATGCATACATACACACACATATATACACACATGCATACATACACACATGCATGTATACATACACACACATACATGTACACACATGCATACATACACACACACATGTACACATGCATACATATACAAACATATATACACACATGCATACATACACACATATACACACATGCATGTATACATACACACACATGTACACACATGCATACATACACACACATATGTACATACATACTCATATACTCACACATGCATACATAGACACACATACACATATACACACATGCATACATTCACACACACACATACATACACACATGCACAGATATACACACACATAAGCTAGTGTTTTAATTAAATATATAAATTTTTCATTTTGAAGTTTTTTTTACATCAAATATATAAAAATAGGATTAGGGTTTTTAGGCTATTTACACATACATACACATACACATATAATATATATATATACATGTATATACACATGTATACACAAATATACATATTTTAGGTCTAGATATTTAAGATTGGGGTTTTAAGGTTTAGACATACATATAACTCAATTATATTTATATTAAGAAAAAATATAGAGAAAAATAAGAAAAAAATCTGAATATATAAATAAATATATATATAAAATATGATTAGGGTTTTAGGATTATGGGTTTAGATTTTTATAGGTGTTTAAGTATTTAGGTTTAAGTATTTCAGATTTAATTCTAAGTCTTTCTGATTAGGGTTTTAGGGTTTTAATACCTACATAACATATATAAACAAACACACATATACATATAATACATACATACATGTAGATACACATGCATACAAAAATATACATATTTTAGATTTAAATCTTTAAGACTAGGGTTTTAGGGTTTTAACACCTACATAACATATATACACACATACACATACACATATAATACATATATACATGTAGATACACATGCATACAAAATATACATATTTTAGGTCTAGATATTTAAGATTAGGGTTTTAGGGTTTAGGCATACATATAACTTAATTATATTTATATTAAAAATATATATAGAGAAAAATAAGAAAAAATATCTGAATATATAAATAAATATATATATAAAAATGATTAGGGTTTTAGGATTAGGGGTTTAGATTTTTATAGGTGTTTAAGTATTTAGGTTTTAGTATTTCACATTTAAGTTTAAGTCTTTTTGATTAGGGTTTTAGGGTTTTAATACCTACATAACATATATACACAAACATACATATACATATAATACATACATACATGTAGATACACATGCATACAAAAATATACATATTTTAGATTTAAATCTTTAAGATTAGGGTTTTAGGGTTTTAACACCTACATAACATATATACACACATACACATACACATATAATACATACATACATGTAGATACACATGCATACACGTACACAAACACACATACTCATACACCTAATCATTTTAAATAGAGTGAATATATATACACGTACACAAACACACATACTTATACACCTATCTATATTCACATATATATACATATACACATATATATACACATGCATACATATATATACATGTTTTAGGTCTAGGTCATTTTGATTAGGGTTTTAGGGTTTTAACAGCTACATAATATATATACACACATTCACATACACATATAATACATATATACATGTATATACACATGTGTATAGAAATATACATAATTTAGGTCTACATCTTTAAGATTAGGGTTTTAGGGTTTAGGTATACATATAACTCAATTAAGAGGAAAAAAATCTAAATAAATAAATAAGTATATATATAAAATAGGATCTATTAAGAAAAAATCCGAATATATAGATAAAATAGGATAGTTATATAGATTAGGGTTTTAAAATTAGGGTTTTAAGTTTTTTTAGGTATTTCAGTATTTAGGTTTAATATTTCAGGTTTAAGTCTTTAAGAGTATGATTTTTGGGTTTAATAAAAAAAACAAATGTTCTAAAACGTCCATATTGTAGCAGATGGCTTCTTTGGATCCTGAAGAGAGAATGGCATGTCCTTGCACACAGTGCAAGTATCAAATTTATCGAAAATGACAGATTTGTACTGCACATGTTCGAGAGTATGGATCCTTTGATCGGAGTCGACTAGAAAACCTACGCGATCATTCGCATGGTCCCCCAGGTGAGCAGATGGACCCAAATGACATGGCACTGGTAAGCTCTCGTGGACAAAAGAGAGCAAAAAGGGACTTATACGTACAAGCAAGTACTAATAATATTACATAGAATGAACATATGGAAGAGATGCTTGAAGCATTTTATGACATGGACAAAGATCATGATGGTGGAGAAGGTGTCGAGAGTTTCATGGACACAACAGAAATTCCACGATCAGAAGTCGATGAAGAATATGAAAACATGCGAAGACTAGCTCGTTTACCACTTTACAATGGAGCAAAGATATTTGTACTACGTGCGTCACTCGTGATGTTCAATCTGCAATCCATTTATGGATGGTCAGATACTAGTGTCACTGAATTATTCAGGTAAGTGGAGAACAAATTGGCTTTCATTGTTGTATCACAATAACTTTACTTACTAATATCGTTTTAATTGCTTATTGTAGGCTTCTTAAAGTTCAATTTTTGCCAGAGGGCAATGATATGCCTCCAACATGTGGAGATGCGAAAAAACTTTTACAGTCCATTAGAATGCATTATACTAAAATTCATGCTTTTCCGAATGATTGCATTCTCTTTCGGAATGAGTATGAGCATCTCCACATATGTCCAAAGTGTGGAGCAAATAGATTTAGAGAAGACGTTGTAGGCGAAGCAATCCCCGCAAAGGTTCTTCGCCACTTTCCTATCATTCCACGAATTAAGAACATGTTTAGATGCAAATATATAGCTGAGTTAATATCATGGCATACAAAGAGCAGGTCTACAGATAATGTAATGCGAGTGCCTACTGACTCGGATTCTTGGAAGCACATAGATAGTAAGTGGCCATAGTTTGCTAGTGAGCCTCGGTGCATACGTCTAGGCCTAGCTATGGATGAAGTGAATCCATTTGGATTACGCAGTTCTTCATGGAGCACATGGCCTGTATGTTTGGTCAATTATAATATCCCACCATGGTTGGCCACAAAGAAAGTTCATGTATTATTAGCTCTTATTGTACCACATAAGTATAAGGTAAAAAAACATGGATGTATATCTTGCACCACTTGTGGAAGAACTGCGCATTTTATGGGATGGGATTACTGTGCGTGACATGTCTCAACCTATAAGAAGACGAGATGTGCAATTGCAAGGCATACTTATGCGGACAATGCATGATTGGCCTGGTTATAGTCTTCAGGTTTATCGATTTTGGGTTACCATGCTTGTCCTTTATGCGGAACACAACTCGAAGCACGCTATTCCAAAGCATTACGTAAAATTTTCTATGAAGGACATCATAGATATTTGCCTGATGGACATGTTTTATGTGAAGGACAAATTGGTCGACAAGCACAACACCAAATGAAAGCTTGCGATTGGAAACAACTGTGGGATTCAAAAAATCCAGTTGTTGGCATGAAAAGGTTGTCCATTTTTCATGAACTCCCTTATTGGAGTGAATTGTTGATCAATCATTTGGTGGACCCGATGCATATTTTTAAGAATGTGGGAGAGATTCTTTGGAAAACTTTGATTGAAAAGAAAGAAAGCAAAGCACAAAGGGAGGACTTAGAAGAGCGAGGTCGTATGCGAGAGTTGTGGGCAATTACTAAGCCCAACGGGACAGTATCGTTACCAAGAGCTCCTTGGGTGCTTCGCAGGATGGAAGAGCAACAAGTGAAGAAAACAATTCCAGACTTTCAAACACCTACTGGATGCATGAGGTGTCTAAAGACTGCTTTCATACGAAATGACGATCTTGCAGGACTCAAGTCTCATGATTGGCACAAGTTTTTACAGTTTGTGCTCCTTATAGCCCTAAAAGATTGTCTTTCAGAGGATGTACGAAGAACCATTTATAAAATTAGTTCGTTAGTATAGTGGATATCTTCTAAAGAGATAAATAGAGATAGCATAGAGAGTGTGAAACTCAATGCTATCGAGGTTTTTTGTATGGTAGAGAAATACTTTCCCACAAGTATTCTCAGTATTCAACTTCATTTACTGGTTCATGTGGTAGATGAAGT
The DNA here is from genome assembly GCA_020310875.1 of Ceratopteris richardii. Classification (NCBI taxonomy): domain Eukaryota; kingdom Viridiplantae; phylum Streptophyta; class Polypodiopsida; order Polypodiales; family Pteridaceae; genus Ceratopteris; species Ceratopteris richardii. The sequence goes on along the minus strand of CM035406.1, from coordinate 41,350,727 downwards.
TGCAATAGCAGGAACTGTCCATAGTCCATGGATGTTCTTCTTAGAGCACTTTATGAAGACATTAAAAGGGTTTGTTCGATAGAGAGCACGTCCAGAGGGTAGCATGGCAGAGGGATGGCTTGTACAAGAATCTCTTGTATTCATAACTGATTTTCTACGTATGTCGGATCCCAAAATGCCTCGCTTATGGAGCGATGATGAAGATGTTCGTCTCGTAGGAGATGAACCACAAGGTAATTCAACCATCTCCTACCTATCACTTCATTACATAGGGTCTTGTTTTGTCTCTCTACAATACCATTCAATTGAGGTCAATATCTAGTAGTCACTTCCCTTTTGATGCCTTTATCTTGCAAGAATTCATCAAAATCTTTGGAGAAGTATTCTCCTCCTCCATTAGATCTGAATTTCTTCAATGATCTACTTGTATGATTCTTCACACTTGCTAGGTACTTCTTGACGCATTCAAACACTTCACTCTTATTCTTGATAGTACAAAATGGCCCACCTACTATGACCATCAACAAAGGAATTATAATACATTGAGCCTTCCTTTGAAGGTTCTTGACTTGATCCCCATACATCACTCTGTACTAAGTCCAAAAAAATATTGTGGATGTAGCCTTTGTGGTTGAATGGTTATCTTTGTGCATTCCCAATCTGACAAGCATCACATCTATAGATCATGTGTTGCTTTGATATGTTTGGCACCCCTAGAACACTTTGTTCCCTTCATATATCCTTCAAGGTTCTTTCATTCACATGCGTAAGTATCTTATGACACACTTCAAGGTCACTTAGGGTTTGAGACCCAAAGCTGAATAGATTTATGTTCTTGGTTTCTTCTTAAAGCCTTGCCATGTATCTTTCACAAAATCTCCATCTTTAGGGAACCTAACTTGCAAGCCTTTTTCAAATCTTTAGCATAAACATTAAGTCTTTTGTGATAGTGGTACAAAGAGAAAATGTTTTTGTTGCAATTGAAAGCTTTTACATTACCAATCGTCTTCACATTGTGCTTATTATCATCAGTTGTTTGTACTTCATGTCTATGCTTAGGACTTTCCAAGCCAAATATATGAGAAATGTTGCATGAAACATGGTTTGAACATCTTGAATCTATGTAAAACAATTGCTTATCTTTTTTACCTTCTTTGTGACTCAGATTCATTAGAAGTAATGAATCTTCATGTGATTGATTTGTTGCGTAGTTATTGAAGTCCCTTCTATTGTGACTTCTATTGATGTTGTTAAAGTTGACTCCACATTAACCTCTTGTGTTGCCAAATCCACTTCTTCTACCTCCTTTCTGAGTCCTTCCATTGACCCAACAATTTTGAGTGGTGTGGTTCATCTTATCATAGATGGCACCAGGTTGAACATTTTGACATTTTGATTTTTCATGATTTGCTCCTTTCTTCTTCCCTTTCTAGTTGCTATTGCCTCCATAGTTGGCTTAAGAAATCTCTTCTTCATCCTCTTCCTTCTTCTTGCCTTTGTGCTTCTTGTCAGCTTTCTTATTTCCATAAAGTTCACTTGTTTTATTACCTTGATAAGCATTATTTTACTTCAGATTGTTGTTGGCCTCTTGGTTGAAGAATTATACAAGGAATATGTTGAAATCTAGGGTTTGTACATCCATGATAAGATCATAAGTTGTGGTGAAGGGTTGACTTTTCTTATCACCTGTAATTCCATTTAGAATCTACCTCATGATGGCCTCTTCTTCAATAAGCTCTCCAATGGATATGAACTGATTTGCAACCTCCTTGACCTTGGTAAAAAACTCTCTAATAGTTTGTTTTAGTGTCTTGTTCATTTGGTTGAACCCATTCCATGGATGGGTCTTTCTTGATTTGGTACCAGTAGAATAGAAGGTCTCAAGTTCATCCCAAGTCTCTTGAGATGTTTGCATCATCTGATATGGGGCAACAAAAAATCAGATATAGTATTTAGTATGTATGAACTTGCTTGACCATCCCTTGCACACCAAAGTGTGAGTTTCTCTATCTCCTATTGTGTAGGTCCTCCTTTGGATCTTGGAGTAGGCATAGCTCCATCACTTGCTATCAAGTAGTCAATATCGTTCCAATGAATGTGTCAAATTTGGAGCACTTTAGAAGGAGAACCAAGCTCTTCAAGTTTATTGGAGTTGAAGATGATGGTGCAGAGAAATGAACAATAATAAAATTGATGGCCAAATGTGTACTTATATTGCATCAAACTATTTTACAAGTAATTGAGAGTCTATATATAGACTTTTGAAGCCTTCCACAACTCTTTACAATGGTCTTTGGATTCCAATGCAAGTGCCCTTGGTAGTTGTGATGAAGAAATCATCCTCCTATAAACTAGGAAAAGTGAAGTCAAATCTAACAACTTGATTTCAGGTGATAGATTTTTTGCCAATCACAACAATCTCAAATTTTTGGAAAATCTTTTCTTTATTCTTTTACAAGTGTAAATATTCTAGGCCTTTACCTAAATAAGTGATCCATAAACGATCCTTATGAAACACTGTAAATGAACATTGATGGACTTTTTAATGGATATCTTTGACACATTCTAAATTATGGTTCTTTGATGTAGAGAAAATACACCTCAAGCATAATGTAAGCTTGACGATCTAACATTTATAACATACCTCAGAGCTTTAGATTACTCATTCCAAAAACCTTAGAGTTGAACCTTTCAGGAGATGGGCAGAGTAAGGTACAACAATTCTATCAAGTTCTCATACATACAGGGATTCAATCATGGCAAAAAGGAACTCAAAGATACTCAAGCAGAATTGTCGAGTTGGAAAAGTTACATATAAGTATGGGATAGCCTTTTGATATTTGAGGGCTATTTTTATGTTCTTAAAATTATCTAAAAATTGTTTTCTTTTGCCTTAATTTAATTTAAATTCACGGCCTGGCTAATTTTTTCTCATAAATTTTTCCCTCCAAAACACATGAAAATATCAATAAAATAAACTCCAATAACTCAACATTCCATAAGTCATAAAAATATAGAGGAGTATAATTGGCCATGTGGCTTTAAAAAAATCTTTATTGATTCAAATGTGCAGGTTCAAGGGTTTCCATTGTTTGGCGACAATGTTCTAGCATGTACATAGCTAACAACTTTATGTTTCATGCTAGAACTGAACACACAGAGGTTCACTATCATTTTTTCAGGGAAATATTATTGGCATAAAACATGGACATCAAACACATTGGAACCAAGGATCAACTTGCGAATATGATTACCAAGTTCCTTGAAGATTCAAATCTTATAAATTTTATGAAAGATATCAACATGAAGTACAAGGCGAAAAGAAACCTTGAGGAGGATTGTTGAAAAGTAAAAGTGCAAGCTTGATTAAATTGAAAGGACTCACTTTCCACATCAATAAAAAGTCAATAAAATTCATATGATAAGCATGTGGTAGTCACACCAAATTGATTTCAACTATCAAACCTATTAGAGAAAAACGAGAGATTATTTTGGTGGGATCCAATCAATTGAATCGCACCAAATCACACTCTTCTATACATACAAATTCGAGGAAAATTATGTTGGAGTTAGACGTCTATGGAAGCACGCGAACAACACAAGGAAGAAGAAGAAGCTTGGAGCACAACACACAATACTGAATGTATTACTAGAGAATGTACAAAGATAAGTATCCCATTAGGGTAATAGGCATATATACAAGCCGGGGGAAAAAAACCTCCTAAAGAGGGAAAAGGTGCCCCGGCGGTCCTAGTGTGTTCACACACATCACTACCTAAATATATCAACAAATCCCCCCTGGAAGTGATGCAGTGAACAAGGAGCTAGCACTCATGTATAAGGAAGTGCCAAGCTATGTGGAAATCACTCCACAAAAGGAAGTAAGCCCAAAGCTTTGCGAAAAGCTTCAAACTTCTCCCTAGGTAGAGCCTTCGTGAAAAGGTCTGCAATGTTCTCCTGCGTGGGCACATATGGCAAGCTAATCTCCCCAGCAGAGAACCTCTCCCTGACATAATGATAATGCACCTCAATATTCTTAGTGCGAGCATGGAACACAGGGTTCCTCGCAATTGCCAATGCGCTCTGACTGTCAGTGAAGATGGTGGTGGCAGAAGACTGACCAACACCCAAATTAGCCATAAGGCATCTAAGCCACACACACTCAACAGTAGCTGTGAAAGTTGCCCTATACTCAGCCTCACAACTGGAAGTGGCCACAGTAGGCTGCTTCTTGCTCAACCAAGATAGACATGAGCTACCAAGCATGAAGCAAAAGCCACTAGTGAACACACGAGTGTCATAGCAACCAGCCCAATCAAAGTCGGAAAAAGCATGCAAATCTGGCGGTAGTGATCCCCCCTTCGGATAAAACAACCCAAGTAGCCAAGTACCACTCAAGTATCAAAAGATGCGCTTAACTGCCTGCCAATGCTCGACTCTTGGGCAATGCATAAATCTGCTCATGTGTGAGACAACAAACTAAATATCTAGTCGAGTAATGCATAAGTAAATCAAGCATCCAATAGCCTGTTGATAGAGGACAACATCAAATGCATCTCCAACATGATGAAGACTCAATCGTAAACCTGTCTCCATAGGAGTGGCATGCCGTATGACAGTAGTCATACGGCATGTAGGTGCAAAGGTCTCATCAAAATCAATACCTCTTTCCTGCCCATAACCCTTTGCAACAAGCCTAGCCTTATACCTGTCAACTGTACCATTAGGTTTACACTTCAGCTTGTATACCCACTTAGTGCCAATGGCCTTCTTGCCAGGAGGCAAGTCACATAAATACCATGTACCATTCATCATTATAGCATTATATTCAGATTGCATAGCAGCCATCCAATTTTCTGAATTCTATGCTTCATTAAAAGAAACAGGCTCACTCTCATCACAGAGACTAGACGCAGCCATAGCATAGCAATCTGATGCAAAGGAGGCACTATGAGAGCCTGAACGAGTACGATATGACAAAGGTGCATCTAATTTGTTGTCACGCAAAGTCTGCACCAGCCATTTTGGCATAGTTTCTGCCTGCTCAATATCAGCTCTCTCATCAACAAGTGCATCATGTAAATCTGCATCAGAAATGGAATGATCTGCATCATCATATGAAACCTGCAAAGGCTGAGAAGTTGCCTCATTAGGACCAGCACTAGACTGTCCACCTGTAAAAAGAGGCATCAAAGTATCATACATGTCTTTGGAGCTAACAGATGTCTCCTTAGTACATGGAAGCAATGGTTGAATAGCATCTTCCACAAAGACAACATCACAGCTAACTAGAATGCATTTATTCTGTGGATGATACAAACGATAGCCTTTACTTTCAGAACTGTACCCAACAAAAATACATTTTACTGCTTTATCATCCAATTTTCTACGATGTTGTTCAGGCACTAGTGCATATGCCAAACAACCAAAAACACGTAGATGAGCAACAGATGGCTTGCAGTCATACCAAGCCTCATATGGAGTGATAGACTACAGCTCTTTAGTGGGACACTTGTTCAGTACATATGTTGCACACATGACAGCCTCAAGCCAGAAACTATGAGGTAAAGCCTGACTCTTGACCATACACCTCACCATCTCCATGAGAGACCTATTCTTCCGTTCAGCACCTCCACTCTGATGAGGTGTATACGGCACTGTACACTGGTGTTTTATCCCACGTTCAGCCAGAAATGCATTAAAATCAGAAGACATATATTCCCCCCCTCGATCAGAACGGAGGGTGCCCATTTTACATGCTGACAGATTTTCAGCCAGAACCAAAAACTGTTTGAATCACATGAGCACTTCGGACTTTGCCTTCAATGGATATACCCATGCATGCCTAGAAAAATCATCAATAAAAGTCATGAAGTAAAGATAATTTCCAAAAGAAGGTGTCTGCATAGGACCACAGACATCACTATGTACAAGCTACAATTTCTGAGTAGCCCGAATTGAACCATCTTTTGGAAAGGATGAACGCTGCATTTTTTCCAGAATACAGCCTTCACAAACATTTTTTCCAGGTGCATCAAGTTTGGGCAACGAGGACACCATTTCAGATTTTTGTAGGCGTAGCAAACTAGCAAAATTCAGATGACCAAAGCATGCATGCCAAAGCTTTGCATCTAACATAGCCTGAGAATCATTTACTGCACATGCCAAATCATTTACAGATCTTTCATAGTCTATGAGCTTATACAGCCCATGACATAAAATGCCAGAAGCAATAATCATATCGCCATTTGACAGATCATGAACTATACACCTATCATCAACAAATTTCACAACCAAGCCAATCTTGGCTAATGCAGAAACTAATAACAGGTTCTTTTTTATCCCTGGCACAAATAAAGCATCTGACAAAGTGAAAGAACTACCATGAGCAGTAGTCAAAATGATCTTACCAACTCCCATAACAGGATAAGAGGAGTTGTTGGCGCATGTAACAGTATTCGCTGTAGGGGCAGGCTCGAGTGAAGAGAAGAAACTGCGTTACGAGGTACTATGTTTGGTCGCCCCACTGTCAAAATACCAAACATCTGAGTCTATTGCAGACATGCCTTGGTCATGAGAAGATGGGTCAAAATTGTAGACAGTAGTAAACGCCCATTCTTCTTCCTGCACAAGATTTATAGACTCTGTTTTTGGTGTAGAGGCCTCTGCAACAACCATTCCAACCTCTTTCTTCTTTTCCTCTTTAGCAGCCAGTTTTGGACAGTTCTTTATGATATGATCATTCCCTTTATAGTACTTACAAAACAATTTTTGCTTTTCTGATTTCTTCTCATCTTTATCTTCCTTCTTCGAATATGCAGAATTAGCAGATTTCTGCTTACTAGTTGAAGAGCTCCATTTTCCTTTGCCCTTCTGACTAACCAAGAAAGCTTGATCTACAACTCACATAATGGGCCTGTTTTGCCTAGACTGATCTTCCTGCAACAGAACAGAGACTTACTCCTCAAATGATAAGGCATTTGGATTGCCTTTCATCATCAATGGAAGAGTAGAAGCAAAACTCTTATATGAATCAGGAAGACCATTCAGAACGGTCTGCACAAGTGAGCTATTTGGTATAACCTCATCAGCAAAAATCAATTGTTCCTTCAAGTCTTTGATCTTCATTAGGAAAGTGTCCATAGAATCACCTTCATTCATGTGCTCACTCTCCAACTGTTTTCGGAGGTAAGCAACACGAGCCTCATTCCTAGCTTGGTACAATGTGGTAAGTGTATCCCAAGCCTCCTTAGCTGTTCTGCAAGAGCGAATGTGAGGAATAATGGCACGTTTGACAGACAAAGCTATCAATGCATGTGCCTGGGCATCTCTGCCATCCCAGCGAATTTGCTTTGCAGTAGGTGCAGTAGAAACAGCAGCACGAACAGGAATCTACGGAATATCATCTTTGACACCATCTTCATGAGCTCCAACACCTGTAGTTAGAGGTGTAACAGGACGTCTTTCAACACCCTGCACAATGTTCCACAATCATCTTTTGCAACCAATACATGTCGCATCATATAAGCCCATAATGGGTAGTTGGTACCATCCAACTTATCCTCAACAGCCAACATACGGAATACATCATTGCTTTCAGCCATGGCCGGTGACTAAAATACCTTGATGTAGAAAATTGACTGTATCTCAAAAAGTTGAAGAGAACTACCGAGACAAATTCTGCTAGACCTGTAGCAGACTTTGAGATGCTTATACTGGCGAACAAAAACTGGTATATACCTTTGGCACAAAAAGATGAAATAGCCTGCATAAGCACTGTGATAGTGCGTTTAGAGGCCGAAACGAGCTCAGATCACGATTTCGGTACGACATAATGAAGTTTTTTTGATCTCTGAAACACCTTAAGTATGCTCACCAAATTTCGTGCGAATCTGACACTGCAAAGGGAGGAGTGTCGACAACACCCTAGATGAAGCGACGACCTGCTCTTATACCAATTGTTGGAGTTCGACGTCTGCGGAAGCACGCGAACAGCACAAGGAAGAAGAAGAAGCTTGGAGCACAACACACAATACTGAATGTATTACTAGAGAATGTACAAAGATAAGTAGCCCATTAGGGCAATAGGCATATATACAAGTTGGGGTAAAAAAACCTCCTAAAGAGGGAAAAAAGTGCCCCGACGGTCCTAGTGTGTTCACACACATTACTACCTAAATATATCAACAAATTCATCCTTAATGATCCAAGCACATTATTGTTCTTACCATGTCTTCACACTTCCTGGAAAGCTCTCCCTCAAGTAAGTTCTAGCTTACGCAACATATTGGCCATTGTTCTTTTATCTTACTCTCTCTAGGTGTTGATCATTTTGGAGTAGTCCATTTTGTTGTAGTGCTTTAGAAAGGCTTAACATTCATTGTGGATGATGCTTCAATTATCATGCTCTTTTGCACAACAACTTGGATGAGGATCAAAGCATCCTTTCTAATATGAACACTACTATATGGAGAATGAGTTCCTAACCCTCCATTAATGAAGCTCCGGGCCCTCTATTGATTTTCCTTTTGATAGGTGAGACTTGATCCTATTCAAATAGCTTCTTCATAAATGAAGACTTTACTAGATCCTTTCTCTACAAAGAGAAGGATCCCTATCTTTGTCCACGTCCCATAGGTGGTTTGGTAAAGCTTTGGCTTCTTCAGGTGGAGGCCCAAAGTTCAACCCTTAGGTTGGACATGTAATGGCTTTAATCAGTTTAAATTAGTTGTATCCCAATCTACCAGCTGTAAATGCATCTGACCCCTGCTTTGTGGTATACAAGAGGTCTCGAGAATATTATGCACATTCACTATAGAATTATACTTTCAAAGTTAAAGCTAGGGGAGTAGACACCTACCAAACTTCCCTTTTTTTTAGATCCCTATCTTTTTGGGTAAGAGGAATATAATTTCTCTTATAGGCAAAGCCCCTATATCATCATCATAATGACTCGTGTGCTCTATAGAGTGATTTATGTATTTCATGTCCTGGAGCGAGTTCTCGATGGCATCCCATTGTTCTTGTCGACATTGGCTGTCAACTTTCTGCCTTTTCTGTACTCAAGCGAGGAAGACAATGACTCCAACGTAGAAATTGACGGCGATGGAGGTTCATTAAACAATGAAGTCTTAATGAGGAAAGTCAGTCGTTCCTATGGTTCTTATATGAATAAACTATTGTCTGTAGCGATGTCATAAATATAACATATAGGTATATAAGGATACATTATGGTGAGATAGCGATCGTAGAAATTTTTCCGTCTTCTGTTTTGTTTTGTGGATAGTTATGGAAGATGGTAATCAATTAGAAAGTCCAAACGGATTGTATTCTATACCGCTAATAATGCCATCTACTCTTCTTCCTCATAGCTGCATTTAATTGAAAATACAATGTGAAGGGCATAGTATCCATCAAATTGACACTACAATGTGAAGGGCATAGTATCTATCGGACCCTCTACATCCCACACAAGCAAGGGTACAATACATAGCACCTCCTGCGAATGAACAGAGCCCAAACGCTTGTTTAGGGTAGGAACTCAAAAGGGAAAACCCTAAGACCAGAGGAGGAGGTATTTGGAACTAACGTGGATCCTGTCGCAATGAGCACACCCTTTGAAAATGCCAACATTTTCCACCAAAAATGCTCAAAGACCAATGATTCACCAAAGGGAGCTTGTCTAACATCTCATAATATCATATGATGAGGATTGTACTACAAATGCAACCAAGAGGACTTGAACCCCCACCCCCTCAAAAGAATCAAATGATTCTCCCACTTGGGCTAGTTGTGTAGAATTCATATTCTATGTTTAATGTTATCCAACATTATATCATTAAGTGGAGGGATCTATGGGCCTCTGCCTCCACGCGGCATTGCTCTGTTGGGCTTTTCCCCATTGGAGAATATTCCCCATTGCCATACTTGTTTGAAACTAAGTCTTCAATATTGCAACATTTACATGTGTTGAACTTTATCTATGTAAATAAGACCATTGGAATTGAGTCTAGATTTCAATCCAAGAAGTATACTTAGACCATAACCTCTTCTTTCAACAGCTCATGAATATACAAGGATATATCAAGTGTTCAAAAATGGTTTTGTTTGTTACTTAGCATGGTCTAAAATTTTTAAAAAAAAGTTCAATCTTGCTATGTGCTCTTCTTGATAGCTAGAATTAAATCAATCTATAATGTAAAGTGCATAGTACCCATAGGACCCCCACATTCCATACAAGTAAGGGTAAAACACCTAACATTCTTTAGGGATTATCATAGCTCGAAGTCCCACTAATGATAGGAACTCCAAACGGAGATTCTTAAGTTCATACGAGAAGAGCGGTTTGAGCTAAGCTTGACCTTGTTACAATAAGCATGGTCATTGACACTATCAACATTATCCTTTGAAAACACTCAAAGACAAACCATTCCCCAAATAAAGATAGTTTAACATTTCATCATATCATATGATGAGGAGTTTTTGACTAGTGTAGCAAAGCGAAAGTGAACCCGTACACCCCTCAAAAGAGGAAAATGATTGTGGGAATTGAAATCATGACCTACTAGCTAGGATTACAATGGGCTAACCACTTGCCCCAAAATCCATCGTTGAGCATTACTTCCAAATCCATTCTCATCGGGTGTGGTTCAACCATCTCCTACCTATCATTTTCTTGAGTCTAACACTCTCTCCTCCTTCTAGAGATCATTGTCCTCAATGACAAATCCTGGATCTCCCCTTGAATTGAGTCCTCAACCTTACACAGTCTCTTGAACTATCTTGCTTTGAACATTGGTCTCTTGAACCCTTGCTCTCAACCTTGGTGTCTTGAACCTTTCGTTTTTGCTTATTGGAAACTTGCCTATGGATTTTCCTTGTTCGCAACCTTGATGTTTTGAGCCCTTGTTCTCAACCTCAGTATCTTGAACATAGTTCTCACCCATGCTAGGTATCTTATATCATCAATCTCGCCCTTCCATTGGAGAGTTATTTGGAGGACTTTCCAATGGTACCTTACATGTCTGAATCTGCCCTACAGATTGAAAGATACACTCTAATCTATATTGGATGAATTTTTAAAAGTGTCATGCATGCTTCTCACTCATCTTGCTCAAGCCTAATTTCTAGGTTCTCATACCAATTGTGGAAATTAAACTCATGAACTATTAGTTAAGAGTACAACAGACTAAACACTTTTGCCAAAAGCCATGGTTGAGGATTACTTCCTAATCCTCTCTCTAAGGTGTGGTCCAGCCATCTCCTACCTCTTGTTTCTTGAGTCTAACAATGATTCATGCACTTAAGCTAGCATCGCATGACTTACATTCAATGTTTGATGATATCCAGCATTATACCATTAATTGGAGGGCATACTTGTTTGACAACGAGTCTTAAATGGTGGAGAATTTATAGGTTTAAAGAAGTTTATCTACATAAGTGGCACTATTAGACATGAGTTCAAGATTTATCTCTTTCTTACCTTTTCAAAGTGACTTTGATTTTCTTTGGGAAGAAGAGAGTGTTGCGATCTAAAAGAGGTGAGAAATACAAAGGAACTCTATAAACTTCTTGTCCCTTGTGAGGAACGTTTTCTACATTTATTTTACTTAGAAAACTGAACTATTTGTTCGAGTTAAAATGGGACTATATTTTTGAGGATGTTGTAAAAGGACTAAAAGGACTAGAAAATATGTGGAGGGTGCATGGTGTAGCGACAACATCCTCTATGAAATCAAGGATTAATGACTTGAAAATAGGTTGAATGTATTCCTCTAAGTTTGGGGATAGAGGAGATCTCCTAGATGAATGTATGTTTTTTTTCTTATTAAAAGCGATTCAAATCAATAAATGAAAAGGAGATACAAGAAGATTAAAGAGAAGTCAAAAAAAACTTTTTCGTGCTTTCATGAGAGAGTGTCTTGCTTTTCAACAAATTATTTTCTATAACAAAAACGTTGTGCTTTTACACTTTCAAATTTTTCTACCTACGTTGACTAAAGACTTCTGTAGAGACTATTCTTCAGGGGGTTCATTGAAATTGGCGACATATTTTTCCTCCCAAATTTTGTAGAGAGTCTCACTCATAATAGCATTTCAAACAATTGCACAATAGTTGATGGTTCACCAAATAAAGATTGCTTCTAGGTGATATTGGTGATTCAGCATAAGAAACTTGCTAGCACTCACTTAGATTGAGGTGCTCTTAGGACAAGGAAAGAACAGATGACCAATATCCTCCCTATCATTTCCACATCCTCACACCACAAACGTGCACCACAAGTTTTACTAGTCTTGATGTTGGCCCATATCTATTGATAAAGAATCCTCCACATGAGAAATGCTTTCTTGCTCTCAATGAGAGGGAGCCATAGACCCCCGAATTTTAAGTCCCATCTAATCCTAGACCAATTGATGCACCACTTCCTCTTTAGAGCTTGATGATTATTGAGTCCGCATTTGATTATTGGGGTATCCTCCATCCTATTCCCAGTGTTCCTCTTAGAACCGTTCAAGAGGGGGGATCCTCACTCAAGAGGAAGTGAGTCTCGGAATTTCAGCATGTATGTTGTTCTTTCGAATTTCAAGTCTATGAAGGTAAGCAAAAGCATCTTCATGCAAACTAGCATCCGAATGCCTGATTAGAACTATTAATTACAGCAAGCTTGGGTTATATTCATGCATTGACGGGCATCAAATGAAGGCGTATACGATGTCTCCCTCACAACGTTGACTTAGGAATGAAGCACCTTCGAACAAGAAACACTGTCGGAATAGTTCCTTTATTGAAGTCCACAATTTCAGATTGTATACCGATTTTTTCTACGACACACAGACTTCATCAATGGCGCTTCATAATTTCCAGTACACATCATTTTCTTGGGACAAACACTAAGTACGACCTACTCTTTTTTTTTTTTTTTTTTTGAAGTTATAATGAATTGGAAATAACCTATACACTCAACTTCGTAAGATAGAGGCACCCATCAACTTGGGAATTCAAATAGATGTGTCCAATCAGAAAGACTCAAACTCAGGAATTCCTCCCACAGAGTTCAGAGCGTGAACCATTAAGCCACGCCCAATGAACTTCATACTGCCCTTGGAGTTAAGCGCTTTACACTGAAAAATAACTAATCTAATGTGAAGGCAGCATTCTCAAAAAGAGAGCAGCTCCTTTCAACGCATCAAGTGCACAAGCAGATGTCCGCATCTCCTTCATTGGAAGATTGCACAGATAATATCTCGTTTCGATTAGGGACCATAGCGCTATCAAGGCCTGCATTAAGTTGATGGTCATCCACATCAGAGAATCTGAAGCGTATATTGTTCTTACAGAACAGAGGTTCCATCCTCATGAGAAGTCAACATGGACAGCCAAAGGATCTTCCGGAGCTATAATATCTCCACATGATATTTCATATCACATCGCCACCATCCGTTGCCCTGCACCTCCTCATCTTGATGGAGTATCTGGAAAACTCATCCGCATACTCAAATTTCTATTGGATGATTGTTTGAAAATCCGAACGACTGCCCAGCGGTTGTGGCTCAATGGTTCACGCTATGAACTCTGTGGGAGGAAGTCTTGGGTTCGAATCTGGTTGGCTAGACATATCTATTAGAATCCTCCAAGTTGATGTTGTCTTTACCTTACGAGGTTGGATGTATAAGTTATTTCCAATTCATTGTAACTTCAAAAAAAGAAAAATCCTAACGTCAATCTATCCAACATTATGAATATCAAATTCATCATCATAGCAACATCTATTCATGTACTATGTTTCCCAGATGCCTTGCATACGCCAAAAAAACATTTCAACGTCTACGTCTTCATTGAAAGAAATCAACCTTACGTCCATTGACTAAACTTCCTGTTTATGGTCCCAAAGTCTTACAGCTCCGAGAGCCATGGCCATTCATATTCGTGGTGTCCTCATCAACCTTGCCGTACCTGAAGAGCATCTCTCAATGGCACAATCACAACTGTGGAAGCCTCGAGTACCACCTTTAATATAACATCATCATAACTATCTTTCTCACCATCATTCAACAGACCATCGGCGTAGGTGGTATCTCTGCACATCAACATCGGACGCGGAAATTTTGATATCAAATTTCAGGCACATCGTCTATCGGTACATCATAAACCGATGGACTTGATCAATGCATGAAGCTTTACTTCTTTCTCAAGCTTTACTTTATAGTCAAACACAAGCTTAGGAGAAATCCTGATATTTGCAATTCACATCTCAAAGGGAAACCATCACAAAATAAGAACTTCAGAGAAGATTGTTACCTTTCCGATGCTCATGGATATCCATTTCTTCCATTGCTGCCGTGTTTAGCTGTCTCTAAGATTTCATTTCAAGCCATGTGTTTCTTGCAATAATCTTATGCCTAAGATCTTGTGGGGCACATGCATAGCATGCAGATGCAACGATCTTTATGTGAAAAGGACATAGTTTCCTGACAATCAAAGCTCCTTCACTTTGCATGTCATGTATACAATCGAGAGGTTGGATACCTGTTCATAATATAAATTGTAACAAAGGCAACATCTACCCAATAATATAAAAAAATGTATATTCAATTTAGTATAATCCCAGCCAATGTTTATCTATACATATGTCTCTCAACAACCCATCTTGTTCGGGGTGTATACATGCAAGTTATTTGCTTCTTCATTCCTTGTTCTTCTAAGAATTCACAAAGCTTTTTGTAGAAGTATCATCCCCCTCTAACATTTTGGATTTTTTGTATTTATCTCACTACTCTACTTGGGATTTGAGCCAAAATAAGTTCAAAAGACATGTGCTTACCATTGAATTTTATTTATTCTTCTTGCACCATAATAATGACTTGTTACATGTGCAAACGTGTGAAATCAGTTGCATGATGTTTGATAAATTGAGGAATTTAACGTATTTGTGATCATAATCCTCAAACAAGTATCCTTATTTTTCTACCATGAGTAGGGAAAGATGATGAGGAAAGAGGTTGTTGATCATGCATAAGTCAATACATAGAGAGATATCCTTCTATTATCCACTTACCCATGCAATCACATCTAAATATTCTCCTCTCTCTCTCTCTCTCCTCTTCTATATATGATGCATTCATACGGATGTCATGGATGTAACTTGGCATTAATGTGGTATCTCTCAAGAAATATGGCGTTTCCACACTCCCCAACGTTATATTCTCTTCCCACTAGGTCCATTTCTCTCCTTAAAAGTGATATCGAAAGAGGTATGTCAAGAAAAAAATGAATTTGATGGTCGCTCCTTTGAATCTCATGTATTCTTTGTAAATTATCTTTTCTCTACGGTATTTCCCATGTCCTCCCCTCATGAAAACTATTTGGAATGTCAAAAAAAGGTGGGGAAAAATCTCCAATATGTGTCTACTATCTTCCATAACTTTCAAACTATTAATCACATAATATCAAATAGTATTTAGGTGATCTAATTCCATATGATGCTTCTTCCTTGGAGAAATGATGTGAAAGACAAGTTTAAAATCTCATGCTACGTAGCTTGGGCTTACTTTGTGGAGATAAAAAACCATATACTCTTGTGAGAAATAGAAAAATTCGCCATGAGAAAAGTGATCCCTGAGCCCTACTACCCTCATGTAAGTAGGTATTCCTAATCTTGAGTGAACTTCAAAGCAACCTTTTTGTCTAAACTATCCTTTTCTCTTATGTAAATCTGCCATATACGTTCTCATATATAAGAATTTTTTGGAATTACAATAAGATCCCTCCATTTTTCCAACGAAGGAATCCTCATCTTGTCAACCATACATCGATTGCACTTAGTTCTAATCTCCTTAAACATATCTTCCAGGATTTGGTTAACGAATTCTAGTTGTCCATATTTCTATTCATGTTGGCCATACTATTACCGAGTTTATGGTAGGATGTCTTTAATCAATTTTAGATGATCATCATTCTATTAATGTTGGTCATACAATTACCAATTTTATGGCTCAAATATTTTAAGGTATCTCTCAAAAATTACTAATATATTTCTTTTCCCAATTAGATACAATTTCTTAGAATAGAATATAGAATTTGTATAGGTTTTCTAGTAAAACAAACTCAATTTTGAATTCCTTGGTATAATTCACATAGAAGGAAACTTAACATTTTTCTAATTCACACTTACCTTTTCAATTCTCACTCCCATAGATCCAAACAAAATTTTGGTGAGTTGAGTCCATATATTTTGACGATTATGTTTTCAATAACTCTATAGAGTGGAATTAAAATGATATGTTTAGGTTTCTAAGATACTTAACCTTTTGAACAAAGTCACATGAATATATACAATCTCAAATTCTCCACATTCAAATTATAAAGTGGCCTTCTAAGTCACTATAGGCTTGCAAAAATGATAGAATTTCCCCCCAAGCTAGTATAGGTTTTCCTAAACCTAGTGTGTAATCACAATTACTAGTCTCCATATGAAACTTTCCTTTCTATTCTGTGAAAATGTATCCATTGATTTCATTAATAAAAAAACACTCATTTGTAGAATGAAGTATCTTTATCCTACTATCTAAGATGTTGGTGGTTTGTTATTGTCAAGAGAAAGGGCATAAGGAAGAGAGCTCTTGCACACTCTCACACATAAGGAGAGCAGCACACATAGATTGAGTCAAGGAAGAATGATCATCTCCTACGTCTTCTATTAGATAAAGTTAATACAGAAGAATGCCCCAATACAACAAAACAACGAATACAATATATAAAGAGAAATACATAAAGAAAACCCTAATGTCTTCGAATGGGTGAGTTGGAAAGAAAAAAATGTTTCATCACTATTGGTAGATAAATTTTGTGAAGGTCACTAAGAGTATCCTTGAGATATATCACCATAATCATTATATGTATGAGAGAAGTGAAAAGTGGTATGTGTCATCCTTGATCATCACAAGTTGATCTAGATATCTCAACACTACCCCTCAAGCTCATTTTTATGCCCTATAATCCAAGCATCTTTTAAAACTTCTCTAGCTTCTCTACTCCAAGTGCTTTAGTAAAAATATCACCAACCTTCTTATCTATTGTTATATACACAAGATCAATATAACTTTCCAATTCTTTTTGTCTAATGAAGTGATAATGAACCTTGATATGCTTTGTTCTAGATGAAAAACATGATTTCATGCTAGTTAAATGTTACTAAGATTATCCAATAAATGGGAATAGAATTTTCCACCTCTATATCTAGATTTGCAAGTAGTATCTCTAGATATGATGGCTCACAGGCTACCTTGCAACACCTCTATACTCAGCCTTTGTACTTGATAAATCAAAAGTGGGTTGCTAATTACTACTCCATGTTACAATAGGACTCCCAACTGAAAATAGAAAATCATTGTAGATCTATCTAGAACACTACCAAACGAATATGCAGTGGTGTATCCATGAACCTACAATTCATCACCAGCTTCAGAAAACAATGTCTAATCCAATGAAGCACTCACATAACATAGATTGCATCTCAAAATATCTAAATTTGGTTTTGTTTGGAACTTTCATAACCTAAGTCCAATGTCTCATAGTGTATCTTAGATCAAGCCTCATAATTGTGAGATGTATCAAACTTCCCACAATTACCCTATGCAAAATAGATTTTTTTAGTGCTTCATGTGAGTGTTGGAGTTTGAGGTCTTTGAAAGCACACAAACAACACAAGGAAGAAGACGAAGAAGATTGGAGGACAACACACAATACTGAATGTATTACCAAGAGAATGTACAAAGATAAGTGACACATTAGGACAACCCTGGTGGTCCTAGTGTGTTCACTCATCACTACCAAAATATATCAATAAATCTCACCTTGGAGTGGTGCACTGAACAAGGATCTAGCACTCATGTATAAGGAAGGGCCAATCTATGTGGAAAGAGATCAATCCACCAATGGAAGTAAGCCCAAATCTTTGTAGAAAGCTTCAAACTTTTCCCAAGATAGAGCCTTTGTGAAACGGTCTACAATGTTCTCCTGTATGGGTACATATGCCAAATTGATCTCTTCAGCAGAGAACCTCTCCCTAAAATAATGATAGTGTACCTCAATGTGCTTAGTGCAAGCGTGGAATACAGAGTTCCTCGCAACTTGCAATGCGCAAAAGCTATCAGTGGAGACAGTGGTGGTAGAAGACTGAACAACACCCAAATCAGCCATAAGGCATTTGAGCCACACACACGCAAGAGTCACTATGAAAGTTGCTCTATAATCAGACTCACAATAGAAGTGGCCACAATAGGTTGTTTCTTGCTCAACCATGATATGCATGAGCTACCAAGCATGAAGCAAAAACCACTCATGGACACATTAGTGTCATAGTAACTAGCCTAGTCAAAGTTGAAAAAACATATAAATCGAGCGGCAATGATCCCCCCTTGGGATAAAACAATCGAAGCATTCCAGTACCACTCAAACAATGAAAATGTGTTTAACCACCTACCAATGCTTGACACGTGAGCAATGCATAAACCTCCTCATATTTGAGATAGAAAATTGAAAATCATGCCTACTTATCCATAAGTAAATCAAGCATCAAATATCCTGTTGTTAGAGAATAACATCAAATGCATCTCGAGCATCATGAAGACTCAACCATAAACCTGTTTCCATAGGAGGGGGAATAGGTGTGAATTCTTCAAGGCCAAAATGTTGCAATAATGTGTCAATATATTTTGTTTGACATAAATCTACTCCGCCATCAACTTGCATAAACTGAACGTCCAAATAATGATGCAAATGCCCCAAATCTGGCATCTCAAATGAGGCATGCAAATCATCCTTAAAATTAGCAATACTCTTCTCATTAGGAGGAGTGAGTAGCACATCAACATAGACAACAATGATTAGAAGCACATAATTTGCATGCTTAACATATAAGGTGCTCTCGGTTGGACTCTTCTCAAAACCATGTGCAATCAAGTAGGAATTTATCTTTTCATACTAAGCATGTGGTGCGTACTTCAAACCATATAATGACTTTCTCAACCTGCACACTTTGTTTTGATGCCCTTTCTGCATAAAATCACAAGGCTAAAAAATATACACTTCTTCATGTAAGTCACCATTCAGAAATGCATTTTTTATGTGCAAGTAATGTACATTCCAACCATGATGAGTTGCAAGTGCATTGATGCTACAAAGAGTAGTGATAGGGCATGCACAAGCAAACGTCTCATCAAAATCAATGCCTCTTTCTTGATCATAACCTTTTGCAACAAGCATACGCTTCATCTTGTATACCCACTTAGAGTTAATGGCCTTCTTGCCAGGAGGCAAGTCACATAAAGGGCAGGTACCATTCTTCATAATGGCATCATATTTTGACTGCATAGTAGCCACCTAATTTTTCTGAATTTTATCCTTCTTCAAACAAATCACACTCGTTGTCATCACAAAGGCTAGAGGCAGCCATAGCATAGAAATATCATGCAAAGAAATCATTGAGAACCTAAACAATGATATAACAGAGGTGCATCTAATTTGTTATCTTGCAAATTCTCTAGCAGCCATTTAGGCATAGGTTTTTCCTCCTCTATATCACTCCTCTCATCAATAAGTGCATCATGTAGATCTGCATGAGAAATGGAATGATCTACATCATCATGTGGAACCTATAAAGCCCGAGAAAATGCCTCATTTGGACACATTAGAGTGTCCACCCATAAAAAGAGGTAGCAAAAATGGCATACACATCTGTGGAGCTAACCGATGTTTTCTTAGTACATGAAAGTAATGGATGAATTGCATCTTCCACAAAAACAACATCACAGCTAACCAAGATGCATTTAGTCTATGGATGATATAGATGATAGCCTTTGCTTCCATAATTGTACCCAACAAAAATACATTTAACTCCTTTATCATCCAATTATTGCCTTGTTGTTCAAGCCCTACTTTATTTGCCAAACAACTAGAGACATGCAGATGAGCAATAGATGTCTTGCAACCATACCAAGCCTTGTATGGAGTGATCGACTGCAATGCTTGAGTGGGACCCCTCTTAACTACATATGCTGCACACATAACACCCTCAAGCTAAAAGCTATGTGGTAAATCATGGCTCTTGACCATACATATGGCCTTCTCTATGAGTGACTTATTCTCCCTCTTGGCAACTCCATTCTATTGAGGTGTATACAGCATTGTACATAGATGTTTTATCACACATTTAGCCAAAAATAAATTAAAATCAGAAGTCATATATTCTTCCCCTCGATCAAAATGGAGGGTGCCCATTTTACATTCTCATAGATTTTCATCCAAAACCAAAACCTATTTGAAGCACATAAACACTTTGGACTTTGCTTTCAGTGGATCTACCCATGCATGCCTAGAGAAACCATCAATGAAGGTCACGAAGTAAAGGTACCTCCAAAAAGAAGTTGTGAGCATAGGACCACAAACATCATTGTGAACAAGCTACAATTTCAAAGTAGCTCATATTGAACCATGTTTTGGGAAGGAGGAACCCTCCATTTTGCCCAAATTATAGCCTTCACACACGTTTTCTAGGTGCCTCATGTTTGGGCAAAGAAGACACCATTTTAGATTTTTGTAGGTGTAGCAAACTAGCAAAATCCAGATGAACAAAGTGTGCATGCCAAAGCTTTGTATCTAACATAGCTTGAGAAACTTAAACTGCACATATTGAATTACTCACAAATTTTGCATAATCTGTGAGCTTATAGAGCCCATGACATAAAATGCTAGAAGCAATAATGAGGTTGCCATTTTACACATCATGAGTTGTACATCTGTCAACAACAAATTTCACAATTGACTCAATCTTGGCTATGTGTGAACACTCTAGGACCGTCAGGGCACTTTTTTTCCCTCTTTACGAGGTTTCCCCCCCCCCCCCAATATATATGCCTATTGCCCTAATGGGCTACTTATCTTTGTAGTTCTAGTGGTAATACATTCTATATTGTGTGTTGTGCTCCAAGCTTCTTCTTCATCCTTGTGTTGTTCACGTGCTTCCGCAGACATCTAACTCCAACAATTGGTATCAGAGCAGGTCGCCACTTCATCTAGGGTGTTGTCTACACCTCTCCGTTTGCAGCCTCAGAATTGCATGAAATTTGGTAAGCATACTTAGGGTGTTTCAGAGATCAAAACAACTTTACTATGTGGTGCCAAAATCATGATGTGAGCTTGTTTCAGCCTCCGGACATACTATCATAGCTCTTGTGCAGACTACTCTGTCCTTTTGTGCTAAAGGTATATACCAGTTTCAATTCGCTAGTATAAACGTCTCAAAGTTTGCTACAGGTTTAGCCGAATTCATATGGGCAATTCTGCTCAACTTTTTTAGATCTAATCAATTTTTTGCATCAAGGTATTTTAGTCACCGGCCATGGCTAAAAGCAGTTGACGATAAAAGGCAATCCAAATGCCTTGTCATTTGAGGAGTTAGTCTCTGTTATGTTGCAGGAAGATCAAATTAGGTAGAATAGGTCCATCATGCATGTTGCAGATCAAGCTTTCCTAGCTAGTCAGAAGGGCAAAGGTAAATGGAGCTCTTCTACTAGTAAGCAAAAATCTACAAATGTTGCACATGCACATTCGAAAAAGGAAGACAAAGATGAGAAGAAATCAAAAAAGCAAAAATTGTTTTGTAAATACTGTAAAGCAAATGCTCATGTCATTAAGAGCTGTACAAAACTGGCTGCTAAAAAGGCAAAGAAGAAAGAGGCCGGAATGGTTGTTGTAGAGGCCTCTACATCAAAAACAGAGTATGCTAATCTTGTGTAGGATGAAGAGTGGGCATTTACTACTGTTTGTAGTTTTGACCCATCTTCTCATGAGCAGTGTATGTTTGTAGTAGACTCAGATGTTTGGTACTTTGATAGTGGGGCGACCAAACATATTACGTCGCTGCATAGTTTCTTCTCTTCAATTGAGCTTGCCCCTATAGGGAATACTGTTACATGCACCAACAACTCCTCTTATCCTGTTATGGGAGTTGGTAAGATCATTTTGAATATTGATGATGGTAGTTCTTTCACTTTGTTAGATGCTTTGTTTGTGCCAGGGATCAAGAAAAATCTGTTATCAGTTTTTGCATTAGCCAAAATTGGCTTGGTTATGAAATTTGTTGATGACAGATGTACAATTCATGATCTATCAAATGGTGATGTAATTATTGCTTCTGGCATTTTATGTCGTGGGCTGTATAAGCTCATAGACTATGAAAGATCTGTAAATGATTTGGGATCTGTAGTACATGATTCTCAAGCTATGTCAGATGTAAATCTTTGGCATCCATGCTTTGGTCATCTGATTTTGCTAGTTTGCTATGCCTTGAGAAATCTGAAATGGTGTCCTCTTTGCCCAAACTTGAGGCGCCCGGAAAACATGTTTGTGAAGGCTGTATTTCGGGAAAAATGGAGCATTCCTCCTTTCCAAAGATGGTTCAGTATGGGCTACTCAGAAATTTGCAGCTTGTACATAATGATGTCTGTGGCCCTATGCAGACATCTTCTTTTGGGAACTATCTTTACTTCGTGACTTTCATCGATGATTTTTCCAGGTATTCATGGGTATATCCATTGAAGGCAAAGTCTCAAGTGTTTATGTGCTTCAAATAGTTTCTTGTTTTGGCTGAAAATCTATCAGCATGTAAAATGGGCAACCTCCGTTCTGATCGAGGGGGGGAATATATGTCTTCTGACTTTAATGCATTTCTAGTTGAACATGGGATAAAACATTAGTGTACAGTGCCATATACACCTCAATAGAATGGGGTTGGTGAACAAAAGAAGAGGTCACTCATGGAGATGGTGAGGTGTATGGTCAAGAGTCAGGCTTTACCACATAGCTTCTAGCTTGAGGCTATCATGTGTGCTACATATGTACTTAACAGATGTCCCACTAAAGCGCTATAGTATATCACTCCATATGAAGCTTGGCATGGTCCCAAGCCATCTGTTGCTCATCTGTGTGTTTTTCGTTGTTTGGCATATGCATTAGTGCTTGAACAACATCGCAGAAAATTAGATGATACAGGTGTAAAATGTATTTTTGTTGGGTACAATTCTGAAAGGAAAGGCTATCGTCTGTATCATCCATAGACTAAACACATTCTAGTTAGTCATGATGTTGTTTTTGTGGAAGATGCTATTCAGCTTAATTTCATGTACTAAGGAGACATCTATCAGCTCCAAAGACATGTATGATACTTTGCTGCCTCTTTTTATGGGTGGACAGTCTAGTGCTGGTCCTAATGAGGCAACTTCTCAACCTTTGTAGGTTTCATGTGATGATGCAGATCATCCACTTCTGATGCAGATTTACATGATGCACTTGTTGATGAGAGAGCTGATATTGAGTAGGCAAAAACTATGCCAAAATGGCTGGTGTAGACTTTGTGTGACAGCAAATTAGATGCATCTCTGTCATATTCTACTCTGTCAGGCTCTCATAGTGCCTCTTTTGCATCAAATTTCAATCCTATGGCTGCCTCTAGTCTCTGTGATGAGACTGAACCTGTTTCGTTTGATGAAGCACAAAATTCTGAACATTGGATAGCTAAAGTGTAAACCTGATGAAGCTAGGCTTGTTGCAAAGGGTTATGCACAAGAAAGAGGCAATGATTTTGATGAAACCTTTGTTCCTTCTTGTCGAATGACTACTCTTCATAGCATTTGTGCACTTTCAGCTCCTCATGGTTGGAATGTACATTACTTGGCCATTAAAACAGAATTTTTGAATGATGACTTGCATGAAGAAGTGTATGTTTTTCAGCCCCGTGACTTTGTGCAGAAAGGGCATGAAAACCAGGTGTGCAGGTTAAAGAAGGCATTATATGGTTTAAAGCAAGCACCAAGTGCTTCGTATGAAAAGATACATGCCTACCTGATTGCACATGGTTTTGAGAATAGTCCAATCGAAAGCACCTTATATGTTAGGCATGTTAATGATGCGCTTCTGATCATTGTGGTATATGTTCATGACATGCTGCTCACTAGTCCTCATGACACACATATTGTTGATTTTAAGGCTCATTTGCATGCCTCCCTTGAGATGTCTGATTTGGGGCATTTGCATCATTACAAGTTGATGGTGGAATGGCTTTGTGTCAAACAAAATATATTGACACATTATTGTAGCGTTTTGTCCTTGAAGATTGTATGCCTATTGCCACTTCTATGGAGACAGGTTTACGATTGAGTCTTCATGATGCTGGAGATGCATTTGATGTTGTTCGGTATCAACAGGCTATTGAATGCTTGATTTACTTATGCATTACTCGACCAGATATGCAATTTGTTGTCTCAGAGATGTGTAGGTTTATGCATTGCCCAGGTTTCAAGCATTGGTAGGTAGTTAAGCACATCTTTTGCTACTTGCGTGGTAACCGGCTGCTTGGATTGTTTTATCCCAAGGGGGGATCACTGCCTCCAGATTTACATGCTTTTTCTAATAGTGATCAGGCTGGTTGCTATGACACTCATGTGTCCACCAATGCTTTTTGCTTCATGCTTTGTAGCTCATGTATATCATGGTTGAGCAAGAAGCAGCCTACTATGGCCACTTCCAATCATGAGGCTGAGTATATGGCATCTTTCATAGTGACTGTTGAGTGTGTGTGGCTTAAACACCTTATGGTTGATTTGGGTGTTGGCCAGGCTTCTACCACCACCATCTTAACTAATAGTCAGAGTGCATTGGCAATTGCAAGGAACCCTGTGTTCCATGCTCGCACTAATCACATTGAGGTGCATTATCATTATGTCAGAGAGAGGTTCTCTGCTCGGGAGATGAGCTTGGCATATGTGCCCACACAAGAGAACATTGCAGACCTTTTCACAAAGGCTCTGCCTAGGGAGATGTTTGAAGCTTTCCACAAAGCTTTGGGCTTACTTCCTTTTGTGGATTGATTCCACATAGCTTAGCACTTCCTTATACATGAGTGTCAGCTCCTTGTTCACCGCATCACTCCTAGGGGGATTTGTTGATATATTTAGGTAGTGATGTGTGTGACCACTCTAGGACCACCGGGGCACTTTTTTCCCTCTTTAGGAGGTTTTTTCCCTCAGCTTATAAATATGCATATTGCCCTAACGAGCTACTTATCTTTGTACATTCTAGTGGTAATAAATTTTGTATTGTGTGTTGTGCTCCAAGCTTCTTCTTCTTCCTTGCGTTGTTCGCGTGCTTTCACAGGCGTCTAACTCCAACATTGGCTAATGTTGAAACTGATAACAAATTTTCTTGATTTGTTGCACAAATAAAGCATCTGATAATGGAAAAGAACTACCATCAGAATTAGTCGTAATTATCTTATGAAATCCCACGACAAAATAAGAGTTGTTCATGCATATGATAGTATTCCCTGTAGGGGGAGGTTCAAGTGAAGTGAAGAAACTACACTACAAGGTAATATGTTTGGTTGCACCACTATCAAAGTACCAAACATCTGAATATACTCCAGACATACATTCTTCATGAGATGATGGGTCATAACTATTAAAAATAAAGAAGCAAGGTCATATATATTTTGCAAAAAGTATTTTCTTCAAATAGAAGGAAAATAAAAATGGAAGCATTCACTTCAACAAGTAGTGGAGGCCAAAAGAGAGTCAAATCCAAAAACTGAATCGGAAGAGAAGAGTGGCTGCTCAAAGTAATGGAGGAGTTATGGAGAAGAGCTCTCAAACTCATCATTAGAGCTTGTGGCCATTTGGCTACAAAAGATGCAAGGAGGAACATTAGGAACAGAGGAAAAAGTTGGTCTCCTTGTAGGTAGTTTATTTGGTTTCAATGTCCAGTCACATACCCATTTTTGGGTAGCCTGATTGGGAGAGTCATATCTCTCAATGTATGTATCCATTTTTAGAGTTTAAATATTTTTTGGAAACCTTATCTTGTTTAATTCCTCTTTGCAAAATATTTTTGTGACATTCACCATGCTCTATGAGTTATTCAATTTTTAGTGAAGTCAAGTTTTCATCCTAACTGAGTGGATAGGCAACCTATTTTGAGGAAAAGAGTTGCCAAACCACAACTACTCCAAATCACATGTTTGATAGCTCATTTGAAAGCTATTAATGTATAGTTTGAGTGAACAAAGTTTCAAGTTCATTGTCTTTTTCAGTTGATATAAGTTTTCATTCTAAGGTTCAATTGTAAGTAAAAGTCTTGATCCTGAGAAGGTCTTCTACACTTTCCACTACACATAGGAGAGGAATTCTCCAATAGTTGGTATCAGATCTCAACAATAGAGCATTGGAGATTGAAGAGGCCAAGCGTTGGATATAAAGTAAAGCAAAGGAGAAGCTACAAATCAAGGGGGAGCTTTGTAAATTCAAGACAGAGCACCATAACATAACGAAGGTAAACTTCAAACTTGGAAGTCTTCAATGGTTGATTTAGGACAACAAGTTGAGAAGTTAGATAAAGACAATTTTCAGTCTTGGAGGTATAGAATGACAAATTACCTTAAAAGTAAAGCTTTATGGATTCTAGTTACTGGAGATGATCGAGAACTAGTGGACCTTCAAGATCCCAATATTATCCAGCACAAAGGAGATAATTTGCAGATTGGGAAGAGAGGAATCGATGGGTGATGTTTCTCATTTCACAAGTTATTTCTAACACTATGATTGGTCATGTGCAAACCCTAGAGATAGCCAAGGAAGTTTGGGAAGCATTGGAGAAGGTCTATGCTACCTCAACAAGGTCTCGAAAGATGCAACTCAAGAACGAGCTTAAAAACATGAAGAAAAGCTCAAACCAAAGCATTAGTGAGTATACATTGAAGATCAAGGAGCTTTGGGATAAATTAGCATCAGTTGGGTGCAAGATAGAGGAGGAAGACATCGTCCAAACACGCCTCAATGGCTTGAGGAGTGAAGAAAATTGGAAGCCCCTCATCACAAACATTCTTTATAGAGATCCTCTACCAACATTCGAGAAGATTATACCAAATCTTGTGGCTGAAGAGGCTGCTCAACAACAAGACAACAAAGGTAAGGACAGCCATAGCCAAATGTTATATAGAGGTTGAGGTAGAGGAAGGAACTCAAGAGGAGGCTTGAGAGGAAGAGAAAGAGGCTACAACAACAGAAATTCCAGCCAACACAACTCCGAGGACAACAAGGACAACTCAGACGACAACACACATGGAAGAGATCGAGGAAGAAATAGAGGAAGAGGTCGAGGTTTATACAATCCTCATAAAGAAATAACATGTTATATTGTGGTAAAGTAGGACAATATGCAAATGATTGTTGGCAAAAGAATGGAAGGTTAAAAATGCAAGCAACCAAAGGAGCTAAAATAACTATGTGAGTACATCAAGTGAAGGAGACAAGCAAACCATGCTTTCCATGAAGCATGAGTACAATAGCCCGAGAACTGATGAACAAAAATGGTTTATAGATTCAGGTTACAGCAACCATATGACATGCCAAGGAGATCTATTCACAAATCTACAAGCTCCAAGTGGAAAAGGATGTGTAGACAACGGTGATGAAACTCAAGACACAATTGAGCATGCTAGAGAAATCAAGCTTGGTGAGAAGAAGGTATTGATTGATGTTCTTTATGTTCCTACTATTGCAAAGAATTTGATTTCAGTAGGATAAATGGTAGAGAAAGGATATCATGTTATCTTCAATGAAAAAGGCTGCTTTATAAAGAATTTAGAAGAAGGATTCAAGTTCATTGCTCAAGGAAGGAAAGAAGGTAGGATGTTCACTTTGGACATTCAAAAACCACATGGAAAGGTGATGTATATTCAGCTTGGAAACAAGAGGATTGTTGAAATCGATTTGTGGCACAAAAGGTTTGGACATATCAACATTCCCAAGCTCAAGGACATGAGCAACCGTGAAGTAGTGAGAGGTCTTCCAAGTTTCAATGATGCTGGATTGCATGAGTTTTGTGAAGCATGCCAAGTAGGAAAGCAAACTCGACAACCATTCAAGAAGAGCAACTATGTGGCAACGAATGTCCTCGACTTGATACACACGGGTGTATGGGGACCATCACAACAACCATTGATGGTTGGTAATAGATATTTTGTCACTTTTATTGATGGTCATTCAAGAAAAGTATGGATGTTCTGTATAAAACAAAAATCAGATGTGTTCTCTATGTTTAAGATATCTAAAGCACACGTAGAAAAGGAAACAAGACGGTACATAAAAACCTTGAGGTCTGATGGAGGAGGATAAGGTTTCTCCAAAGAATTTTCAGATTTTCTTTATGAAAATGGCATCAAACGACATTTACATGTAGGTACACACCTCAAAATGGAATTGCTAAAAGGAAAAATAGACATATCACAGAAGTTGCAAGATGCATGCTCAACGAGTTGAAGGTGCCACTAAACTATTGGGCTGAAGCAACTAGTATAGCTGTTTATTTGATGAACAAGTGTGCAACAGCTAGAATGCATAATTTAACTCTCGAGGAGGTTTATTCCGGTAAGAAACCTGACCTTACACATCTCAAAGTTTTTGGATGTGTGTGTTATGTTCACATTCCTCAAGAACTAAGGACAAAGATGGAGCCAAAGTCAGAAAAATGTATTTTCACTGGATATTCATTGGAGCAAAAAGGATACAAGTACTACAATCTGGTGATAATGGAGCTACGAGTCTCACGAGATGTGGTATTTGATGAGCTAAGACCATGGTTTGGAGACAAAGGGAAAGAGAAGATTCTTGAAGAAGATTATGAAGATGATGGAGGTGTTGTCCAAGAAGAATTTCAATAAACAAACACTCAAATGTCAGGTCCAGAAGCTTCCACATCACACGGAGAAAGCTCAACATGGAAGGGGAGACTAAGGAGTCATTCCTTATCACCAACATCAGGTTATGAAAGATTTGAAGCAGAAAGTGCTATCCAAAATAGTGATTCAAATGCAAGTGAAGAAGAATATGAAGAGGTGATTACACCAAAGGTAAAGTTGAACCTATTGAAGAAGCTCAAAAGGAAATGAAAGGAGGTCTACAAGAGCAAGGTATCCAATTCAAAGGCTAAGCTATGGTAGCTTTATTGCAAAGCATTTTGCATATATGACATTGGTGGTCAAAGACAAAGAACCAAATGCATATGAAGAAGCATATACACAAAAGGAATGGCAGCAAGCTATGCAAGAAGAGATAAAAGCTCTCAATGACAATCACACATCGGAGCTAGTTCCAAAGGTCTAAGGTATGAAGATTGTTCCAAATAAATCAGTGTTTAAAATAGAGAGAAATGCTGATGATCACTAGCTAGGCATAAAGCTAGACTAGTAGCAAAAGGGTTCAAGCAGACTCATGGCATTGACTATGAGACTTTTAGCCTGGTTTCAAAGATGGGAACAATTAGAACCTTGATTGCAATAAGTGCAGCAAGGATGTGGCCATTGTACCAACTTGACATAAAAAATGTTTTTCTCAATGGTGAACTTCAAGAAGAGGTATACATGATTCAACCAATTTTATTTGAAGATAAAAAGCATCCAGATTTTGTTTGCAAATTGAAGAAAGCTTTGTATGGGCTGAAGCAAGCACCACGTGCTTGGAACCAAAGGTTAGTTGAGTACCTCACAAGGTGTGGGTATAGTTCAAGTAGTGTTGATCCTTCTCTCTACATGAAGAAAGAAGAAGGCAAGCAGGTATACATATGCATATATGTTGATGATCTCATCATAATAGGAAGTAATATTGTAGGAATACAAGAGAT
This sequence comes from Ceratopteris richardii, assembly GCA_020310875.1. NCBI lineage: Eukaryota > Viridiplantae > Streptophyta > Polypodiopsida > Polypodiales > Pteridaceae > Ceratopteris > Ceratopteris richardii. Next base: position 41,320,999 of record CM035406.1, on the reverse strand, counting down.
AAAAAGAAAACTCGATAAGGAGTTTAAAATTTTTTTTCTTCGTGCGCTAAAATATTTTTTAGGCATTGAGGTACTCTATGTGAAAGATGGCATCTACTTGATGCAAAGAAAGTACCTGTTGGATGTTCTTTTCAGATTTGGAATGAGTGAATGCAATCCACTCACTCAACCTATGGACACAAATGTGAAGCTATGCTCAAATGATGGAGAGACGTTACATGATGCAACTACATACAAAAGTATTATCGATTCATTGATATATACTACGATCACAAGACTAGATTTTTGTTATATTGTTGGAGTTCTTTCTCCTATGCAAAATCCAACAAGTGAACATTTAAATTCAGCTAAATGAGTGCTAAGATGTGAAGCACACAGTCAATCATGCCTTGTTTTATAGATATAATGAAGAATTGCATATGAAGGGCTTTACTGATGCTGATGTTGGTGCATTTTACCCAAGCCTACATGCTTGATATACTTGATATTATGATCATTTGTAAGTCACATGTGTAGTCATGTGAACACCTCTTGTAAAAGAGTACATTTTATCTCTTGTAAATGGAAAAAGAAAAAAGGAAAAGGATGGCTTACCTCATCCATGATGTAAAAGCAAAGTCGTGGCTCTAACTACCTAGAACCATGAATTTTTTAGCTGAGAGAATATCTCCTAACTTTGGGGATCACTTTTAGGTGGAGCCATTCGAATTCGAATTCAAAACTCCCTCCAAGAATAGCTATAAAAAGAGCAAGAAGGAAGAGGCGATTAGCAAGCCTTGTACATGACCACTTCATGTCATTTCGTAGAGATTAAAGAGCTTACTCCATAGCTCTATCACTCTACTCCCATTGTGCAAAGATTCATTGCCAATGTCGTTGTAATCATATGTGAATCTATACATTTGTCATTATCTACTTCTCTGTTTTGTTCTCTGCTATACTCACTCAGAGCAGTAACTTTAGAAGGTCATTTCTTGAGTTCTACGCAACTTTTTTTAGTGTTTTAAAGTGCGTTGGATAGCTCTTACTCTCTAGTTTCTTCGTAAAGCGTTTCATGGTCATTGAAATTATAGTTTTGGAGATATCGGCATTTTACTGCACACTAGTCTATCTCTGCAGAGCCCCGAGAATGGTGGGCATGTTCCAGAAATTGATGAATGTTGTTCTCAGTGCTCAGTCCATCATTTGAAGTGTTTTAACTTGTATTGGGAAGCTTGCTAACTCTATTTGCTATGCCCAAGAGGAATTTATCTAATTCCTACCAGATTGAGAGCACTCTTCAGTTTTTCCAGCAGGTGTATGTCCAAAAATAGCACGTTTTGGGAGCTAGTCATTTCGCAACTAGTCTGTCTTGACTTAAACTTTTGGGATACATGTTCCAAAGTACTTGGCTGATATTTTGGTGGATTTAGGAAGCTCAAAGGATCTACTAATCAAATATGAAGTCTCAGTTGGCTGTTGTGAAGCCGGTTGTAGCAGCACCAACTCCGCTTTGGATTGCATCCATCGTCTCTCTTCACAGTGGTATCAGAGCATAGTCAAGCAACATGGGAGATGGATTTCCATCAACAATTGACAAATTGGATCTAAAAAACTACCTGGCATGGTCTCTAAGGATGGAGGCTTACCTTCAAGGGAGGAATCTATATGGATTCATATCCGGAGATGAAGCAATGCCAACCATGAGGAACAAAGGGCAACCATCACATGAAGAAGTGGAAGGACTTTCAAATTGGTGTTTGAAGGATGCACTTGCAAGACCCTATATTCTAAACTCAATCTCTGATTTTCTTTTAGCTCATGTCAAGGGATGCAAGAAATCAAGAGAGACATGGAATGCACTTGCTTCTTTCTTCTCTTCCAACACTCGAGCAAGGAAGAACCAATTGTGGATGGAGTTCACAACAATGAAGAAAATCCCGAAGCAAAATGTGACTGATTATGTCACAAAGATGAAGGAGATTTCTGACCAACTTGGAAGCATTGGAGAGGTAATTGAAGAGGATCAAATCATTAGACAAATCAGAAATGGAATCAAAGCAGACGACAAGTGGGAGTCATTCACAACAGCCATGGATTTATACATGGATATGCATGTACCCGACCTCAACACACTCATGGGCCAACTCTTCACTCATGAAGCAAAGATTAGCAAAGGTGGTGAGTCCTCAAGAGGTAATCAAACTTCTGTCTTATATTCTGATAAAGCTAAGGTCAAGGAAAAGTCGAAGAATAGGAAGAATGAAGATGAAGGTAGCTCTTTCCAAGCAAACTTTGCAGGTAGAGGAAGAGCTAGACGAAAAGGCAGAGGTGGAAAGCAAGGCAGGGGGAGATTCCAATCATCTCAACCTTGCAATATATGTGGCTTATCTAATCATACTACTGAAGAATGTTTCAGGAACCCGAGGAACTCAAGAGGAAGAGGATTCAATAGAGGTGGCTATGGATCAAATAGAGGCAGATACAATGGAGGCTACAACAACAACAACAATTACAACAACAACAACTATCAAAGTGGCCATAGAGGAAGAAGAGATTACAATAACTATGCAGAGGACCAAAGTCAAGAAGATTCATTATTGATTATGAATCTATCAGTGAAGAAGGCTAAGGATGATGATCACATATTTTACATTGATTCCGGATGCTCAAACCATGTAGCAGGAAATGTGGCTTTACTTTCTGATTTGGAAGATCCTCATAACAAGCATGAAGTGTAGACGGGAGATGACACAAAGCACTCAGTGGAGAAGATAGGTAATGTGAAGACATCAGATGGGAATATGAACCTCTTAAGCAAAGTCTTGTATGTCCCTACAATTACCAAAAATTTAATAAGTGTTGGACAGATTGTTGAAAAAGGATTGCAGGTTAGATTCAATCGATTTGGAGCATCTGTTGAAGACCCAAGGCAAGGCTTTCGAAGGATTGCCAAAGGAGAAAAGACAGGAAGGCTTTTCACTTTTGAAGTGGAAGATACAAAGAACATAGCTTTGTTTAGCTATGGATCATAAACTCTAACAGAGTTGGAGATATGGCACAAAAGGCTTGCTCACATAGAGGACACTCAAACAAATTTGCAGGGACCAAAGTGCACTTGGTTTGCCTAATACCACAAGGCAACACATGATTTATAAGTGTGAAGCTTGTCAAGTCGCAAAGGCTCATAGACAAACTTTCAATAAGAAAGGATATATGTATCAAAATCCTTTGGATCTAGTGCACACGGATGTGTGGGGTCCAAGTAAGGAGCCATCTATATCAAGCTCAAGATATTATGTGTCTTTCATAGATGATTGTAGCAGGTGGACCATTCTGTTTTTCATGAAGCACAAGGATGAAGTGTTTAATTGTTTTAAGAAGTATATTGCTCTTGTTGAAAACCAAACAGGTAGGACTTTGAAAAGACTCAGATCAGATGGTGGAGGAGAATACTTCTCTTCTGAATTTGATGCCTTCTTGCATGAAAGAGGCATTAAAAGGGAAGTCACTACAAGGTATACACCCGAACTCAATGGTGTAGCAGAGAGGAGGAACAGAGCTATTGTAGAAGCTGCAAGGTCCATGCTCAACGAAAAGGGATTGCCAAACTACCTATGGGCAGAGGCTGTGTCTACAGCCACATATCTCATAAATAGACTTCCATCTAAGTAACTAGATGGAACCACTCCATATGAAGTGTGGAATGGAAGAAGACCTATTCTAGAGCATTGTAAAATCTTTGGATGCTTAGCCTATGCTCACATTCCTTCTCAAGTAAGAGGGAAATCGGATCCCAAGGCAGAGAAGTGTGTATTTATTGGTTATGACCAAAACCAAAAAGGATATAGATTGTACAATCCAACCAATAAAGGATTTTCTGTGAGTAGAGATGTAATTTTTTATGAAAACAAATCATGGTTTGATAATGACAGGAAAGTGAAGCTGCCATATGACTTGGATGAAGATTTTCCATCACTTCAACCAAAGGAGCCAAAGCAGATTGAAGAAAGTGATTCGGAGATTGACCTAGAAGACTTGGAAAGACTAAAGCTATGGAAGAACAAAGGTAAAGCAAAGATGCAGGATGCTACATATGGACCCAAGAGCTCACATCAACCACTTAGAAGGTCTTCAAGGGAGAAGAAGAAACCAGAGAGGTTTGGTTATGATACTTCTTTGGTCACCAAGCACTCAATCTACATTGCAAAGGATTCAACCAACAAAGAACCACCACATTGGAAGAAGCACAAAGCAAGAAATCTTGGAGAGATGCAATGGATGAAGAAATGGAAGCCTTGAAGGAGAATGACACTTGGGAGCTTGTACCTAACAAGCCATCTATGAAGGTATGTAGATTGGGCCGGATCTAGAGATGATAGAAGAAGCACATCCGGGTATATATCATTTGCAGGTTCAAAAATCATTTCTTGGTCATCCAAGAAGCAACCAACTATGGCATTATCTTCTACTGAAGTGGAATATAGAGGTTTGGCTAATGCACCTCAAAAAATCATGTGGTTAAAGTCTTTGTACACAGATGTTGGACTTCATTCTTCAACACCTCACATTTTTTGTGACAACACAAGCTCACTACATCTAGCAGCTCATCCGGTATACCATGCTAGAACCAAGCCTATTGAAGTCCACTACCATTATGTAAGGGAAAAGATAATGAGCAAGGATATTCAACTATCCTATGTCTCTACAGATATGCAATGTGCAAACATGTTGACTAAAGCTCTTGATGGTACAAAGTTAAGTAGATTCAAGTTGATGATTGGCTTGCAGGAAATCAAGGACAATTAAAGACTTATTTGGAGGCCAAGCATGTTAGGCTTGAGGGGGAGTTGTTGGTGCATTTTACCCAAGCCTACATGCTTGATATACTTGATGTTATGATCATTTGTAAGTCACATGTGTAGTCATGTGAACACCTCTTGTAAAAGAGTACATTTTATCTCTTGTAAATGGAAAAAGAAAAAAGGAAAAGGATGGCTTACCTCATCCATGATGTAAAAGCAAAGTTGTGGCTCTAACTACCTAAAACCACGAATTTTTGAGCTGAGGTAATATCTCCTAACTTTGGGGATCACTTTTAGGTGGAGCTATTCGAATTTGAATTCAAAACTCCCTCCAAGAATAGCTATAAAAAGAGCAAGAAGGAAGAGGCGATTAGCAAGCCTTGTACATGACCACTTCATGTCATTTTCTAGAGATTGAAGAGCGTACTCCATAGCTCTATCATTCTACTCCCATTGTGCAAAGATTCATTGCCAATGTGGTTGTAATCATATGTGAATCTATACACTTGTCATTATCTACTTCTCTGTTTTGTTCTCTGCTATACTCACTCAGAGCAGTAACTTCAGAAGGTCCTATCTCGAGTTCTATGCAACCTTTTTCAGTTTTTTAAAGCGCATTGGATCAATTACTGTCTAGTTTCTTCATGTACATTTTCATGGTCATTGAATTTATAGTTTTGGAGATATTGGCATTTTACTGCTCACTGGTCTATCTCTGCAGAGCCCCGAGAATGGTGGGCATGTTCTAGAAATTGATGAATGTTGTTCTCAATGCTCAGTCCATCATTTGAAGTGTTTTAACTTGTATTGGGAATCTTGCTAACTCTATTTGCTATGCCCAAAAGGAATTTATCTAATCCCTACCAGGTTGAGAGCACTGTTTAGTTTTTCCAGCAGGTGTATGTCCAAAAATAGCAAGTTTTGGGAGCTAGTCATTTCGCAACTAGTGTGTCTTGACTTAAACTTTTGGGATACATGTTCCAAAGTACTTGGCTGATATTTTGGTGGATTTAGGAATCTCAAAGGGTCTACTAATCAACTCTGAAGTCTCAGTTGGCTGGTGTGAAGTTGGTTGTAGCAGCACCAACTCATCTTTTGATTGCATCCACCGTCTCTCTTCATAGTGGTATCAGAGCATAGTCAAGCAACATGGGAGATGGATTTCCATCAACAATTGACAAATTGGATCTAAACAACTACCCGGCATGGTCTCTAAGGATGGAGGCTTACCTTCAAGGGAGGAATCTATATGGATTCATTTCCGAAGATGAAGCAATGCCAACCATGAGGAACAAAGGGCAACCATCACATGAAGAAGTGGAGGGACTTTCAAATTGTTGTTCGAAGGATGCACTTGCAAGGTCCTATATTCTAAACTCAATCTCTGATTTTCTTTTACCTCATGTCAAGGGATGCAAGGCATCAATGTTGCGAACATTTGTTTTATGTAGGGTACAAGTTTCAAATTATGTAAATACCTTTGGGAAGTCTTCAAATACTTCAAGAAGGCTCATATTATTCATAAAATGTAGCAAAAATACCACGTGAGTTCTAGAACATGGTGAGTCAAATTAGTGAGTCACAAGGGAGCTTCAGTGGTGTCCTAGTGGAAGGTCGATGTGGCTAGTTCTCAAAGTCCATCAATACTTTGCTTATTTGAACACTTGAGTCATGTAATACCTCCATCCAAGTGTCTACCACGAATTTAGATGTATTAGGAAGGTTTTAGATTAGTTTCCCATGCTATAAAAAGAGGAGAAAAGTCGTGATCTTGTGGGATGTCCAAGAGAGTCATATGTGTATCTCTACACTGCTATAGTTTTGTATGCAGAGATTGCAGAGCTTGTATCTCCCTCATTATATATCCAAATTACATGTTTGATAGCTCATTGGAAAGCTATTACTGTCTACTTGCTTCCTGTCAATTTTCATAATCATTGGATTTGTGAGCTGAGAGCAATACTCTCTGCAAGTAGTGTGTGTCCTCAGGTTCATCTCTGTTTCAAGGTCTCCATTAAAGCTGCATATTGCAGAGGTCATAGCTCATTGTGTATTTATCCATTTGAGGTGTTCTATATCTATTTGGAAAGCTCTTAGAGTCTAGTTTATGTGTGTGAAACAGTTTTGGAAAATTCCAAGTGAGTAAAGAGCAATTTGCTCTGCAAGAAAATTGGTCTGTGCATACAAGTTTGTGAAAAAGTCAACTAGGTCCTGTTGGGTTTCACCTACTTCTAGCTGTACTTTGGAGATCAATAAACTTCAACATTGGTATCAGAGCAAGTACTTGGAGGCTTGGAGAAGTTTATCATACCTTGACGAAGAATTTGAAGCTATCAAAGAAGCAGTTCATCATCAACACTACACAAAGGTAGAAGAAGATTGCAAGGAGGCATCTGAAGCAACATCCAAGCAAAGAAAGGTGCACATACCTCATTTACAAGGTAAATATTATATTTCTTCTCATCACACACATTGGAAAGAAGGCTTAAAGGAGGAAGCTTAGCATTTGTATTATGGGAGACCAACATGCACAAATAGAGAAGCTTGATAAGACCAATTATCAAGCATGGAAGTTTAGAATCACAGCATACTTGCAAGGTAGAGGCTTGTATGGTTTGATTGACGGCACAGATATCAAACCCACATTACCAGAGGACCCAAATCAGCAACAATTGAGGGAGTTTAGACTTTGGAATGAGAGAGACAAAAGGGTTATATTCATTTTATCACAAAATATTCAAGATTCAATGGTAGGACACATACAAGATCTAGACACAAGTAGAGATGTTTGGCTTGCTTGGAAAGGTTGTATGCTACAGGTACAAGAGCAAGGAAGATTCAACTCAAAAATGAGTTGAATAACATAAAGAAAGATACAAGGACATCGGTCAATGATTACATATTGAAAGTTAAAGAGATTGCAGATCAACTAGGATCAATTCAAGCTCATGTGGAGGACGACGACTTGGTTGCACATACTCTCAACGGACTCAAAGATGATGAGAGATGGAAACCCTTCATTACTTCAGTTTATGTCAGAGGAGAATTACCAGATTTTGATCAACTTATTGCCCTCATGGTCACGGAGGAGATGAATCTAAATGGTTCTACTTCAAATCAAAAAGGATCTCAAGGACAAGCTCTTTATGTAGGATCATCAAGAGGTGGAAACAGAGGTGGAAGAGGTTCAAATAGAGGTCGAGGAAGAAGGAGCGATGATCAAAGGACTTCAAGTGGCTTCTTCAACACAAGAGGAAGAGGAAGATCAAGCGCTAGAGGTACGAGAGGCTACTACAACTACAACCAAAGACAAAGGAGTGAAGATAATAAGAACAATTGCTATATATGTGGAAGGTATGGACACTATGCCAAAGATTGTTATCAAAATGAAAATAATCAAGGTGGTAATCGAAGAGGAGGCTATTCAAGAAGAGGTAAACAACAAGGAAATTATGCAGTTGAAGGTAAAAGTGATGATTATGATTCTCTTCTTATGATGAATGTAGAAACTAAGATGAATTGCAATAGCGATGTATGGTATGTAGATAGTGGTTGTTCTAATCACATGTCTCATGATGCTTCATGGTTTTCTAATATGCATAATCCGTCATGTAAAGGTCATGTTGAAACAGGAGATGATACAACACATAAGATTATGCAGGTTGGAGATGTTTTTATGCAGGATAAGAGCAAGAAAAATTGCTTGAAGGATGTACTTTATGTGCCAACGATCACTAAGAATTTGATGTCGGTTGGTCAAATGGTAGAAAAAGGTCTACAAGTAAGATTTAATCATGCAGGTTGCTTCATTGAGGATCCAAAGCAAAGGAGGTTAATTGCTAGAGGTCAAAAACAAGGTAGATTGTTTACATTCAAGGTAAACCCAAATCATACAAACTATTTCTCTTATGGTATGCATCGAATAGCACAGCTTGATCTATGGCACAAAAGGATTGGACACATGAATGTACACAGGTTAAAGGAGCTATCAAAGAAGAGGATTGTTGAAGGATTACCTGATCTTACTAAGCAACATATGGTGCATCTTTGTGAAGCATGTCAAATGGGTAAGCAGAGTAGACAACCTTTCAAGCATTCAAGCTATGTAAGTGATGGTTTGCTAGATCTCATACACACAGATGTGTGGGGACCTACTAAAGAGGCATCCTTGGTTGGTAATAAGTACTATGTATCATTCATTGACGATCATAGTAGAATGACATTTGTGTATTTTATTAAACATAAGAGTGAGGTCTTTGATTGTTTCAAGAAGTTCAAATCATATGTCGAAAAGCAAACAGGAAGGTATATTAAGAAGCTAAGATCCGATGGAGGAGGAGAGTATTTCTCTCAAGCTTTTACTGATTTTTTGTATGATGAAGGTATCAAAAGAGAAGTTACATGCAGGTATACTCCACAACAAAATGGAGTCGCAGAAAGAAGAAACAGAATCATAGCAGAAGCATCTAGAAGCATGCTTAATGATATGTGTTTGCCTAATTATTTTTGGGCTGAAGCTGTTAGCACAAGTGTTTACATTATGAATAGAGTTCCGACTGCTGGAGTTCATCATTTGACACCATATGAGGTATGGCATGGAAGGAAACCAAGTGTAAGTCATTTGAAAGTATTTGGCTGTGTATGTTATGTACATGTACCTAGTGAGGTGAGATCTAAACTTGATGCGAAATCAGAAAAATGTATATTTATTGGTTATGCAGATACTCAAAGAGGATATAGATGCTATAATCCTCATACCAATAAGGTTGTTGTGTCAAGAGATGTAAACTTTGATGAATCACTTTCATGGTATGCAGATAAGAATTGTTTGCAGGTCATGGATGAAAATGAAGAAGGTGTGGTTGAAGGACATGAATGCATAGTTCAGCCATCAGGAAGTTTAAATGATGAAAGGAGTGGTTTAGATGAAGAAAGAGGATCACCTTTCAATGGAAGATTAAGGCAAGAGTCACCTCCAAGTGTTAAAAGTAAAGGTAAACTCAAACCTATTGAAGTTAATGATGAAGGAGAGGAAATTAGTGATGTATGTGAGTATGGAGAATCATCAAAGGTTCCTAATAAGAAAGGAAGAGCATCTACATTGGAGGTAAGAAGAACTTCAAGAGTAAGTAAGCAACCTCAAAGGTATACTTATGAATCTTTCATGAATACTCATTATGCTTTTATGACAAAAGTTGAGCAGGAAAATGAACCCACATGTTATGATGAGGCCAAAGGAGATGAAAAGTGGGAGAAAGCAATGAGAGAAGAAATGGAAGCACTACAGGATAACAAGACTTGGAATTTAGTTCCAAGTACACCAAAGCAAAAGGTAATTGGTTGCAAGTGGGTTTTTAAGATTAAAAGAAATAGTGATGGTAGTGTGACTAGATATAAGGCTAGACTTGTAGCAAAAGGATATAATCAAACTCAAGGTGTGGACTATGAGGAAACATTTAGTCCAGTAGCAAATATGGCAACGGTGAGAACTTTGTTGGCTTTAGCTGCAAGTAAAAGGTGGAATATATATCAACTCGATATAAAGAATGCCTTTCTTAATGGTGAGTTAAATGAAGAAGTGTATATGTCACAACCAGATGGTTATGTGGATGCAAAATGTCCTAATCATGTATGCAGGTTAAAGAAGGCATTGTATGGTCTTAAGCAGGCACCAAGGGCATGGAATGCAAGGTTGGTAAAGTATCTTATGCTGCAAGGATACACAACGAGTCATGCTGATCCTTCACTTTATGTAAAACATGTAGATGGCATGTGTGTCTATGTATGCATTTATGTGGATGACTTGTTGATTACAGGGAATGATGCAAAAGCAATTCATGAGATAAAAGGTAATTTGGGAAAGGAATTTAAAATTTCAGATCTTGGTTTGCTCAGATACTTTCTTGGGATTGAAATTGTGTATAGCGATGAAGGTATGTGGTTGATACAAAGAAAGTATATATGTGATATGCTGAAAAGGTTTGGTATGCAGGAATGTAAATTTGTTTCTACTCCAATGGAATGTAATGTAAAGCTAAGCGCAAAGGAAGGTGATGAGTTGCATGATATGAATGTATATAGATCCATGGTAGGATCTTTGATTTATGCAACAAAAACTAGACCTGATATATGTTATGCAGTGGGAGTATTGTCACAGTTTATGCATGAACCTAGAGTACCTCATATGCATGCAGCGAAAAGAGTGCTTAGGTATTTGAAAGGTACCATGAACGAAGGATTATTTTATAGTCATGATGCTGATCTAACTCTTAAAGTCTTTAGTGATGCAGATTGGGCTGGAAGCAAAGATGACAGAAGATCCACAAGTGGATATGTGGTAATAGCAGGAAACAAGACATTAACATGGAGTTCAAAGAAACAGCCTACAGTTGCTTTATCTTCTACAGAGGCTGAGTATAGAGGTTTAGCATTGGCTACTACTGAGGTTATGTGGTTTAAAAAGTTGTTTCATGACTTGAATGTGTAGGTTGATGTACCACTGATATATGGGGATAACTTGAGCAGCATTCATATGACCTCAAATCCTATTTTTCATGCTAGAACAAAGCATATAGAGGTTCACTATCATTATGTTCGAGAGAAGGCCATGAACAATGAAGTGCAGGTTTATTTTGTTGGAACAAAGGATCAAGTTGCAGATATCTTCACCAAATCCTTGGATGGACCAAAGCTTCAAAGATTCAACTATATTCTTGGCATGAAGGAAATACCCTTTGAAACTTGAGGGGGAGAATGTTGCGAACATTTGTTTTATGTAGGGTACAAGTTTCAAATTATGTAAATACCTTTGGGAAGTCTTCAAATACTTCAAGAAGGCTCATATTATTCATAAAATGTAGCAAAAATACCACGTGAGTTCTAGAACATGGTGAGTCAAATTAGTGAGTCACAAGGGAGCTTCAGTGGTGTCCTAGTGGAAGGTCGATGTGGCTAGTTCTCAAAGTCCATCAATACTTTGCTTATTTGAGCACTTGAGTCATGTAATACCTCCATCCAAGTGTCTACCACGAATTTAGATGTATTAGGAAGGTTTTAGATTAGTTTCCCATGCTATAAAAAGAGGAGAAAAGTCGTGATCTTGTGGGATGTCCAAGAGAGTCATATGTGTATCTCTACACTGCTATAGTTTTGTATGCAGAGATTGCAGAGCTTGTATCTCCCTCATTATATATCCAAATTACATGTTTGATAGCTCATTGGAAAGCTATTACTGTCTACTTGCTTCCTGTCAATTTTCATAATCATTGGATTTGTGAGCTGAGAGCAATACTCTCTGCAAGTAGTGTGTGTCCTCAGGTTCATCTCTGTTTCAAGGTCTCCATTAAAGCTGCATATTGCAGAGGTCATAGCTCATTGTGTATTTATCCATTTGAGGTGTTCTATATCTACTTGGAAAGCTCTTAGAGTCTAGTTTATGTGTGTGAAACAGTTTTGGAAAATTCCAAGTGAGTAAAGAGCAATTTGCTCTGCAAGAAAATTGGTATGTGCATACAAGTTTGTGAAAAAGTCAACTAGGTCCTGTTGGGTTTCACCTACTTCTAGCTGTACTTTGGAGATCAATAAACTTCAACAATCAAGAGAGACATGGAATAAACTTGCTTCTTTCTTCTCTTCCAACACTCGACCAAGGAAGAACCAATTGTGGATGGAGTTCACAACAATCAAGAAAAGCCCAAAGCAAATGTGACTGATTATGTCACAAAGATGAAGGAGATTTTTGACCAACTTGGAAGCATTGGAGAGGTAATTGAAGAGGAGCAAGTCATTAGACAAATCATAAATGGAATCAAAGTAGACGACAAGTGGGAGTTATTCACAATAGCCATGGATTTATACATGGATATGCATGTACCCGACCTCAACACACTCATGGGCCAACTCTTCACTCATGAAGCAAAGATTAGCAAAGGTGGTGAGTCCTCAAGAGGTAATCAAACTTCTGCCTTATATTCTGATAAAGCTAAGGTCAAGGACAAGTCAAAGATAAGGAAGAATGAAAATGAAGGTAGCTCTTTCCAAGCAAACTTTGCAGGTAGAGGAAGAGCTAGGGGAAAAGGCAGAGGTGGAAAGCAAGGCAGGGGGAGATTCCAATCATCTCAACCTTGCAATATATGTGGCTTATCTAACCATACTACTGAAGAATGTTTCAGGAACCCGAGGAACTCAAGAGGAAGAGGATTCAATAGAGGTGGCTATGGATCAAATAGAGGCAGATACAATGGAGGCTACAACAACAACAACAATTACAACAACAACAACTATCAAAGTGGCCATAGAGGAAGAAGAGATTACAATAACTATGCAGAGGACCAAAGTCAAGAAGATTCATTATTGATTATGAATCTATCAGTGAAGAAGGGTAAGGATGATGATCACATATTTTACATTGATTCGGGATGCTCAAACCATGTAGCAGGAAATGTGGCTTTACTTTCTGATTTGGAAGATCCTCATAACAAGCATGAAGTGTAGACGGGAGATGACACAAAGCACTCAGTGGAGAAGATAGGTAATGTGAAGACATCAGATGGGAATATGAACCTCTTAAGCAAAGTCTTGTATGTCCCTACAATTACCAAAAATTTAATAAGTGTTGGACAGATTGTTGAAAAAGGATTGCAGGTTAGATTCAATCGATTTGGAGCATCTGTTGAAGACCCAAGGCAAGGCTTTCGAAGGATTGCCAAAGGAGAAAAGACAGGAAGGCTTTTCACTTTTGAAGTGGAAGATACAAAGAACATAGCTTTGTTTAGCTATGGATCGTAAACTCTAACAGCGTTGGAGATATGGCACAAAAGGCTTACTCACATTGGTGAGAGGACACTCAAACAAATTTGCAGGGACCAAAGTGTACTTGGTTTGCCTAATATCACAAGGCAACACATGATTTATAAGTGTGAAGCTTCTCAAGTCGCAAAGGCTCATAGACAACCTTTCAATAAGAAAGGATATATGTATCAAAATCCTTTGGATCTAGTGCACACGGATGTGTGGGGTCCAAGTAAGGAGCCATCTATATCAGGCTCAAGATATTATGTGTCTTTCATAGATGATTGTAGCAGGTGGACCATTCTGTTTTTCATGAAGCACAAGGATGAAGTGTTTAATTGTTTTAAGAAGTATATTGCTCTTGTTGAAAACCAAACAGGTAGGACTTTGAAAAGACTCAAATTAGATGGTGGAGGAGAATACTTCTCTTCTGAATTTGATCCCTTCTTGCATGAAAGAGGCATTAAAAGGGAAGTCACTACAAGGTATACACCCGAACTCAATGGTGTAGCAGAGAGGAGGAACAGAGCTATTGTAGAAGCTGCAAGGTCCATGCTCAACGAAAAGGGATTGCCAAACTACCTATGGGCAGAGGCTGTGTCTACAGCCACATATCTCATAAATAGACTTCCATCTAAGTCACTAGATGGAACCACTCCATATGAAGTGTGGAATGGAAGAAGACCTATTCTAGAGCATTGTAAAATCTTTGGATGCTTATCCTATGCTCACATTCCTTCTCAAGTAAGAGGGAAATTGGATCCCAAGGCAGAGAAGTGTGTATTTATTGGTTATGACCAAAACCAAAAAGGATATAGATTGTACAATCCAACCAATAAAGGATTTTCTGTGAGTAGAGATGTAATTTTTTATGAAAACAAATCATGGTTTGATAATGACAGGAAAGTGAAGCTGCCATATGACTTGGATGAAGATTTTCCATCACTTCAACCAAAGGAGCCAAAGCAAATTGAAGAAAGTGATTCGGAGATTGACCTAGAAGACTTGGAAAGACTAAAGCTATGGAAGAACAAAGGTAAAGCAAAGATGCAGGATGCTACATATGGACCCGAGAGCTCACATCAACCACTTAGAAGGCCTTCAAGGGAGAAGAAGAAACCAGAGAGGTTTGGTTATGATACTTCTTTGGTCACCAAGCACTCAATCTACATTGCAAAGGATTCAACCAATGAAGAACCTACCACATTCGAAGAAGCACAAAGCAAGAAAGCTTGGAGAGATGCAATGGATGAAGAAATGGAAGCCTTGAAGGAGAATGACACTTGGGAGCTTGTACCTAACAAGCCATCTATGAAGGTAATTGGATCTCGATGGATATACAAAATCAAGAGGAATCCAGATGGAAGTATAAATAGACACAAAGCAAGGTTAGTTGCTAAAGGGTTTGCTCAAACCCATGGTATTGATTATGAGGAGACTTTCTCTCCTGTTGCAGAAATGCCTACAATTAGGGTTCTCATTAGTCTCGCTGCATCTAGAAATTGGAATCTATATCAACTTGATGTAAAGAATGCTTTCTTGAATGGATGGATTTCTGAGGAAGTGTATATGGCACAACCTCCTGGATATGAGGATGCACATCATCCTAACTATGTATGCAAACTAAAGAAAGCTTTGTATGGATTGAAGCAAGCTCCAAGAGCTTGGAATTTCAGATTGGTGACTTATTTGCAGGACCAAGGATTCAAAGCTAGCAAGGCGGATACCTCTTTGTTCATAAAGAGGAATGGATCTGAAGTGATCTATTTATGTGTGTATGTTGATGATATTATTATCACAGGCAATGATCTTGAAGGAATCAAACAGGTAAAGAGTCAAATGAAGGAGGAGTTCAAAATAAGTGACCTCGGACCACTCACTTATTTTCTTGGATTGGAGTTAATCTATACAGGTTCAGGTATATACATCACACAAAGGAAGTATGTCCATGACATGCTCGTCAAGTTCAAGATGGAAAATACCAAGTGTGTAGGTACACCTATGGAGCAAAATCATAAGCTTAGTGCTTATGAAGGAGAGCCAATTGAAGACATCACAAGCTATCAAAGCTTGGTTGGAAGTTTGAATTATGCAACTCTCACAAGGGTGAATATATGCTATAGTGTTAGCATATTGAGTCAATTTATGCATAAGCCGAGAAGACCACATATGGAAGCGGCCAAGAGAGTCCTCAAGTACCTAAAGGGGACCATGAATGAAGGTTTGTTTTATTCATTTACTTCAGATATTGAGCTAAAGGTCTAGTCAGATGCAGATTGGGCCAGATCTAGAGATGATAGAAGAAGCACATCCGGGTATATATCATTTGCAGGTTCAAAAATCATTTCTTGGTCATCCAAGAAGCAACCAACTATGGCATTATCTTCTACTGAAGCGGAATATAGAGGTTTGGCTAATGCAACTCAAAAAATCATGTGCTTAAAGTCTTTTTTCACATATCTTGGACTTCATTCTTCAACACCTCAGATTTGTGGTGACAACACAAGCTCACTACATCTAGCAGCTAATCCGGTATACCATGCTAGAACCAAGCATATTGAAGTCCACTACCATTATGTAAGCGAGAAGCTAATGAGCAAGGATATTCAACTATCCTATGTCTCTACAGATATGCAATGTGCAGACATGTTGACTAAAGCTCTTGATGGTACAAAGTTAAGTAGATTCAAGTTGATGAGTGGCTTGCAGGAAATCAAGGACAATTGAAGACTTATTTGGAGGCTAAGCAGGTTAGGCTTGAGGGGGAGCTATTGGTGCATTTTACCCAAGCCTAAATGCTTGATATACTTGATATTCTGATCATTTGTAAGGCACATGTGTAGTCATGTGAACACCTCTTGTAAAAGAGTACATTTTATCTCTTGTAAATGGAAAAAGAAAAAAGGAAAAGGATGGCTTACCTCATCCATGATGTAGAAGCAAAGTCGTGGCTCTAACTACCTAAAACCACAAATTTTTGAGCTGAAGGAATATCCCCTAACTTTGGGGATCACTTTTAGGTGGAGCCATTCAAATTCGAATTCAAAACTCCCTCCAAGAATAGCTATAAAAAGAGCAAGAAGGAAGAGGCGATTAGCAAGCCATGTACATGACCACTTCATGTCATTTTCTAGAGATTGAAGAGCTTACTCCATAGCTCTATCATTCTACTCCCATTGTGCAAAGATTCATTGCCAATGTGGTTGTAATCATATGTGAATCTATACATTTGTCATTATCTACTTCTCTGTTTTGTTCTCTGCTATACTCACTCAGAGCAGTAACTTCAGAAGGTCATATCGTGAGTTCTACACAACCGTTTTTAGTGTTTTAAAGTGCGTTGGATATCTCTTACTGTCTAGTTTCTTCATAAAAATTTTCATGGTCATTGAATTTATAGTTTTGGAGATATCATCATTTTACTGCTCATTGGTCTATCTTTGCAGAGCCCCGAGAATGGTGGGCATGTTCTAGAAATTGATGAATGTTGTTCTCAGTGCTCAGTCCATCATTTGAAGTGTTTTAACTTGTATTGGGAAGCTTGCTAACTCTGCTATGCCCAAAAGGAATTTATCTAATTCCTACCAAGTTGAGAGCACTGTTCAGTTTTTCCAGCAGGTGTATGTCCAAAAATAGCACGTTTTGGGAGCTAGTCATTTCGCAACTAGTCTGTCTTGACTTAAATTTTTGGGATACATGTTCCAAATTACTTGGCTAATATTTTGGTGGATTTAGGAAGCTCAAAGGGTCTACTAATCAACTCTGAAGTCACAGTTGGCTGGTGTGAAGCTGGTTGTAGCAGCACCAACTCATCTTTGGATTGCATCCACTGTCTCTCTTCACAGCTGATTGGGTTGGTTCAAAGGAAGAGAGAAGATCCATTTTAGGTTATGTATTCATGATAGGTAGCAAACCTATCACATGGAGCTCGAAGAAGCAATCTACTATTGCACTATCATCTATAGAAGCTGAATATAGAGGATTATCTTCTGCAACTTGTGAAGCTATGTGGGTTAAGAAGCTCTTGACTAATCTTGATGTGCAGGTAGAGTCCATTCCAATTTATGGTGAAAACATGTCAAGCATTCACTTAACAAACAATCCAATGGTTCATGTACAAAGGAAGCACATAGAAGTGCATTATCATTATGTTCGAGAAAACTTTTTGACCAAGGATGTGGATATAAAGTTCATTAGAACTAATGACCAGGTTGTAGACATGTTTACAAAGTCCTTAGATGCTTCTAAGTAAAGAGGTTCAAGGATGAAATCAACTTGGAGGATATTCCTGAACGTGCAAGCTCACATGTGAGCTTGAGGGGGAGTGTTAAAAATAAAGAACCAAGATCGTATATATTTTGCAGAAAGGATTTTCTTCAAATAGAAGGGAAATACAAAAATGAAAAATGGAAGCATTTACTTCAACAAGTATTGGAGGCCAAAAGAGAATCAAATCCAAAAACTGAACCAGAAGAGAAGAGTGGCTACTCAAAGTAGTGGAGGAGTTATGGAGAAGAGCTCTCAAACTCATCATTAGATTTCGTGGTCATTTGGCTACAAATGAGGCAAGGGTTGACGCTTAATAACAAAGGAAGTAGGCATTGAAGTCCCCTTGTAGGTAGTTCATTTGGTTTCAGTCATTTTGTTTTCTACAGTCTCATAGACTATGTCCAGCCACATATGAATTTCTTTGTAGCTTGATTACGAGAGTCATATCTCTCAATGTATGTATCCATTTTTAGAGTTTAAATATTCATGGAAATCTTATCTTGTTGATTTGTTTGTCTAAAATAGTTTTGTGAGATTCACCATGCTCTATGAGTTATTCAGCTTTTAGTGAAGTCCGGTTTTTAGCTTAACTGAGTGGATGGGCAGCCTGTTTTGAGGCAAAAACTACTCCCAATTGAGTGTTTGATAGCTCATTTGAAAGCTATTAGTGTCTAGTTTGAGTGACCAAAGTTTTAAGTTCAGTGTCTTCTTCAATTGATACCATCTTTCATTCTAAGGTTTAGTTGTAGGTAAAAGTCTTGATCCTAAGAAGGTCTTCTACACTTTCAATTGCACATAGGAGAGGAATTCTCCAACAATAATTGCAAACAATAGTAAATGCCCATTCTTCATTCTACACAAGATTAGAAAACTTTGTTTTTGGTGTAGAGGCCTCTACAACAACAATTCAAGCCTCTTTCTTCTTCATGATCATTTCCTTTAGAGTATTTGCAAAATATTACTTTGGATAACTCTTTATGACATGATCATTTCCTTTAGAGTATTTGCAAAATAGTTTCTACTTTTTTGTCTTTCTCATCCTTGTTTCATTGTGTGAAATTAGTGTTGAGATATCAAGCTCAACATGTGATGATCCAGGATGACACGTACTAGTTTTTCGTTTCTCTGACATGTATAGTGGTCACGCCGGTATATGTCAGGGATACTTCATTGAGCTTTATTAGATTTATCTACCGAGAGTGATGGCACATTTGTTTCTTGCCAGCTCACTCATTCGTGGACATTAGGATTTTCCTTATGTACTCGTCTTTATATATTGCACTGGTTGTATTCTAGTTTTTTTGTCATTCTTGTACATTCCTTTTATGTAATAGAAGAAGAAGAAGAAGATCATTCTTCCTTGCTTCAATCTGTGTGTGTGCTTCTCCTTGAGAGTGAGAGTGTGTGTGTGAGCTCTCTTCCTTATCTCCTTCCTCGTGACATGGTATCAGAGCCAGCGTGGCTGTAGAGAGCTCGTGGAGAAGGCAACGGTGAAGACTATGCGGCAAGGCATGGAGAAAATCTGATTTCACAAATGGCCTCCGTTTGCTACAAAAATCGTCGTGAAGGTAGAAGTTTCGGAGCCATCTTGACCTCCGTTTCGAGCGTGCAAGGTGGGGCCCACAAAAAAACCAGGTCAGTTTCAGAAACTGTAACTTGCGTTGTGTTCGACGACACTCATATATTCCAGATTCAGAATTTCAAGTGATTTCGTGTACTGTTGATACACGAAAACTGTGTTTTTCTGAGATCGAACTATCACGTCATAGTGCGACAGTGTTCAAGCAGAAGTGTTGCTTGTAGTGTGTTGCAGTGTTGTGAATTGTTGCAGAAATGGCAACCGCAGATGGAATGAGTCAGCTTATGAGCGCTAAGCTGGACAAGAACAACTTCCATGCTTGGAGATTCAGAATGACGAATTTCCTGATGGGAAAAGGCTACTGGAAGTACATCGAAGGAGAGAATGAAAATGCTCTGCAGTTACTAGAAAGGAATCAGACTGCAGAACAGTTAAGAGCATATGAGTAATGGAATCAAGAAGCACGAAAGGTAATGTATTGGCTATCTGTTAACATACAGGATAGCATGATTGGACACATATAGGATGCCAAGACTCTAAAAGAGGCTTGGAACAGTTTGGTCACTTTGTACGAGACCAATACAAAGGCACGAAAATTTGCAACTCAAGAACGAGCTGCATACATTGGAGAAAAAGAGCATGTCGGTAAGTGACTACACTCTAAAAGTCAAAAGCATATGTGAGTCACTTGCATCTATTAGCGTGAATGTAGATGATGATGATAAGGTGGAAGTGTGCCTTCATGGTTTAGGAGCTGCATATAAGCAGTTCAGAACTTCTATACAGACTAGGGAAAATATTCCGAATTTTGCTGATTTGGTCTCTATGCTGATCATTGAAGAAAAGAATCTTGGTGAGGATTCAAACTCCCAAGGAAAGCCTAGTTCTGAGCAGGTATTCTACTCTGGCAGAGGAAGAGGCAGAGGTAGAGGTTTTGGAAGTGGAAGAGGAAACAGTAACCAAGACCAAGGTCAACAACAGAATCATGCAGGAAGAAGAGGATAGTTTTGAGGCAGGGGGAGCCAAAGAGGTCGCAGAAATTTCCGAAGAAATGATTCAGGTAATGATAGTAAAGGATGTTGGAATTGTGATAAAACTTGGACACTTTGAACGTGATTGCAGGTTAAAGAATCAAAATAACAGAAGGCAGCAAAACAACTATGCATCCACAAGTGCAGATGATTCTGAGAAGCTATTTATGGTTCAACATCACATGATGAGTACGATGTCTACTGGTGTTTCAAAATCGAATGATAATGTCTGGTATGTTGATTCAGGTGCTTCAAATCACATGACCAGTCATGCAGAATGGTTTAGTAGTTTGCAGAAAATGCCAGTTCTTGGATATGTTGAAACAGGTGATGACACATCGCATCCTATTGAGCATACAAGAAACATAGCATTGTCTATGGAGGACGGAAAGGTAAAACATCTCGCTGATATGCTGCATGTTCCAAATATAACGAAGAATCTGGTTTCTGTTGGAAAAATGGTTGACCAGGGATTACAAGTCAGGTTCAATGCTGATGGATTATATGTAGAAGAGTACAAGCAGGATGGATGATTGGTTGCCAAAGGAAACAAAGTGGGTAGGATGTTCACCTTAAATGTGAAGATTCCTGAAATGAATGCAGCCATGTTTGCGAAAGGTGCAGGAGTTATTGCAGATATAGAGATATGGCACAAACGGATTGGACATGCAAACTTGCAAAGGCTGAAACTCATGCAGTCAAAGGAGATTGTCCATGGACTACCAAATTTCAAAGTTGCAGAAATGCAAAAGGTATGTGTAGCATGTCAATTTGGTAAACAGCCAAGAGCATCATTTCCACATGACAAGCATGTTAGTGAGAATGTACTAGAAGTAGTACATACAAATGTTTGCGGTCTAGCAAAGACCACATCTATGGGCGGTTGCAGGTTTTATGTTACTTTCATTGATCACCATACACGCAAAGTATGGGTATATTTCATGAAAGAGAAGAGCGAGGTGTTTACTCACTTCCAAAATTTTAAAGTTATGGTGGAAAAGCAGACAGGGAAGTACATTCAAACATTAAGATCTGATGGAGGAGGTGAATACATGTCAAATGAGTTTAGCAGTTTTCTAAAAAGTCATGGAATTCGGCGTCAGTTTTCATGCAGGTACACACCACAACAGAATGGTGTTGCTGAACGCAAAAATAGACATATTGCAGAAATAGCAAGAGCCTTGATGGCTGAGAAGAATATGCCTCATTGTTATTGGGCAGAAGCTGTGCATACTGTTGTATACATCATGAACAGAACTCTGACTGCTGTTGTACATCAAGCTACACCTGAAGAGAAATACAGGTAAAAAGCCAAACTTATCACATCTGAAAGTTTTTGGCTGTATTGCATATGTACATGTTCCAGATGAGTTGAGGACGAAGCTTGATCCGAAAGCAGAAAAATGTGTCTTCATTGGATATTCCCTTGAGCAAAAGGGGTACAAATGTTATAACCCACTCACATGACAGGTGAAGGTGAGCAAAGATGTGATATTTGATGAAATGTCAATCTTCTATGCAGATGCCAAAGAAGGACTAAATCTTGAACCAAATGACAAAGAAAATGCTAAAAAATCTAGTGCAGAATCTCAAGTTTTGAGTGGACCGGATGCATCACCAAGCAATAGTTCCAACTCAAATCTATGGAGTGGAAGATTGCATGGAAATTTCAGTCCAGCAAATTCGTCAAATACATCCAAGAAAGGTAAAGAAAAGCTTTCTTCTGGTAGTAAAACACGTGCAGGTTTTGAAGACGTTGATGGAGATTCAAGCGGTTCAGAAAAGAGTCTTGATGAGGAACTTGGATTGCCCTCTGTGAAGACTCGAGGAGTAAGAAGGGCACATGCAGATGATACAAGAAGAAGTGACCCAGGACCAAGAAGATCTGAGAGGATGCGTAATTCAGTGCAACGATTGACATATGATAGTTACATGGCTCGCCATTGTGCCTACATGACAAAGGTAATACAAGATGTTGAACCTTCTTGTTTTGAAGATGCAATTGGTAATGCAGATTGGGAAAAAGCTATGGATGAGGAGATGGCTGCACTTTATGGAAATGATACATGGAAGTTGGTTCCATTGCCGCAAGGAAAGAAATCCATAGGCTACAAATGGGTTAATAAGGTAAAGCATAATGCTGATGGTAGCATAAGCAGGTATACAGCACGATTGGTAGCTAAAGGTTATGCACAGACATATGGCATTGATTATGAGGAAACATTCAGCCCTGTAGCTAAAATGTCTACTGTCAGAACACTTGTTGCATTAGCTACAGCAAAAGGATGGACTTTGCATCAGATGGATGTGAAGAATGCTTTCCTACATGGTGAGTTACAGGAAGAAGTATATATGGACCAGCCACAAGGATATGAAGATTCAAATCATCCGGAATATGTTTTCCGGTTGCAAAAGGCTTTGTATGGGCTGAAGCAGGCTCCGCATGCATGGCATGCAAGGATTGCTGATTACTTAACCAGCGTTGGGTTTTCTATGTGTGATGCAGATCACTCACTATATGCAAGGAAGGCTGATGATGGCATCACTATTGTGGCTATTTATGTTGATGATCTGATTGTAGGTGGATAATGAAGAAAGCATCAAAGAGGTAAAGAAACTTCTTATGCAAGAATTCGACATGAAAGATCTTGGTGTGCTGCGCTATTTCTTGGGCATTGAGTTTATACATAAAGAAACAGGTATATGGATGTCGCAAAGGCAATATGCCTTGAATATGCTGCAAAAGTATGGTATGGCTGATTAAGCCAATTTCTATGCCTTTAGATCAGAATTTAAAATTGGATACTACATTAGGTGAAGCATTGGAAAATGCTACTATGTACAGGAAAATTGTGGGAAGTCTTATATATCTTACAATTACAAGGCCTGATTTAAGCTACACTGTTGGACTTGAAAGTCAGTTTATGCAGGTTCCCAGGAAGCCACATTTGGATGCTCTGAGGCGTACTCTACGTTATGTGAGTGCTACTTTGGATTATGCATTGTTTTATGAAGCTGGTGTAGATTTGCAGGTTCATGGATACACCGATGCAGATTGGGCTGGTAGTACTCCAAATAGAAGATCTACTAGTGGCTTTCTTTTCTCACTTGGAGGTGCAGCTATTGCATGGAGCAGTAAGAAGCAACCCACTGTTGCTTTGTCAAGTACAGAGGCGGAGTATAGAGGTGCTGCAATGGCAACATGTGAGGCATCATGGCTGGATATGTTACTTGCAGATTTAGGTGTGGAAGTGCAAAATCCTATCACTATCTATTGTGATAATCTTAGCAGCATATAGTTGGCACGGAACCCTGTTTTCCATGCTAGAACAAAGCATATCAAGGTACATTATCACTTCATCAGAGAGAAGGTATTAGCAGGTGATATTGATCTTGTTTATGTGAGAACAGATGAGCAGGTTGCTGATATTTTCACCAAAGCACTTGGAGCTGAGAAGTTGAAGAAGTTTCGGAAGATGCTTGGATTACAGGATATGGCATTGAGCTTGAGGGGGAGTGTTGAGATATCAAGCTCAACATGTGATGATCGAGGATGACACGTACCAGTTTTTCATTTCTCTGACATGTATAGTGGTCACGCCGGTATATGTCAGGGATACTTCATTGAGCTTTATTAGATTTATCTATCGAGAGTGATGGCACATTTGTTTCTTGCCAGCTCACTCATTCGTGGACATTAGGTTTTTCCTTATGTACTCGTCTTTATATATTGCACTGGTTGTATTCTTGTTTTTTGGTCATTCTTGTACATTCCTTTTATGTAATAGAAGAAGAAGAAGAAGATCATTCTTCCTTGCCTCAATCTGTGTGTGTGCTTCTCCTTGAGAGTGAGAGTGTGTGTGTGAGCTCTCTTCCTTATCTCCTTCCTCGTGACAATTAGCATATTTCTACTTACTAGTAAATGAGCTCCATTTACCTTTGCCCTTTTGATTAGCCATGAAAGGTTGATCTACAACATGCACAATGGACCTGTTCTACCTAGACTAATCTTCCTGCAACATAACAAAGACTAAACCCTCAAATATTAAGGCATTTGGATTACCTTTAATCATCAATTTAAGAGTAGAAGCAAAACTCTTATATGAATTTGGAAGCCCATTTAAAACAGTCTACACAAGTGAACTGTCTAGCAAGACTTCATCAATAGAAATCAATTGCTCCTTCAAATCTTTGATCTTTGTCAAAAAGTTGTCCATGGAATCACCTTCATTCATGTGCTCACTCTCTTAGAGGTAAGCAACACGAGCCTCATTCCTTGCCTTGCATAAAGCGCTAAGTGTATCCCAAACATCCTTTGCTCTTTTGCAAGAGTGAATGTGAGGAATAATGGCATGTTTGACATGCAAGACTATCCATGCATGTGCTTGAGCATCTCACCATCCCAAGGAAGTTGCTCTACAGTAGGTGCAACAAGAACTATGGCATGAAATGGAACTAGAAGATCATCATTCTTAATGCCATCTGCATCACCTTTAGCAACTATATTTGCAGGTGTAGCATGATGTTTTTCAACACCCTGCATAATATTCCATAGTTCTTTTGCGACCAAAACATTGTGCATCATATATGCCCATAATGGGTAATTGGTACAATCCAACTTATCCTCAACAACCAACATGTAGAATACATCACTACTTTCAGTCATGGCCACTAACTATAATGTTTGACATAAAAAGATGAAATTTCCTATACAAGCACTGTGATAGTGTGTTCAAAGTAAAAAATGAGCTCAGATCATGATTTTGACACCAAAAAGGGAAGCAGTTTTGCACTTCTAAGCACCCTGAGTATGATCACCAATTTTTATGGGATTTTGAAACTATGATTGAAGGGGTGTCCAAAACAACCTAGATGAAGGAGCAACGTGTTCTAATACCAATTGTTGGAGTTTGAGGTCTATGGAAGTATGCGAACATCACAAGGAAGAAGACGAAGCTTGGAGCACAACACACGATATTGAATGTATTACCAAGAAGATAAGTGATGTGTAGGGTAATAGGCATATGTCCAAGTCGGGAGAAAAAAACTTCCTATAGAGGGAAAACAGTGCCCCTGTGTCCTAATGTGTTCACACACATCACTACCAAAATATATCAACAATGAGGTAGCATCCAACTTCAAATTTTGATCTAATGGCATAAAACTTTGCTTAAAATGTTTCATATCATACTTTTTCAACTCAAGAGGTACTTCCTTTGGGATAACAATATAGTTGTTTTTTGTATGTATAAATTCAATTCCCAAAAACTAATTCAACGCTCCAAGATCTTTCATATGAAATTCTTGCATAAGGCATATCTTTACCTATTTATTTTTTCTTTCATTATCACCACCTACAATCAAGTCATTTACCTAAATAGCCATAATTATGATGCCATCATCAACATTCATTGCATAGAATGAGTGATCTACATTACACATAGAAATCCAATCAAAGTTCAATAATCAGTAATCCTTGCATGCCAAACATGAGGGGCATGTTTAAGCCCATAAAATTTCTTTCCAAACTACAAACATATTCCATTAGGGAAAAAAATGAACCTTGCATGGGCCTTGTAATGATCCCTAATTTTTAGGGAGTAAGGCTAATTGTATTGATGTTTAAGGAGACAAAATGCATTTAATAGGGCCCTTTTTAGCAGGCTAGAGTAGGCTTTTTTGGGTTTACTAGGCTCCTCTATCTCTTCTTTTAGAGAGAGATGAAGAGAATGGACCTAACAATATCAACTCAATCATACAAGGTTGGTCACTTTAGAAAGCACAATTGTATCTTTACAAGAAGATCTTGTAGAGCTTGAAAAGCATATGGAA
The DNA here is from genome assembly GCA_020310875.1 of Ceratopteris richardii. Classification (NCBI taxonomy): domain Eukaryota; kingdom Viridiplantae; phylum Streptophyta; class Polypodiopsida; order Polypodiales; family Pteridaceae; genus Ceratopteris; species Ceratopteris richardii. Next base: position 41,294,714 of record CM035406.1, on the reverse strand, counting down.
AAAAGGAGAGAATTATTGAGAAATTAAAAATCAATGTCCAACAGTTGAGAGAGACTCCACTTGGAATGTGATATAGGAAACAATCATTAGCATCCTTTAACTCTCTTTCAATTTGTTGTAGAGCACGCAAACAACGAGTTTTTGCAATGAGGTATGTCTTGCATATGTATTTTTTTTAGACTTTAATATTCATTTTACATTATGTAGGTAATTCATTGAAGATGTTAGTGCTTCATCAACAACAAAGGATGAATTCAAGTTATTAAATTCTTGTTTGACCAACAAACATGTGGTTAGTATTTTGGAGTCACCCATAGGAAACCTTATCAAGATGAAAGTGATTAAAGATTTTACACGCAAATTACAAGATATTATCACTCTTAGAAATGTAGATTGTATGTGATGAAGTAGGCATTACTACTAGAGGGTACAATGCATTGTACAATCTTTTGAAGTATGCATTACGAAGAAAAAGTATTTTACACAATATTTTTATATGCCCTTACAAGGTGTCTCTTAAAAAGTCAATGTGCAATGAAGATATAGTTAGTATTCTTGGAAACTACTTATATAGAGGATATTATGCCTATGTCCGTTTATCATTCAGCTACATCCAAAAAAGAGTTGAAAAGCTCATTTGGACAAGGATTCCCTTACACAAAGTACAACAACATATTCATCCACTTAGAGAGGAGGCTTCAATAGGCAATGGTTCGATTTTACAGATCTACCACAGAAGGTATGTCCATTATTGTTATCCTAATATGCACTTTATTTTGATGTTATATATTTCTTGGTAATTTATGCGAATTGTGATACCAAATTGAGGTTTATATGGAAGCTGGATGAGTGCCAGATCATAAAGGGACAATGAATGGAGAGATTAAGTTTGATACTCATGAATGAAGCTATGAAAAATGCCATATGTGATGAAAGTAATAACTTTAGCTCTAACTGTACATATAATGTTCAATCTGAGAAAGATATATGGTGGTTAGGTGCTATTGAAGTACCTAAAGAATCCAATGATGTTCTTCCATGGATTTTTAGTAGGATCCCATGGATCACTAAAGTAATTGCTTCTCAAATTCATGATGCAAAACTCAACAAAGAAGACTTAGGTGATTTTGAGATAGATTGTCACTTAGGTGGGGATTTAAAGACTATTAACTACATGTTAGGTTGCAAGCAATGTGCATCTACTCTTTATCCATGTCCATTTTGCACACTAGGTTATAAACCAAGAAAGAGACAAAAAAAATACTATATGATCTAGATAAATACATAGATGAACCTACTTCTACTGAATGGGACCGACCCTTGGCAAGGTTTCCAATGTTAGAAAAACCTAATCATGACACATTAGATGAATATTGGAATCACATTATTCCATTTCATTAGTTAATGTTCACTTTTGGACATTGCATGCCTTCATGGGAATCTTTGATAGATTATAAAAGCTTTATATAGAATATGTATTTTCCATGAAGCCAATTGATAAATCTATACAAGCCATCATAAAATTGGAAGAGCTTCTTAATTCAATTGGTTGTAATGGTGGTAATGTAACTCTAGTTGTTAATAAAACCTGGTGAATCCCAAGATAATTTGCAACAAGTATCGATCACAAGGATGAAGGCAAGAAAATTTTTTAGAAGAGGTATTAGCCCTAAAAAAAGATTCTAGGGAGCTATGGAAAGACTTATGCATGATCACCACTAATAATGATCCTCAAATTGACCTTATTAATAGGAAAAAGAAGGTTTGGTGAATTCTTAGATAAGTTGCTAGGGTTAATGAGTCTTACTAGCTCTAACAAAAATGAGTGTCAATTGTTCCAATGTAAATTAATGGATTTCACAAATTTTTCATCCTATCTTGGGGAGAAAGCAATATTACACATTACATTGTAAGCTTTCTTAATCTTTCAAACTTTCTATTGATAAGAGTTTGTTATGCATAGTTATAACATTTCGACATACTTTATTTGCACAAGGAGCATTTTTCATGCATTGGTATGGATTTCATTGGAGATTTTTAGTACACAAGGAATGGAGGTCACACTATAGGGCTAGAGGTGTTTACTTCAAAAACACATGACATGGTGGTGGCACAAGCATTCAAACTATATGGAAGAGATGTCCAATTGGTTTTATCATACTACATTCTCAAGGACATATGCAATGGAATGAGCCGAGTCAAAAATTGCAAAAGCTACAAGAATTAATCGACACAACATGGCCAGTGAAAAATCGAGGTCAATGTTGGGACCTTTACATCATGCTCAATGGTTGGCTACAAGAACACAAGAGTGTTCATCTTGTAGGTGAAGTCATTCAATCCATTCATGGTATCTTTTTTATAAATCGTGAGGTTTCCAATACACTCTTCTCTAGTTTGTAATTTTTTTAGGGAAATTTTTGCTTTTAGCTATTTCTATTCAGTCAAATGTGAACAAAACTTTTTTAAGTAAAACTTTATAGAAAGAGATGTTGGAGTTTGAGGTATATGCAAGCATGCAAGCAGCACAAGGAAGAAGACAAAGCTTGGAGCACAACACGCAATACTGAATGTATTGCCAAGAGAATGTTCAAAGCTCTATGAACCATTAGGGTTATAGGCATATATACAAGCCGGGGTAAAAAACCTCCTAAAGGGGGAAAAAAGTGCTCAAGTAGTCCTAGTATGTTCACACACATCGCTACCAAAATATATCAATAAATCCCCCCTAGAAGTGATGCAGTGAACAAGGAGGTACTCATTTAGCATGCAGGTGCAAAGGTCTCATAAAAAACAATGGCTCTTTCTTGATCATAACCTGTCAGGGGAGCACTAGATTGTCCCCTCTATCTAGACTAGACAAGATTTTGGAAATATACTTCTGATTACAAGATCACCCACATAGGGGAAATAATAAAAGGATATGTAGCTAATACACGAAGTCCCACAACCTGGGACTGATAGGTATGGATAACTCCACTAGAGATGATACACAAGATCCCGCAACCCGGGATCATAAGTATGAAACAAGATATTTGGATTGGAAAAACTCCCTTGAGGGAGATGAGCTAGATACAAGAAATAACTCGACAAGATTAAGACTACAAGATTACAACAGGACACAATAGGATGTCCAAGGTACAGGACTTGACAAGATTAGAACACAGACAATACTAGAACTTGAACTAGAACTGGAGAGTACTTACTTGGTGGTCATGACTCCTTGAGCTCCCAAGACTGGCATCCGCAACAGTGAGTATCTATGTGGCCAAGGCCTCCTTTATATAGGAGCTCGAGGGTGGTTCCCGAGGGTGTTTATAAAGTTAGTTACGAGTTCATGATGTCATGATGATGTCAGCAATCTAAAATAGGACCTCAAGATGTCAGAATCTAGAAAATAGATAGTCGATCTTAGGGTTTTGGCATGTTTTGAATGCAATGGAAGCATTAGTTTCTCCAAAATCTAAACCAATCATGAGATAGAGAAAATGACATGGAATCTAAGGTTTGAGATGGTTTCCTTTGTGTCCATGACATAACCTTTTGCAACAAGCCTAGCCTTATGCCTATCAATTCATCCATCAGGCTTAAGGTTTAGCTTGTATACTCATTTAGTGCCAATGGACTACTTTCCAAGAGGAAATTCACATAAAGACTAGGTACCATTCTTCATAATAGCATCATATTTTGATTGCATAGAAGCCATCCAATTTTTTGAATTTAATGCTTCATCAAAGGAATCGGCTCCTTCTCATCACAAAGACTAGAGGTAGCCATAGCATAGAAACTTGATGCAAAAGATTCACTATGAGAACCTGAATAGTATGATATGATAGAGGTGCATCTAATTTGCTATCTTGCGAAGTCTCCCCCAACCATTTAGGCATAGTTTTTGCCTCCTCGATATTTGATCTCTCATCAATACGTGCATCACGTAAATGTGTATCAGAAATGGAATGATGTGCATCATCATGTGGAGCCTACAAAGGCTAAGAAATTTCCTCATTTAGACCAGCACTAGATTGTCCACCTGTAAAAAGAGGCAGCAAAGTGTCATACACATCTTTGGATCTAACTGATGTCTCCTCAGTACATGAAAGTAATGGTGAAATTACATCTTCCACAAAAACTACATCACGGCTAACCAAAATTCATTTAGTCTTTGGATGGTATAGACGATAGCCTTTGCTTTCAGAAACATACCCAACAAAAATACATTTCACTACTTTATCATCCAATTTCTTGCATTGTTGTTGAGGCACTAATGCATATGAGAGACAACCAAAGACATGTAGATGAGCAACAGAAGGCTGGTGGCCATGCCAACCCTCATATGGAGTGATAGAATGCAATGCTTTAGTGAGATATCTATTAAGTACATATGCTACACACATAACAACCTCAAGCCACAAACTATGTAGTAAAGCCTCACTCTTGACCATACACCTCACCATCTCCATGAGTGAATTGTTCTTCTTTTTAGCAAATCCATTCTATTGAGGTGTGTGTGGCATTGTACATTGATGTTTTATCCCATGTTCAACCAAAAATACATTAAAATCAAAAGACATATATTCCCCGCTCGATCAAAACGGAGGGTGCCCATTTTACATGCTAACAGATTTTAAGCCAAAACCAGAAGCTATTTAAAGCACATAAGCACTTCAAACTTTTCTTTTAATGGATATACACATGCATGCCTGGAAAAATCATCAATGAAAGTTTCAAAGTAAAGGTAGTTTCCAAAAGAAGGTGTTTGCATAGCACCACAAACATCACTATGAACAAGCTTGAATTTTTTAGTAGCTCTTATTAAAACATCTTTTTGGAAGGAGGAACGCTACATTTTGCCCAAAACAAGCCTTCACAGGCATTTTTACTAGGTTCCTAAACTTTGGGCAAAGAGGACATCATTTCAAATTTTTATAGGGGTAGCAAACTAGAAAACATTAGATGACCAAAGCATGCATGTCAAAGCTTTGCATCTGACATAGCCAGAGAATCTTGAACTAAACATGCTAAATCATTCATAGATTTTGCATAATCTATGAGTGTATATAGCCCATGATGTTGGAGTTAGATGTCTGCGAAAGCACACGAACAGCACAAGGAAGAAGAAGAAGCTTGGAGCACAACACACAATACTGAATGTATTACTAGAGAATGTACAAAGATAAGTAGCCCATTAGGGCAATAGCCGTATATACAAGCCGAGGGAAAAAAACCTCCTAAAGAGGGAAAAAAGTGCCTCGACGGTCCTACAATGTTCACACACATCACTACCTAAATATATCAACAAATCCCCCCAGGGAGTGATGCGGTGAACAAGGAGTTGGCACTCATGTATAAGGAAGTGCCAAGCTATGTGGAATTCACTCCACAAAAGGAAGTAAGTCCAAAGCTTTGCGAAAATCTTCAAACTTCTCCCTAGGCAGAGCCTTCGTGAAAAGGTCTGCAATGTTCTCCTGCGTGGGCACAAATGCCAAGCTGATCTCCCTAGCAGAGAACCTCTCCCTCACATAGTGATAATGCACCTCAATGTGCTTAGTGCGAGCATGGAACACAGGGTTCCTCGCAACTGCCAATGCGCTTTGACTGTCAGTGAAGATGGTGGTGGCAGAAGATTGACCAACACCCAAATCAGCCATAAGGCATCTGAGCCACACATACTCAACACTCGCTGTGAAAGCTGCCCTATATTTAGCCTCACAACTAGAAGTGGCCACAGTAGGCTGCTTCTTGCTCAACCAAGATATACATGAGCTACCAAGCATGAAGCAAAAACCACTGGTGGACACACGAGTGTCATAGCAACTAGCCCAATCTAAGTCAAAAAAAGCATGCAAATCTGGCGGTAGTGATCCCCCCTTGGGATAAAACAACCCAAGTAGCCGAGTACACTCAAGTAGTGAAAGATGCGCTTAACCGCCTTCCAATGTGTGACTCCTGGGCAATGCATAAACCTGCTCATCTGTGAGACAACAAACTGAATATCTGGCCGAGTAATGCATAAGTAAATCAAGCATCCAACAGCCTACTGATAGAGCTCAGCATCAAATGCATCTCTAGCATCATGAAGACTCAATCGTAAACCTGTCTCCATAGGAGTGGCAATAGGCTTACAGTCTTCAAGGCCAAAACGATGCAATAATGTGTCAATATATTTCGTTTGACACAAAGCCATTCCACCATCAACTTGCATAAACTGAATGCCCAAATAGTGATGCAAATGCCCCAAATCAGACATCTCAAATGAGGCATGCAAATCAGCCTTGAAATCAGCAATATGCTTCTCAATAGGACCAGTGAGCAGCATGATGTCAACATAGACAACAATGATCAGAAGCACATCATTAGCACGCTTAACATATAAGGTGCTTTTAGTTGGACTGTTCTCAAAACCATGTGCAATCAGATAGGCATGTATCTTCTCATACCAAGCACGTGGTGCTTGCTTTAAACCATATAACACCTTCTTTAACCTCCACACCTGGTTTTCATGCCCTTTTTGCACAAAGCCACGGGGCTGAAAAACATACACTTCTTCATGCAAGTCACCATTCAGAAATGTTGTTTTAATGTCCAACTGATGTACATTCCAACCATGATGGGCTGCAAGTGCACAAATGCTCCGAACAGTAGTCATGCGGCATGTAGGTGCAAAGGTCTCATCAAAATCAATGCCTCTTTCTTGTGCATAACCCTTTGCAACAAGCCTAGCCTTATACCTGTCAACTGTACCATCAGGTTTACGCTTCAGCTTGTATACCCACTTAGTGCCAATGGCCTTCTTGCCAGGAGGCAAGTCACATAAAGACCATGTACCATTCTTCATTATAGCATCATATTCAGATTGCATAGCAGCCATCCAATTTTCTGAATTGTGTGCTTCATCAAAAGAAACAGGCTCATTCTCATCACAGAGACTAGACGCAGCCATAGCATAGCAATCTGATGCAAAGAAGGCACTATGAGAGCCTGAACGAGTACGATATGACAAAGGTGCATCTAGTTTGCTATCACGCAAAGTCTGAACCAGCCATTTTGGCATAGTTTTTGCCTGCCCAATATCAGCTCTCTCATCAACAAGTGCATCATGTAAATCTGCATCAGAAATGGAATGATCTACATCATCATATGAAACCTGCAAAGGCTGAGAAGTTGCCTCATTAGGGCTAGCACTTGACTGTCCACCTATAAAAAGAGGCCATACATGTCTTTGGAGCTAACAGATGTCTCCTTAGTACATGAAAGCAATGGTTGAATAGCATCTTCCACAAAGACAACATCACGGCTAACTAGAATGCGTTTAGTCTGTGGATGATACAGATGATAGCCTTTACTTTCAGAACTATACCCAACAAAAATACATTTTACTGCCTTATCATCCAATTTTCTGCGATGTTGTCCAGGCACTAGTGCATATGCCAAACAACCAAAAACACGCAGATGAGCAACAGATGGCTTGCGGTCATGCCAAGCCTCATATGGAGTGATAGACTGCAGCACTTTAGTGGGACACCTGTTCAGTACATATGCTGCACACATGATCGCCTCAAGCCAAAAACTATGTGGTAAAGCCTGTTTCCTGACCATGCACCTCGCCATCTCCATGAGTGATCTGTTCTTTCGTTCAGCAACTCCATTCTGTTGAGGTGTATACGGCACTGTACACTGGTGTTTTATCCCACATTGAGCCAAAAATGCATTAAATTCAGAAGACATATATTCCCCCCCTCGATCAGAACAGAGGGTGCCCATTTTACATGCTGACATATTTTCAGCCAAAACCAAAAATTGTTTAAAGCACATGAACACTTCGGACTTTGCTTTGAGTGGATATACCCATGCATGCCTAGAAAAATCATCAATGAAAGTCACAAAGTAAAGGTAATTTCCAAAAGAGGATGTCTGCATAGGACCACAGACATCACTATGTACAAGCTGCAATTTCTGTGTAGCCCGAACTGAACCATCTTTTGGAAAGGAGGAACGCTGCATTTTGCCCAAAATACAGCCTTCACAAACATGTTTTCTAGGTGCCTCAAGTTTGGGCAAAGAGGACACCATTTCAGATTTCTGCAGGCGTAGCAAACTAGCAAAATTCAGATGACCAAAGCATGCATGCCAAAGCTTTGCATCTGACATAGCCTGAGAATCATTTACTGCACCTGCCAAATCATTTTCAGATCTTTCATAGTCTATGAGCTTATACAGCCCACGACATAAAATGCCAGAAGCAATAATCACATTGCCATTTGACAAATCATGAACTGTACACCTGTCACCAACAAATTTCACAACCAAGCCAATCTTAGCTAATGCAGAAACTGATAACAGGTTCTTTTTGATCCGTGGCACAAATAAAGCATCTGACAAAGTGAAAGAACTACCATCAGCAGTAGTCAAAATGATCTTATCAACTCCCATAACAGGATAAGAGGAGTTGTTGGCGCATGTAACAGTATTCCTTGTAGGGGCAGGCTCGAGTGAAGAGAAGAAACTGCACTGCGAGGTAATATTTTTGGTCGCCCAACTGTCAAAATACTGGCAAACATCTGAGTCTACTACAGACATGCACTACTCATGAGAAGATGGGTCAAAACTACAGACAGTAGTAAACGCCCATTCTTCTTCCTGCACAAGATTTGCAGACTCTGTTTTTGGTGTAGAGGCCTCTGCAACAACCATTCCAGCCTCTTTCTTCTTTGCCTCTTTAGCAACCAGTTTTGGACAGTTCTTTATGATATGATCATTCCCTTTACAGTACTTACAAAACAATTTTTGCTTTTCTGATTTCTTCTCATCTTTATCTTCCTTCTTCGAATATGCAGAATTAGTAGATTTCTGCTTACTAGTTGAAGAGCCCCATTTTCCTTTGCCCTTCTGACTAGCCAGGAAAGCTTGATCTGCAACTCACATAATGGACCTGCTTTGCATGGACCGATCTTCCTGCAACAGAATAGAGACTAACTCCTCAAATGATAAGGCATTCGGATTGCCTTTCATCATCAACCAAAGAGTAGAAGCAAAACTGTGATATGAGTCAGGAAGACCATTCAGAACGGTCTGTACAAGTGAGCTATCTGGTATAACCTCATCAGCAAAAATCAACTATTCCTTCAAATCTTTGATCTTTGTTAGGAAATTGTCCATAGAATCACCATCATTCATGTGCTCACTCTCCAACTGTTTTTGGAGGTAAGCAACACGAGCCTCATTCCTAGCTTGGTACAATGTGGTAAGTGTATTCCAAGCATCCTTAGCTATTCTGCAAGAGTGAATATGAGGAATAATGGCACGTTTGATAGACAAAGCTATCAATGCATGTGCCTGGGCATCTCTGCAATCCCAACAAATCTGGTCTGCAGTAGGTGCAACAGAAACAGCAACACAAATAGGAATCTGCACAATATCATCTTCAACACCATCTTCATCAGCTCGAGCACCTGTATTCATAGTTCCTGTTGTTACAAGTGTAACATGACATCTTTCAACACCCTGCACAATGTTCCACAATCCTTTTGCAACCAATACATGTTGCATCATATAAGCCCATAATGGGTAGTTGGTACCATCCAACTTATCCTCAACAGCCAACATACGGAATACATCACTGCTTTCAGCCATGGCCGGTGACTAAAATACCTTGATGCATAAAATTGACTGTATCTCAAAAAGTTGAACAGAATTGCCCAGACGAGTTCTGCTAAACCTGTAGCAGACTTTGAGATGCTTATACTCGCGAACAGAAACAGGTATATACCTATTGGAGCAAGTCTATGACAAGCCTAAGTATTGGCTTGAGTCCCACAAAGTCATGAAAAAAAGCTTTAAAATGAAGACTATGTAAAGTTCACTTGTGAACTACCTCTTGTAACGTTTGAAGAGTTTACTTAATGTAAAAGTAAGAGAATCTTAAGTGGCTGAGTCCACTTGATCAAGAATGGAAAGAGGAGACACGAATTCGTGATTTGTGGTAGGTAGAGAATCAAATCAATCATTGATTGATTGGAGAGTGATTGAGGGAAGTTAGCCTCCCAAACTCAACTATAAATAGATGGCAGTTTTAGTCGTGGTTAGAGAGACCTATGTGAAGACCTCCAAGAGCTGAGCTTTATGCCATATCAAGGTGTGATTACAAGGCACACATATGTATCAGTAAGTCATTGTATTGTACAAGCAATATACTTTCATTTTCATGATTATTTGAGTTCATCTTTCCATGTTCTTGTGAAGTGTATTACTTATTGCCATTACTCTCAGTTTTCTCAGTCAGCTTGCAGAGATGTTTTCTTTGAGCTTGGTGCATCATTTTCAGTGATTTAACTTGGTAAAGTTAGCTCTATAAGTCTACTATATGCTCACAAATTTTCAGCTTGGTCATTAAGAATGGAAGCCTATCTCCAAGGTAACAGTTTATATGGTTATGTGGCTGGAGATGAAGTTATGCCAAGTTTCAGGAACAAAAGTCAACCAACACAAGAAGAGCAAGAAAGATTGAGCACATGGTGCTCCAAGGATGCACTTGCAAGGTCTTATCTCCTCAACTCTATCTCAGATTTTTTGTTGCCTCACATTAGACGTTGTAAGACATCTCAGGAAGTGTGGGATGCACTTGAAGCTTTCTTTTCTTCAAGTACTAAAGCTAGGAAGCATCAACTATGGCTGGGTTTCACAACTCTCAAGAAGGCTCCCAAACAAAATGTGACTGATTTTGTCACAAAGCTCAAGGACATAGCGGATCAGTTGGGAAGCATTGGAGAGTTAATAGATGAAGAGCAAATTGTAAGGCAGGTCGTCAATGGCTTGAAGGCAGATGACAAGTGGGAAGCATTCACCATAGCTATGGATTTGTACATGGACATGCATGTACCTGATTTCAACACACTCATTGGACAACTACTTACTCAAGAGGCAAAGCTTATCAAAAATGGAGAAAGCTCTAAAGGTAATCAATTTTCAGCTTTATACATGGATAAAAGCAAGTCCAAAGATAACAAAGGAAAGGCAAAGAAAGTGGATGATGAAGCAGGTACATATCAAGCTAACTATGCAGGTAGAGGAAGACATGGCAGAGGTAGAGAAAGAGGAGGTAGACAAGGCAGGGGGAGATCCCAAGACTCCAACTCATGTTCTATTTGTGGATTAACTAATCATACAACTGAAAATTGCTTTAGGAATTCCAGGAATCAAAGAGGCAGAGGATACAATAGAGGAAGTTATGGCCACTCAAGAGGAAGGTTCAACAACTACCATGGCAACTACAACAACTACAATCATTCAAACTATCAAGGAGGCTACAAAGGAAGGAGAAACTACAATAACTACACAGAAGACTCAAACAAAGAGGATTCATTATTGATCATGAACATGGCTATGCCACAAGGTAAATCTGATGAGCATGTTTTCTACATAGATTCAGGTTGTTCAAATCATGTGGCAGGAAATGTGGCACTCCTATCAGATTTAGAAGATCCAAGGAATAAGCATGAGGTACAAACAGGAGATGATACAAAACATCCTGTGGAGAAAATAGGCAATGTCAAAGCACCTGATGGAAACATCAACCTACTCAGTAAGGTACTCTATGTCCCTACCATTACAAAGAATTTGATAAGTGTTGGGCAGATAGTAGAGAAAGGGTTGCAAGTCAGGTTCACAAAAGCAGGAGCATTTGTTGAAGATCCAAGTCAAGGATTCAGAAGAATTGCAAAAGGTGAAAAGACAGGTAGATTGTTCACATTTGAATTACAGGACACTAGAAACATTGCTCTCTTTAATTACGGTAGTCAGACACTCACAGAATTGGAAGTATGGCACAAAAGGTTAGCACATATTGGTGAAAGGTCATTAAAGCAAATTTGCAGGGACCAAAGTGTACTTGGACTCCCTAATTTGTCAAACCAACATATGATTTATAAGTGTAGTGCATGTCAATTTGGAAAGTCTCACAGGTTACCATTCATGAAGAAAGGTTATATGCATGGAGATCTCTTGGAGTTGGTTCATACAGATGTATGGGGACCTAGCAAGGAAGCCTCAATATCTGGATCAAGGTATTATGTTTCCTTTATTGATGATTGCAGCAGATGGACTATCCTATTCTTTATGAAACACAAAGATGAAGTTTTTTCATGTTTCAAAGGATATTTGGCTCTTGTGGAGAATCAAACAGGTAAATCACTAAAAAGGCTAAGGTCAGATGGAGGGGGAGAATACTTCTCCCATGAGTTTGATTCTTTTCTTCAAGAAAGAGGAATCAAAAGAGAGGTAACTACAAGGTACACTCTTGAGCAAAATGGAGTGGCAGAAAGGAGGAATAGGACAATTGTTGAAGCTGCAAGGTCTATGTTAAATGAAAAGCATTTACCTAATTACTTATGGGCTGAGGCTGTATCTACAGCCACTTACTTGATTAACAGGTTTCCTTCAAAATCCCTTGATGGGATGACTCCATATGAGGCTTGGAATGGAAGAAGACCAAGCTTAGATCATTGTAAAATTTTTGGATGTATTGCTTTTGCTCATGTTCCTTCACAGGTTAGAGGCAAGATGGATCCAAAGGCAGAAATGTGTGTATTTATTGGATATGACAACAATCAAAAGGGCTACAGGTTATACAACCCTACCAACAAAGGATTCTTGGTAAGCAGAGATGTAGTTTTTGATGAGAACAATTCATGGTATGAAGATTCATGCAGGAAGGTCAATTTACCATATGATCTTGAAGAAGATTTTCCAAAGTTTGGTAGAGAACAATCAAAGATTGAAGAACAAGAAACCTCAGAGGATGATGAAGAATCTCACATGGAAAAGATCAAAGCATGGAAGTCTAAAGGTAAAGCAAAATTGTAGGAACTTGGACATGAGGCAGAATCATCACATCATGGCCTAAGAAGATCTATGAGGGAAAAGAAAAAACCAGAAAGGTATGGGTTTGACACCTCATTAGTAACTAAACACTCTATCTACATAGCACAGGATATAAACCAAGAGGAGCCATCATCATTTGAAGAGGCCAAAGCAAAATCAGAATGGAAGCATGCAATGAAGGAAGAGATTGAAGCACTTGAGGAAAACAACACTTGGGATTTGGTGCCCAAGACTTCATCCATGAGGGTAATAGGCTCAAGATGGGTCTAAAAACTCAAGAAGAATTCTGATGGTTCCATTAACAGGTATAAGGCAAGGCTTGTATCAAAAGGCTTTGCACAAACTCAGGGAATTGATTATGAGGAGACCTTCTCTCCTGTGGCAAAGATGCCTACTATTAGGCTTTTGCTTAGTATTGCCTCTTCCAAGAATTGGAAGATACTTCAACTAGATGTAAAGAATGCATTCTTGAATGGTTGGATAACAGAAGAGGTATATATGGCACAACCACCTGGTTTTGAGAATCAAGTTTATCCTGATTATGTGTGTAAACTTAACAAAGCATTGTATGGTCTCAAGCAAGCTCCAAGAGCTTGGAATTTTAGGCTTGTTTCATTCTTGCAGGACAAAGGCTTTCAACCAAGCAAGGCAGATCCTTCACTCTTTATTAAAAAGAGTAATTTTGAGGTCATCTACTTATGTGTATATGTAGATGATATTATATTGACAGGAAATGATGTAGATGGTATGAAGAAGATCAAAGATCAGATGAGAGAAGAGTTCAAGATAAGTGATTTGGGTTCACTTACCTACTTCCTAGGTTTGGAAGTTGTCTACAAAGATCATGGTTTGTTTCTCACTCAAAGGAAGTACATTAAGGACATGTTGGCAAAATTCAAGATGCAAGATTGTAAGATTGCAGGTACTCCAATGGAGGTCAATCACAAATTGAGCTCACATGAAGGTGAACTCATAGAGGACATCACATCATATCAAAGTCTAGTGGGTAGTCTCAACTATGCCACATTAACAAGAGTAGATATATGTTACAGTGTGAGTGTGTTAAGTCAATTTATGCACACACCAAGGAAACCACATATGGATGCTGCCAAAAGGATTCTCAAGTATCTCAAAGGAACCATAAATGAAGGACTTTATTATCATCTATCTGATTTAGGTTTGAAGCTATTTTCTGATGCAGATTGGGCTGGCTCCAAAGAAGATAGAAGGAGCACTTCAGGTTATCTTACCTTTGCAGGTTCAAAGCTTATTTCATGGTCATCCAAGAAGCAACCCACAATTGCTCTCTCTTCTACTGAAGCTGAATATAGAGGTCTTGCCATAGCTACACAAGAAGCTATGTGGATGAAGACATTATTCAAAGATCTTGGATTGGAGTTTGGAACTCCAACTATTTTTGGTGACAATATGAGTTCTATTCATTTGGCTGCTAATCCTATTTTTCATGCAAGGACTAAACATATTGAAGTTCATTATCACTATGTACGAGAAAAGGTTCTAAGCAAAGAGATTCAAATATCATATGTGTCCACTCATCAACAATGTGCAGATATTCTAACCAAAGCATTGGATGGTACAAAGCTTTGCAAATTCAAGGCTATGATTGGTTTGCAGGTAATCTTGGAAGATTGAAGACCTCAAGCATACTTGGCTTGAGGGGGAGCTGTTGGAGCAAGTTTATGACAAGCCTAAGTATTGGCTTGAGTCCCACAAAGTCATGAAAAAAAGCTTTAAAATGAAGACTATGTAAAGTTCACTTGTGAACTACCTCTTGTAACTTTTGAAGAGTTTACTTAATGTAAAAGTAAGAGAATCTTAAGTGGTTGAGTCCACTTGATCAAGAATGGAAAGAGGAGCCACGAATTCGTGATTTGTGGTAGGTAGAGAATCAAATCAATCATTGATTGATTGGAGAGTGATTGAGGGAAGTTAGCCTCCCAAACTCAACTATAAATAGATGGCAGTTTTAGTCGTGGTTAGAGAGACCTATGTGAAGACCTCCAAGAGCTGAGCTTTATGCCATATCAAGGTGTGATTACAAGGCACACATATGTATCAGTAATTCATTGTATTGTACAAGCAATATACTTTCATTTTCATGATTATTTGCGTTCATCTTTCCATGTTCTTGTGAAGTGTACTACTCATTGCCATTACTCTCAGTTTTCTCAGTCAGCTTGCAGAGATGTTTTCTCTGAGCTTGGTGCATCATTTTCAGTGATTTAACTTGTTAAAGTTAGCTCTATAAGTCTACTATATTCTCACAAATTGTCATGTCATTTGGATGTTGCAATCTTCAGTTATGTTCATTTGAAGTCAACAGGGTATGTTCATCTTCACTTCTCTGTCAGGTACCCAACTTTTTTACTCATCTTGTCAGAGCCATTTCGCAGTGGTTACTCAACAAAATTCAGTGATTTAAAGCTTTTTGGATTCAGCTTACTGTCTAGTATAACCATACAAAGTTTCATAATCATTGGATTCCTACATTGTGAGTTATGTTGATTTTTCTGCTCACTGGTCTCAAACTGTAGCAGCCCGTGAAAATCAGGATGATGTCATCACTTGTTAAAACTCATTCTCAGTGTGTGGTTCATTATTTTTTATGAGATTACTCTTGAAAGTTAGCTCTTCAAGTTACCTAGACTTCCCGAAGAGGAATTAAGCTAATTGCTGCTGTGCTCAGAGAATTATGTAAAACACTGGACAGGTGTATGAACCAAGAATAGCAAGTTTTCACCTCTAAGCTAACTCCAACTTATCTGTTTTGATCTATCTTTTTGAGAGTGATCTTCCAAGGTACATAGAGTGTCTAATACATCCATTGGCAAGCTAAAAGGGCCTACCATATACTTCTGGATTTCATTTGGCTGGTGTAGATCAAGGATTTTGCAACACCTCTTCATCTTCAAGCACATACCTATCCATCTCTTCACAATACCTTTGGCACAAAAAGAAGAAATAGCCTGCACAAGCGCTGCGATAGTGTGTTTGGAGGTCGAAACGAGCTCAGATCTCGATTTTGGCACCACAGAGCAAAGCCGTTTTGATCTCCCAAACACCTTGAGTATGCTCATCAAAATTCATATGATTCTGAGATTGCAAACGGAGGAGTGTCGACGGTGCCCTAGATGAAGCGACGACCTGCTCTGATACCAATTGTTGGAGTTAGATGTCTGCACAAGCACGTGAACAACACAAGGAAGAAGAAGAAGCTTGGAGCACAACACACAATACTGAATGTATTACTAGAGAATGTACAAAGATAAGTAGCCCATTAGGGTAATAGGCATATATACAAGTCGAGGGAAAAAAACCTCCTAAAGAGGGAAAAAAGTGCCCCGGGGGTCCTACAGTGTTCACACACATCACTACC
The DNA here is from genome assembly GCA_020310875.1 of Ceratopteris richardii. Lineage (NCBI taxonomy): Eukaryota > Viridiplantae > Streptophyta > Polypodiopsida > Polypodiales > Pteridaceae > Ceratopteris > Ceratopteris richardii. The sequence goes on along the minus strand of CM035406.1, from coordinate 41,278,441 downwards.
TAAATATATCAACACATGATATAAAATGCTAGAAGCAATAATGCTATCACCATTTGATAGATCATGACCATACATCTATCATCAACAAATTTTACAACCAATCCAATCTTGGCTAATGTTGAAATTGATAACAGATTTTTCTTGATCCTTTGCACAAATAAAGCATCCGACAATGTAAAAGAACTACCATCAATAGTAGTCACAATGATTTAAATAACTCCCATGACTAGATAAGAGGATGGCACATGTGATGTCATTCACTATAGGGGTAGGCTCAAGTGAAGTGAAGAAACCACATTGCAAGGTAATATGTTTGGTTGCCCCACTATCAAATTACCAAACATCTTAGTCTACTTCAGACATACATTGTTCATGAGAAGATGGTTCATAATAGCAAACAGTAGCATTGTGGTGATATCCAATGCCAATGACTCTATTACTTTGATGATCTTTCCAAAGATACGAGTGAGCTCTTTGGACATTTTCCCATCTAATACTTGTGCTCCTCATGAAACGTTGCCAAATTTATCTTCAATATTGATATATGTTGTTCTAGATAATTGTTCAATGAAATCTTTGTAGTTGGATATACCCATTGCTAGAGTGATTTGATTTTCTCTCATTCTATGCATGTATGAGCACACGAAATCTTCCAAAAATTTTCACTCGTGCTTATTTATTTTACTTACCATCTGTGCAAATATAAAGAACTATTTGCAATTCTGACCCATCTTCTCATGAGTAGTGCATGTTTGCACTAGACTCAGATGTTTGGTACTTTCACAGTGGGGCGACCAAACATATTACCTCGCAGCATAGTTTCTTCTCTTCACTTGAGCTTGCCCCTATAGGGAATACTGTTACATGCACTAACAACTCCTCTTATCCTATTATGGGAGTTGGTAAAATCATTTTGACTATTGCTGATGGTAGTTCTTTCACTTTGTCAGATGCTTTGTTTGTGCCAGGGATCAAGAAAAATCTGTTATCAGTTTTTGCATTAGCCAAGATTGGCTTGGTTGTGAAATTTGTTGATGAGAGATGTACAGTTCATGATCTATCAAATGGCGATGTGATTATTGCTTCTAGCATTTTATGTCGTGGGCTGTATAAGCTCATAGACTATGAAAGATCTATAAATTATTTGGCATGTGCAGTACATGATTCTCAGGCTATGTCAGATGCAAAGCTTTGGCATGCACGCTTCGGTCATCTGAATTTTGCTACTTTGCTATGCCTGCAAAAATATGAAATGGTGTCCTCTTTGCCCAAACTTGAGGCACCCGGAAAACATGTCTATGAAGGTTGTATATTGGGCAAAATGTAGCGTTCTTCCATTCCAAAAGATGGTTCAATTCGGGCTACTCAAAAATTGCAACTTGTACATAATGATGTCGGTGGTCCTATGCAAACACCTTCTTTTGCAAATTATCTTTACTTTGTGACTTTCATCGATGATTTTTCTAGGCATGCATGGGTATATCCATTGAAGTCAAAGTCCGAAGTATTCATGTGCTTTCTAAAATGGGCACCTCCGTTCTAATCGAGGGGGGGAATATATGTCTTCTGACTTTAATGCGTTTTTGGTTGAATGTGGGGTGAAACACCAGTGTACAGTGCCATATACACCTCAACAGAATGGAGTTGTTGAATGAAAGAATAGGTCACTCACAGAGATGGCGAGGTGTATGATCAAGAGTCACGCTTTACCACATAGTTTCTGGCTTTAGGCTATCATGTGTGTAGCATACGTACTTAACAGGTGTCCCACTAAAGTGCTACAGTCTATCACTCCATATGAGGCTTTGCACGATCGCAAGCCATCTATTGCTGATCTGTGTGTTTTTGGTTGTCTGGCATATGCATTAGTGCATGAACAACATCACAAAAAATTGGATGATAAAGTAGTAAAATGTATTTTTGTTGGGTATAGTTCTGAAAGTAAAGGCTATCATCTGTGTCATCCACACACTAAACGCATTCTGGTTAGCCATGATGTTGTTTTTGTGGAAGATGCTATTCAGCCATTTCTTTCATGTACTAAGGAGACATACGTTAGCTCCAAAGACATGTATGATACTTTGTTGCCTCTTTTTATAGGTGGACAGTCTAGTACTAGTCCTAATGAGGTAACTTCTCAGCCTTTGCAGGTTTCATGTGATGATGCAAATCATCCCATTTTTTATGCAGATTTACATGATGCACTTGTTGATGAGAGAGCTGACATTGAGGAGGCAAAAACTATGCCAAAATGGCTAGTGCGGACTTTGCGTGACAACAAATTAGATGCAGCTCTATCATATCATACTTGATTAGGCTCTCATAGTGCCTCTTTTGCATCAGATTGTTATGCTATGGCTACATCTAATCTCTATAATGAGAATGAGCCTGTTTCATTTGATGAAGCACAAAATTCAAAAAATCGGATGGTTGCTATGCAATCTGAATATGATGCTATAATGAAGAACGGTACTTGTTCTTTATGTGTCTTGCCTCTTGGCAAGAAGGTGATTGGCACTAAGTGGGTTTACAAGCTGAAGTGTAAGTCTGATGGAACAGTTGACATGTATAAGGCTAGGCTTGTTGCAAAGGGTTATGCACAAGAAAGAGGCATTGATTTTGATGAGACCTTTGCACCTACTTGTTGTATGACTACTCTTCGGAGCATCTTTGCACTTGCAGCCCATCATGGTTGGAATGTACATCAGTTGGACATTAAAACTACATTTCTGAATGGTAACTTGCATGAAGTGTATGTTTTTTAGCCTCGTGGCTTTGTGCAGAAAGGGCATGAAAACTAGGTGTGCAGGTTAAAGAAGGTATTATATGGTTTAAAGCAAGCACCACGTGCTTGGTATGAGAAGACACATGCCTATCTGATTGCACATGGTTTTGAGAACAGTCCAACTGAGATTACCTTATATGTTAAGCGTGCTAATGATGTGCTTCTAATCATTGTTGTCTATGTTGATGACATGCTACTTATTGGTTCTCATGAGAGGCATATTGCTGATTTTAAGGCTGATTCGCATGCCTCATTTGAGATGTCTGATTTGGGGCATTTGCATCATTATTTGGGCATCCAGTTTATGCACGTTGATGGTGGAATGGCTTTGTGTCAAATGAAATATATTGACACATTATTGCAGCATTTTGGCCTTGAAGACTGTAAGCCTATTGCCACTCTTATGGAGACAGGTTAAGGATTGAGTCTTCATGATGCTAGAGATGCATTTGATGTTGTTCTCTATCAGCAGGATGTTGGATGCTTGATTTAATTATGCATTACTCGGCCAGATATTCAGTTTGTTGTCTCATAGATGAGCAGGTTTATGCATTTCCCAGGTGTCAAGCATTCGCAGGCAGTTAAGTGTATCTTTCACTACTTGAGTGGTACTCGGCTACTTGGTTTGTTTTATCCCAAGGGGGGATCACAACCGCCAGATTTGCATGCTTTTTTTGACTCAAACTAGGCTAGTTTCTATGACACTCGTGTGTCCACTAGTGGCTTTTGCTTCATGCTTGGTAGCTCATGTTTATCTTGGCTGAGCAAGAATCAGCCTACTCTGGAAACTTCTAGTTGTGAGGCTGAGTATAGGGCAGCTTTCACAGCGACTGTTGAGTGTGTGTGGCTCAGACGCCTTATAACTGATTTGGGTGTTGGTCAGTCTTCTGCCACCACCATCTTCACTGATAGTCAGAGCGCATTGGCAGCTGCGAGGAACCCTGTGTTCCATGCTCGCACTAAGCACATTGAGATGCATTATCATTATGTCAGGGAGAGGTTCTCTGATGGGGAGATCAGCTTGGCATATGTGCCCACGCAGAAGAACATTGTAGACCTTTTCACGAAGGCTCTGCCTAGGGAGAAGTTTGAAGATTTCCACAAAGCTTTGGGCTTATTTCCTTTTGTGGAGTGATTTCCACATAGCTTGGCACTTCCTTATACATGAGTGTCAACTACTTGTTCATCGCATGACTCCCAGGGGGCATTTGTTGATATATTTAGGTAGTGATGTGTGTGAACACTCTACAACTGTCGGGGCACTTTTTTCCCTCTTTAGGAGGTTTTTTTCCCTTGGCTTGTTGTAGCTCAGTGATGAGTAGCACCTCCTTTAATGTCAATCCGGGAAGACGTGAGGATGGTATGAAGACCTCGAGCAAGTGGAGGCACAAGTGCGTGAGTGAGAAGCACACAAACATGCACACACATACACACACACACGCACACACGGCAAGACAAAGAGTGAGAAGCAATGGAGTTCTTAGATTACTTTCAAAAAGCTCTTACAAGTTCAATTCAATTACAATCTAACCTCAAAAATGAGCTCTCTAGCTCCTTTTATAGTTTTTGACTAGCTTTGGCCCTGTTCAGACCTAGTGTCCGGCCTAGTTAAAAATTAGGTTCCAGGGCTTATTTGAGGGCTCAAATGAGATCTAAAAAATACGAAAATTGGTAAGCAACTACTTCTAAGGCTCCTCAAGCTCGAGGACTCCTCGGCTTGCACAAAATGGAGCCACAAAAAGGTGAACATGGTATTTACAGGGGTTGTTAGTGATGAGAATCACTTTTAATTGGTGTAAGGATTTTGAAAAGTTAAAGGTTGCCTTAGTGCTAGATCTGCGTGAATGCTCGTACTTGCTTCTTCATGAAGAAAATTATTGGCCTACTTGCCAGATCGTCGTTGACTCCCTTGTTTGCTTGTGCCTTCTCTCCCCTCTGACTCTCTTCTCTGACTGCCATGCCTTGTCAGTCCTTCAGTTCCTTGTCTGCTGCTAACACCCCCCCCTCTCTCGCGTCTGTCGTCCCTGACAGACCCTTGTTGGGAGGGTCGTTGGACGTAGTATTCGACAACGTCTTGCGCTAAGTGATGTTCGGCAATCCTCAATCCTTTGGCCAAGTCTGTGAGTAGAGCATCCCAATCTACCGGCCCGGGAACCTCTGGATGTGGCATACGTAACTTTTCTGAATGGAGAGCTTGTTCCACTGCAAACAATTGTAATAAATGTGAGGGCCTGGGAATGAAGATCTCTGAGTGATATTCCCAAAACCCTGTGACAAACATCTCTTCAAATGTCTGTTTGAAGCAAGCCGGTAGGTATTTGATGCGGGCATGCCATGCATAAACAACATTCATAGAGGGCGTTGTGCTCATGTCATAAACAAGATCCTGATTGCCTTCATTGAATCCGAGCGCAGAGAGGTGAGGTTCCTTAACATTCTTGAAGGTCCGGAAGGTGACTATCATGAGTTCAAAAATTTTAAGGCACATCTGTGTCATGACATCTGGTACGTTTTTGAACCTGACACCCCAATGCCGAATTGTCGATATCATATACCCTACGGTAGGTTGACCTTTAGGTGGTGCTAAGTAGACATAGTTGAGCCATTTCTCACATCCTTTGGTTGTCAGCACCATCTTTGTGTATTCCGGCCACGACCTTCTTCGGAAAACAGGACAGTAGCAGGGATTGTACTTGATATACAGGGGCATGTGTTGATATATTTAGGTAGTGATGTGTGTGAACACTCTAGGACTGCCGGGGCACTTTTTTCCCTCTTTAGGAGGTTTTTTTCCCCCGGCTTGTATATACGCCTATTGCCCTAATGGGCTACTTATCTTTGTACATTCTCTAGTAATACATTCAGTCTTGTGTGTTGTGCTCCAAGCTTCTTCTTCTTCCTTGTGCTGTTCGCGTGCTTCCGCAGACATCTAACTCCAACAATTGGTATCAGAGCAGGTCGTTGCTTCTTCTAGGGCGCTGTTGACACTCCTCCGTTTGCAGTCTCAGATTCGCACGAAATTTGGTGAGCATACTCAGGGTGTTTCCGAGATCAAAACCGCTTTGCTCTGTGGTGCCAAAATCGCGATCTGAGCTCGTTTCGGCCTCCGAACGCACTATCACAGCGCTTGTGCAGGCTATTTCGTCCTTTTGTGCCAAAGGTATATACCAGTTTCTGTTCGCCAATTTAAGCGTCTCGAAGTCTGCTATAGGTCTAGCAGAACTCGTTTGGGCAGTTCCGTTCAATTTTTTTAGATACAGTCAATTTTCTGCATCAAGGTATTTTAGTCACCGGCCATGGCTGAAAGCAGTGATGTATTCCGTATGTTGGCTGTTGAGGATAAGTTAGATGGTACCAACTACCCATTATGGGCTTATATGGTGCGACATGTACTGGTTGCAAAAGGATTGTGGAACATTGTGCAGGGTGTTGAAAGACGTCCTGTTACACCTGTAACGATAGGTACTGCAAATACAGGTGTTGGAGCTGATGAAGATGGTGTCGAAGATGATATTCCGCAGATTCCTGTTCGTGCTGCTGTTTTTGTTGCACCTACTGCAGAGCAGATTCGTTGGGATGGCAGAGATGCCCAGGCACATGCATTGATAGCTTTGTCTGTCAAACGTGCCATTATTCCTCACATTCGCTCTTGTAGAACAGCAAAGGATGCTTGGGATACACTTACCACTTTGTACCAGGCTAGGAATGAGGCTCGTGTTGCTTACCTCCAAAAACAGTTGGAGAGTGAGCACATGAATGAAGGTGATTCTATGGACAGTTTTCTTACAAAGATCAAAGACCTGAAGGAACAATTGATTTCTACTGATGAGGTTATACCAGATAGCTCACTTGTGCAGACCGTTCTGAATGGTCTTCCTGATTCATATCAGAGTTTTGCCTCTACTCTTCGGTTGATGATGAAAGGCAATCCGAATGCCTTGTCATTTGAGGAATTAGTCTCTGTTCTGTTGCAGGAAGATCAGTCCAGGCAGAACAGGTCCATTATGCGTGTTGCAGATCAAGCTTTCCTGGCTAGTCAGAAGGGCAAAGGAAAATGGAGCTCTTCTACTAGTAAGCAGAAATCTGCAAATGCTGCACAATCGAAGAACCAGGATAAAGATGAAAAGAAATCAGAAAAGCAGAAATTGTTCTGCAAGTACTGTAAAGGAAATGATCATATTATAAAGAACTGTCCAAAACTGGCTGCTAAAGAGGCAAAGAAGAAAGAGGCTGGAATGGTTGTTGCAGAGGCCTCTACACCAAAAACAGAGTCTGCAAATCTTGTGCAGGAAGAAGAATGGGCGTTTACTACTGTCTGCAGTTTTGACCCATCTTCTCATGATCAGTGCATGTCTGCAGTAGACTCAGATGTTTGGTACTTTGATAGTGGGGCGACCAAACATATTACCTCGCAGCGCAGTTTCTTCTCTTCACTTGAGCCTGCTCCTACAGGGAATACTATCACATGTGCCAATAACTCCTTTTATCCTGTTATGGGAGTTGGTAAGATCATTCTGACTACTGTTGATGGTAGTTCTTTCACTTTGTCAAATGCTTTATTTGTGCCAGGGATCAAAAAGAATCTGTTATCAGTTTCTGCATTAGCCAAGATTGGCTTGGTTGTGAAATTTGTTGATGACAGGTGTACAGTCCATGATCTCTCAAATGGCGATGTGATTATTGCTTCTGGCATTTTATGTCGTGGGCTGTATAAGCTCATAGACTATGAAAGATCTGTGAATGATTCGGCATGTGCAGTTCATGATTCTCAGGCTATGTCAGATGCAAAGCTTTGGCATGCACGCTTTGGTCATCTGAATTTTGCTAGTTTGTTACGCCTGCAGAAATCTGAAATGGTGTCCTCATTGCCCAAACTTGAGGCACCTGGAAAACATGTTTGTGAAGGCTGTATTTTGGGCAAAATGCAGCGTTCTTCCTTTCCAAAAGATGGTTCAGTTCGGGCTACGCAGAAATTACAGCTTGTACATAGTGATGTCTGTGGTCCTATGCAGACACCCTCTTTTGGAAATTACCTTTACTTCGTGACTTTCATTGATGATTTTTCCAGGCATGCATGGGTATATCCACTCAAAGCAAAGTCCGAAGTGTTCATGTGCTTCAAACAGTTTTTGGTTTTGGCTGAAAATCTGTCAGCATGTAAAATGGGCACCCTCCGTTCTGATCGAGGGGGGGAATATATGTCTTCAGATTTTAATGCATTTAAGGCTGAACGTGGGATAAAACACCAGTGTACAGTGCCGTATACACCTCAACAGAATGGAGTTGCTGAACGAAAGAACAGGTCACTCATGGAGATGGCAAGGTGCATGGTCAAAAGTCAGGCTTTACCACATAGTTTCTGGCTTGAGGCTGTCATGTGTGCAGCATATGTACTGAACAGGTGTCCCACTAAAGCATTGCAGTCTATCACTCCATATGAGGCTTGGCATGACCGCAAGCCATCTGTTGCTCATCTGCGTGTTTTTGGTTGTTTGGCATATGCATTAGTGCCTGAACAACATCGCAGAAAATTGGATGATAAGGCAGTAAAATGTATTTTTGTTGGGTACAGTTCTGAAAGTAAAGGCTATCGTCTGTATCATCCACAGACTAAACGTATTCTGGTTAGTCGTGATGTTGTCTTTGTGGAAGATGCTATTCAGCCATTGCTTTCATGTACTAAGGAGACATCTGTTAGCTCCAAAGACATGTATGATACTTTGATGCCTCTTTTTACAGGTGGACAGGCTAGTGCTGGTCCTAATGAGGCAACTTCTCAGCCTTTGCAGGTTTCATATGATGATGCAGATCATTCCATTTCTGATGCAGATTTACATGATGCACTTGTTGATGAGAGAGCTGATATTGAGCAGGCAAAAACTATGCCAAAATGGTTGGTGCAGACTTTGCGTGACAACAAATTAGATGCACCTTTGTCATATCGTACTCGTTCAGGCTCTCATAGTGCCTCCTTTGCATCAGATTGCTATGCTATGGCTGCATCTAGTCTCTGTGATGAGAATGAGCCTGTTTCTTTTGATGAAGCACAAAATTCAGAAAATTGGATGGTTGTTATGCAATCTGAATATGATGCTATAATGAAGAATGGTACATGGTCTTTATGTGACTTGCCTCCTGGCAAGAAGGCCATTGGCACTAAGTGGGTATACAAGCTGAAGCGTAAACCTGATGGTACAGTTGACAGGTATAAGGCTAGGCTTGTTTCAAAGGGTTATGCGCAGGAAAGAGGCATTGATTTTGATGAGACCTTTGCACCTACATGTCGTTGACTACTGTTCGGAGCATTTGTGCACTTGCAGCCCATCATGGTTGGAATGTACATCAGTTGGATATTAAAACACCATTTCTGAATGGTGACTTGCATGAAGAAGTGTATGTTTTTCAGCCCCATGGCTTTGTGCAGAAAGGGCATGAAAACCAGGTGTGCAGGTTAAAGAAGGCGTTATATGGTTTAAAGCAAGCACCACGTGCTTGGTATGAGAAGATACATGCCTATCTGATTGCACATGGTTTTGAGAACAGTCCAACTGAAAGCACCTTATATGTTAAGCGTGCTAATGATGTGCTTCTGATCATTGTTGTCTATGTTGATGACATGCTGCTCACTGGTCCTATTGAGACACATATTGCTGATTTTAAGGCTGATTTGCATGCCTCATTTGAGATGTCTGATTTGGGGCATTTGCATCACTATTTGGGCATTCAGTTTATGCACGTTGATGGTGGAATGGCTTTGTGTCAAACGAAATATATTGACACATTATTGCAGCGTTTTGGCCTTGAAGACTGTAAGCCTATTGCCACTCCTATGGAGACAGGTTTACGATTGAGTCTTCATGATGCTGGAGATGCATTTGATGCTGTTCTCTATCAGCAGGCTGTTGGATGCTTGATTTACTTATGCATTACTCGGCCAGATATTCAGTTTGTTGTCTCACAGATGAGCAGGTTCATGCATTGCCCAGGAGTCACGCATTGGAAAGCGGTTAAGCGCATCTTTCGCTACTTGAGTGGTACTCGGCTACTTGGGTTGTTTTATCCCAAGGGGGGATCACTACCGCCAGATTTGCATGCTTTTTCTGACTCAGATTGGGCTGGTTGCTATGACACTCGTGTGTCCACCAGTGGTTTTTGCTTCATGCTTGGTAGCTCATGTATATCTTGGTTGAGCAAGAAGCAGCCTACTGTGGCCACTTCCAGTTGTGAGGCTGAGTATAGGGCAGCTTTCACAGCGACTGTTGAGTGTGTGTGGCTCAGACGCCTTATGGCTGATTTGGGTGTTGGCCAGTCTTCTGCCACCACCATCTTCACTGACAGTCAGAGCGCATTGGCAGTTGCGAGGAACCCTGTGTTCCATGCTCGCACTAAGCACATTGAGGTGCATTATCACTATGTCAGGGAGAGGTTCTCTGCTGGGGAGATCAGCTTGGCATATGTGCCCACGCAGGAGAACATTGCAGACCTTTTCACGAAGGCTCTGCCTAGGGAGAAGTTTGAAGCTTTCCGCAAAGCTTTGGGCTTACTTCCTTTTGTGGAGTGACTTCCACATAGCTTGGCACTTCCTTATACATGAGTGCCAGCTCCTTGTTCACCGCATCACTCCCAGGGGGGATTTGTTGATATATTTAGGTAGTGATGTGTGTGAACACTCTAGGACTGCCGGGGCACTTTTTTCCCTCTTTAGGAGGTTTTTTTCCCCCGGCTTGTATATACGCCTATTGCCCTAATGGGCTACTTATCTTTGTACATTCTCTAGTAATACATTCAGTCTTGTGTGTTGTGCTCCAAGCTTCTTCTTCTTCCTTGTGCTGTTTGCGTGCTTCCGCAGACATCTAACTCCAACAGCATGTTATTCCATGAGCGATTCATTTTCGGGTAGGTTTCAAGCAGCCGAATTCTCCAAGTCGGTTGGCGAATATTTCCCTGCTTGGCACTTTCTGGGATGTCGTCTGGTGCAAACTGTGTGGCAGAGGTTGGTTCCCGTGAGGTGTGGTGCTTGATTTCAGCATTATAATCCGCCATTAAGACACAAAAAGGAACATACAAGTCGTCGGAGGTGCCGATCCACCTATGATGTGAGAGGTTTCTAAAGTACTCGGATTTTATGATTACCTCTTCCAATCGTGACATGGATGCTATTTGAACTGCTACCCTGTCATCATGGGTTGTGGCCACTTTCTCTAATCTCTGCATCCATTCAGGGGCCTCTATCTCAATGGTGTCCATGCCCTTTGCTGTCTGCTTGCCTCCAGGTGCTGGCATCGGAACGTACGGGTCCTCAAAAGTTTCCTCTACTTCGATTGGTACTAGGTCTTCAGGTTCTGGTTCTACCAAGGGGGAGGGTTGGCGTTCATACTCAAGCACTTTCTTTTGTAATTCTTCGAGTTGTGCTTTGAGCGCTGCAACTTTGTCAGTTGTGTTAGCTGTGGTTGGGACTTCTTTGGGTGGTTCTGGTTGAGCTGCCAATTGCCTTAGTAGTTCGTCTCTTTCCTTTTCTAAGGCTGCATGGGCTTCGAGGAGATCAGCATGGGTTTCCAATATGATTTGCGTATTGTCCGAGGGAATAGCCTTAAACTTCTCCGGGTCAATTTCTTGTGGGGAACCTTCCATGGCTACTTCCAAGTTCTCTTCGTTTTGTGTCTGAAGCCGTCTATTTTCTTCCAGGGCTGCAGACATATGCTTCCATAATAGAGCCATGTTGCGGTGGAGCTTGAGGTTCTCTGTGATTTGGGAGTGTAGCAGAGCATCCATTTGTTGTCTTTCTTCTGCATCTGGCTGCGGTGGATTTGCCACTAATTGCTCATGTTGTTCTTGCAATGCACTAAACTGCTGTTGTAATTGTTTCTTCTCTTTCTCTAAATCAATGAATCTTCCTTGTAATGCTTCATGACTCCTGAACAAACTTGTATGCTGAGCATCGAGGTGCTGATAGTGTTGTTGTAACTGAGACATGCACTGATACATGTTATTAAATACATTATTAATGGGGGTGGATGCAGGAAGGGTGTTAAATGCAGAAGGAAAGGGAAAGGGGAAGGGAAGTGTGAATGCGGTGCTGGAAAATGGTGAAGTGGGTGGTGGGGGAATGGGAGATTATGGCCGTATGGGGGGAGGGAGAGGTGCGGTGGGGGGTGATATGTCCATAAAATCCACGGGTGACGCAGTAGTGGGAGTGATTGTGAATAGTGGAATTGTGGGTGCAGTGATTGTGGTGAATGTGTATAGTGGTGTGTGCAGTTGTGAATATGAACTACCCGGAAGTGTGAGTGGGGGAATGGGGATGTCAGTAGCTGCCGTTAGGATTACAGTGTTAGTGGAGGTGTATACAAGGGAGGTGTTGAGAGGGTGTGTGGGTTGATTGGCGGTTTGTGCTTCAGTCGTGGCAGTGGACTCGGAGGCGGTGACGGTGGTTGTTACATTGGTAATGGGAGGTGAATGTGGTGGAGTGGGAGGCGGGGGTGGCAAGGGGGGTGATGGGGGTGCATTGGACACATGGGTCTCTTCAGTATTGTGCACAGTGTGTGCTGTGCCCGTGGTCGTGGCTGTCCCTTGTGTTTCGGATACTAAGACATTCATCTGTTTCCCTGCTCGTGGGGGACGTCTTCCGTATCTTCTTTCCGTTCTGCGTGATTGTGCCAGGCCAGTATGCACTGTCTCAGGTACTCCTAAAGCATCAGAGATCATATCCAGTGTGGCACGATATTGTTCGTCGACTCCTTCCTCCTCAAGGATTTGGTGCATGATAGCCTTTCCTGCTGCAAGGGATAACTTATGTTGTTGTTGGACCCTGTTGATGGTATCGTAGAGCTTTTTCAACTCCTTTGTATATGCTGGGGCACCCTCTAGCTCCTGTATAACTTCTCGCTCATAGTCATGCGCCTCCTCATCAGAAAATCCTTCCTGTTCATCCTCTTGGTCTTCTTCTTCTTCATCCTCCACTTCCACCACTTCTGGTTGTCTTGTCTGGGGTTGTTGTGTAGCCATTTGTTGTCCACTACCCTGCTCTACTTCGACTTCCGCATTAACAGCTTCAATGATTCTGGCAACTTCTTCATCCGTTAGATCTTCCAAAGTGAATCCGTGAGGAAATTCCAGATCAGTAGGTACTGGTGGAAACACAAGGTTAGGGCCATCTGTGCTGTGCCTGGGTAACCTGATAGTAAATGGTTGTACTCGTCTGGGAAGCCTTGGAGTTGTTTCAGGTGTTAGGGTTGCACCGCGGGCTTGTGCACAAGGCATCTGGACAGCACCTCTCATCTTCTTTGAGGGAGGCCCTGCGGCTGACAGTCTGCGTTGAAACTCATGTGCTCTGGTCCAAATGAGAGCCCTTTGCACCGGTACATCATATGCAAGACATCTATACACAATTCTGGTAAGCGCACAGCATCCATACAGTACAGATTTTTGTTTCTTATACCACCTTTGATGAGCCAAATGGATCTGATCGATAATCCAGTGGGGCATATTGATTGTCAAGTCAAAGGCATCTGCTAAGTAGAGGCTAAACCAGATCTTTTTGGGAGGCATTGTGAACCTTTCTTGCACGGGGAATGCGAAATGTTGCATGACCATGCGTAAATGAATGGCGATCGTAGGTGTCATCGCGACCATGTCCTTTAATTTCGTCAAATTTCTGTTCTTCATATTGTCTGGAACCATAGTCTCTTTCTCCGTAGGAATGTGCATACCTTTCATGTCCAAAGCTTCCCTTACCAAGTTGATAGTTAATCTGAAGCGCTTGAGCTCATTGCCCCTTGTGAGAGACGGGAGGACAAAGGAGCTGTATCCCTTTTTGTCTTTGCTCGGAGTAAGGGTGCTAATCAGATACGAGCACCTTAGAAAATCCGGCTTTGGCAATTGGAATTTGAAATACTCGTAGAGTCCTGCCTTCTTCCATATGGGTTTCAATCCTTCATTATTCTGCAATCTTTCAAATTCCCTGGTAAAAAAGTGATACTTGCCCCAGCGGCCATTGAATTCTATCTCTGCCTCCCACATATAAGTGCCTTCACCTAGGGGTCGTGCCACATCACTGAACCAATGAGAGTTTTTGCTGACTGGCATAGTGTGCCCCTGTGGAGGGTTCTGAACCGGTATGGCATGTAATGCCCTCAATGCCGCTGGTCATTCCTTTAATTCCTCCTCGACCGGAAGGCTTTCAATGTCCACAACTTGGGGGCTGGTGCCTGCCTGGGAGCTAGTTCCTACCGTATCTGCCATGTTACTTCTTGCTTCCTGTCTCTGTGAGAATATACAAACCTGTGTTAACATTGTACAGGACAAGAGAGAACCGTTGTTGTTCCCATTACAACATTAACATGAGGGTCGGGAGAGATTAATGGGTTAGTAAGTGCTCGGTGCGAGTGTGTGTGTGGTTAGGAGTTCGGTAGACCTAAGAGCTAAGTGGAATGATGTAGTGTGATAGTGATGTGGTTAGTAGGTTGTCATGGATTTACAAATGGGGTCCGGGGGTTTGTTACAAGTCTTAGGCTGCCAAATGCAGTGGATGGGTTTTGCTCTTAGTTTCGTAGAGACTCTCGAGAGCTTTATAGGTGTGTCGGCTTGAAAATGAGGCCTTTTAGGGACCCATTTACAAGTGATTCTGTTCGTGCTCATGGGCCTTGGTGTGTTCCCGAGTGTTGAAAACGAGTGGATGCCGGCTGTGCGAGTGAATGGATCATGCTGTATAGGGTGTGGTCTTGGTGTAGCTATTTGAGCCCGCAAACAAGCCTTAGGCACCCAAATTTGTCTTGATTGTGGGCTAGCCTTCATCGACTTCTTGGGCACCCAAATAGACTTCACGTTAGCAGAAGAACTTCTGAAAGACTTCTTATTAGTGTCGTGTTGTTGGTTACTAATAAGAGGCTTTGCCCGTGTGGTTGGCTTGAGTGCAACCGGGTGTTCGCCTTTCCGCACCCACACTTGTTTCACTAGCTGAGACATTTTGCTGCGCAGGTACTTTTGATCTCGGACATAGGTAGTACTCTGCTTCTTCTGCCTTTGATCCACCTTTGGTTGCTGCCTCCCTCTGGCCTTTGGAAAAGAAGGGAGTTCTGTTGCATCCCTGACTCCTTTTTTGCGAACATCATTCCTCTGCAACACATAGTTTTGGACAAGAACAGCATGGTCATCTTCATGTGTACTCCTGGAAGGACCAGGAGTGTGTGCCTTTCCTAGTTCCTTGAGTGCTCCATTATCTAACTCTACTGTAATTCGACTATGATTGACCCATACCTGAAGAAGTCCACTTCTTAGGTTTAGGTTGACAGCATGATCATAGATCCAGTCCTGACCCAAGACAAGAGGCTCCGTGAGATCTTCGTCTTGGCACACTAGTACCTTAACTGTCATTAACATGTCCTGAATGTAGAGGGGAAGCTCCACCTCGCCCATGCAAGGGGTTTCCACACCTCCTAATCCTATGAGATAAGCTTCTATAGGATTGACCTTTAATTTCAATTCTTGACAGTAAGAGAGTCTCACCGCACTAGTGGCTACACCTGAGTCAATCAATGCTCGCACGGACTGTGCACTATTTCCTTGTCCTACCTCTATGGTCACAAAAGGTCGTCGATCAATTATTCTATGGGAACTTGTTCCTGCGACTTTACACATTGCCATATGATATCCTTGATCTGCATAGTCATTTGTTCTAGGCTGATCTCTACCTTGTCTTCGCAACTTCATCCTTCTGATGCGTTCTAAAGCTTCTGCTTGAGCTTCTTCTCGAATCCGCTTTTCTTCTTCCTTGCGTTTCTTGGCGATATTGAGTCGACTTAGCATTTCCTCTGTGAGAGGTTCCTGATATAACTTGACTCTGCATCCGCTTATATAGCTTGGGAGAATGTCACCTTCCAATGTGGCTAGTTGCACTGCTCCACTTGTGGAGATCCTATTTATGATCATAGGTCCATAGCCACGCTTCTCTAATTTTCTCGCATGTTGTTTCAAAGTGTATACTAATACTAGGTCGCCTGCCTTCAAACCTTTATCCTTAACGTGGGCATCAAAATATGCCTTCTGTCGTTTCTTAGCTGCATATATCCCTGCAGCTGCCCTTAGTCTTGTTTCTCCTAATCGTTCAAGGTTAAAAAGTCTAGAGGAGAGTTCATGACCCGTCCATTCGTGCTCTTGTGCTGGTAGCACTGCATTTTGACCAAACACCATTTGAAAGGGAGTGGCTTGGAGTACCGTTTTGTAGGCAACTCGGTATGCCCAAACAGCATGGTGTAGCTGTTTGTCCCAATCAGAGCGTTTATTGTTCACTAATTTCGTCAGTACATTGCATAAGATCTTGTTGGTGCTCTCAGCCTGGCCATTTGCTTGAGGGTGATAGGGGGCAGACTTCTTATGTACTACCAAGAATTCTTGGAGCAGATTTTCAATAACTTCATTCAAGAAGTGAGTGCCTCTGTCACTAACTAGCTCTATAGGTAGCCCGTATCTAGTGAACACATTCTCAAATAAAAACTTAGCTGTTGTTTGAGCATCGTTCTTCGTTGTGGCTTTTACCTCTACCCACTTTGTTAGATAGTCTGTTGCAACAATGATATATTCTGCATGGGAACCCTTAGCTGGGGGATTAATAGGACCTACGAAGTCTATTCCCCACTTAGAGAATGCACGTCCACCCATCATTGGTTTCAGTGGCATCTCATCTTTACGTATAGGATACTGAGTTCTCTGACAGACATCACATCGTTTCACATAGGTATGTGCATCCATGTGAAGGGTCGGCCACCAGAAGCCCGCAAATAGTATTGCCTTGATCACCCGATCTGGTCCAAAGTGTCCTCCTGCTACACCTTGGTGAGTAGTGTCCAAGATCTTGAGATATTCACTCTCATGGACACATAGTCTCAGGTAACCATCTTTACCACGCTTGTATAGATTATCACCAATGAGTGAGTAATCTTGGGCTTCTTGTTCTAAACTCCTTTTCCTAGCCAGAGTCATGTCTAGAGGGAACGTTTTCATCCTCAGGAAGGATACTAGTGGTTCACTCCAATCTGGCACTATGGACACTTGATAAAGAGTGGCATGTTCCACAGGTGGTTTAGTGCGACAGATTGGGCATTCCTTGCACAACTTTTGGACATCAGCTTCCATGGTCAGCCAATGCACTCTGAGTCTCCTTAGTGTCTGCAGGGTTCGTTGCTTTGAGTAGTGTTGCTCTAATGCACCTACATGTGCTAATTGCAACCATTTAGCGTACTCATCCTCTTCCACACAACAGGCCAAGATTCCTTGATCTGTGTGCTTGTACATACTTCCAGCCAGGATGTGGTACTTTTGGGCTTTCACAACCTCTCTATTTTGTGTGTTTATTACTGGGTGGTTAGGCCCGTATGTCAATACTGGCACTAGTGGCTTAGCCCACTGTGGCACCACTTCCAAATTAAACAAGTAAGCATCAAGAAGGTCATCCGACACTCCTTGTGGGGCTTCTCCCGATGTGAGCCTAGAAAGGTGATCTGCTCTCAAATGAGTCTTCCCTTTCCTTACCACAACCTCAAAATCATATTCCATTAGCAAGAGAAAGCATCTTACTAATCTTCCTGTATTGCATGGCTTGTTTGCGAGGTATAACAATGCTTGGTGGTCAGTAAAAAATTTAAACTTATTTGCAAGCAAATAATGTCTAAACTTTTTAACTGCATACACCATGCCTAAGCCTTCTCTCTCAGTAGTGGTATAATTTCGTTCAGCTGCATTCAATTGTCGACTAGCATAAGCAATTGGAAGATCCATATTACCTTCACCAGTAGGTTGTGCAAGCACACATCCAATGGCAAAATTGGATGCATCGACATGAACATGGAATGGCTTGTTCCAATCTGGTGTGGTCAAGATTGGTGCTGAACATAATCTTTGTTTAAGCTCCTGGAAGGAATTCTCACATTCATCAGTCCACTCAAAGTTAGTCAGAAGTCCGTACATGGGCTTTGCAATGACGGCATACATGTGAATGAACCGGCGGTAGTAACCACAATGCCCCATGAAAGCTTGTACTTCCTTGACATTCTTTGGCCTAGGTAGTTCTGCGATGGCTCTCACTTTCTCTTCATCAGTGGATATGCCATTCTTTGACACTATGTGTCCTAGAATCTTGCCTTGCCTGACCATGAAAACGCATTTTTCTGGGTTCAGGCAGACTTGATATTCTCTACATTTGTCAAAGATTTGTCTGAGTTCAGGAATATGGGTTTGTCTAATGTTGGAATGAGCACAAAGATCATCAACATAGACTTCTAAGTTCTTCCTCAGGAACTCTTTAAATACGTGACACATCAATCGTTGAAAGGTAGCTGGTGCATTGGTAAGCCCAAATGGCATTACTCTAAAGGAAAATATGCCCCATTCAGTGGCAAATGCTGTCTTATGTTGATCCTCTGGAGCAATGGCTACTTGATTGTAGCCCGAAAATCCATCAAGGAAGCTGTACACTTCCTTGCCTGCTACTCTTTCTAAGAGATGTTCTGTGATAGGAAGCGGATAGTTATCTTGAATTGTGGCGGCATTGACCTTCTTTAAGTTAATGCATACACGCAGCTTTCCATTTTTCTTGGGCACCACTACGATGGGGGATACCCACTTAGTGTGCTCAATTTCGTAGATGAATCCAGCTTCAACCAGTCTATCTATCTCCTCCTTGATCTTAGCAGCATAATTATCGTTATATGTATATGGCTTTTGCTTAGAGGGTTTGGCGTCTGAGGTCATGGGGATAGTGTGTGAACATATGTCAGGGTCCACACCCTTCAAATCCTTGTAACTCCAAGCGAATACATCTCTGTATTCTCTTAGCAAGGCTATTAACGCATGCTCTTCTTCCTTTGTTAGGTCATGGCCTATGTATGTGCATCTCTCCTCTCCTTCTTCTAGGGCCACTACTATTTTCTTGGTGGTTTCTTTGTTATCATAGGCCTCTCCTGATTGTGCCTCTCGTTTCGGCATTCTGATCATGACTCTCCTGTCATCTATCTCATACTTCTTAAAATTTTTCGGGACCTCAAACAAAGATTCTTCCTCTTCTGGTGAGACTTCTCTCTTCTTTCTTTTCTTTCCTTCTTCCTTCGGGGTCACATGTGTGGCAAGCCTTACATCATTTGTGAGCTCTCCGTGCCTTTGGGGTTGAAATTCTACTTCATAGAAATATTCTTCATCTGATGCAAAAGGTGGGTCCATAATGATTGACTCTAGATCGGAGTCACTTGCATCCTCAAATGCATAAGGGCTAGGTTCACACTCTTCTAACACTGCCTCTCCCATAATTGGCTCTATGGAGAAAACTGAAATGTCATAGCCATCCTCATCACAATGGGGTGTCCATTGTTCTTCATTGATGGCTACATCCATTGTTGCTAAGATTTCTGCCCAGCCATGGGGTTCAAATTCTTCGTCAGGAAAGACTACAGGTGCATAGGCTGGGTCTTGAATTGATCTATGTGTTTCTTTTGCACCTACCTCTCTGGCTTTCTCTCTCTTCTCTTCTTCTACTGCTACCTTACGCATCCATAAGTGAGTGTCTTCATGCATCCATGAGGATCCTGACCCTATGGAATGCACCGATTCTGTATCATCTTTGGCTCTATGGATGGGATTCCATTGGATGGGAGGTACATCTCTATGAGAGTAATCCTTGAGATTGACTTTGGTCGTAACACCTAAGTGCTGCAGGTACAAAGAATTGGTTCCCCAATCCTGTACCACTTGCAACTGTCGCATAAAGGGTCGTCCCAAGATCATTTCATAGGCATGGTTCTTGCTAAAATCACATATGGCAAAGGTATGCTCGAACTCGACACCACAGGTGGTGAGAGTTATTCCTTCTAACAACCCTAGGGGTCTCTCTATGTGACCATCGGCCATCTGCAATTTCATCCTCGTGGGCCTGAGTGCTGGCTTGCCCCAACGCTTCCATAGGGAAGTGGTGGCAATTGCAACTCCTGCACCTGAGTCCAAAATTGCCTTGGTGGTGTACTCCTGGTAGGTAATGGGAAGATAGGTGTTCCCTTCTTCACCTTCACACATATCTCCTATCTTATCCAAGGGTATTTCTGGTACTGTCCTCTGGGATCCTACCTGGGAACGAGGTTTGGCTATTTCTGGTACTTGTTTGGCTACATGTTTCCATAGCTCAGGTCTAACCTTGAGTAGCTCTTCTAACTTGAGATTGCACTGCACTTTAGTGTTTTTCACTACCTCTGTGTTCCTAGGTAAGACTGAGTCCTCATTTCGTACCATGACCGTGGGTGCCCTCATACAAGTAGACTTAGCTTCCCATGGGCCTGTGAAGTGGGGTAATTCTTGTAGAGAGTTAGACTCAAAGTCTAGTCTGTCCTGAGAGTGGGTGCTCTCCTGCTCCTCATAAATGGATGGGATGTCTTGTGGGAATTCATCGTGCGCATCATCCACAAGTTCAATGGGAGGAGGGACTTCACTTTCTTTAGCCCATTTGTCTTCTTGAATCTCTCGTAGGAATTCTGGTGTGAATCGATTCATAGAAGAAGATGTGTCTGGCTCCGTAGAGTTAGGCACATAGGCTTCCTGGGCGGGTAGGCTCACTCTTTCACTTGCCTTGCCCTTGTGTTGTATGGGGGGTTCCTTTTCCGATTGTGCAATTAGTTTCTCTATTCTTTCTAGCAGTCCATCAAAGTGCAACTGCGTCTTTGCTGAGCTAGAGATGTTAAAGAGGCGACTGGCTTCAAACATGGTCTGAGCCAACTCCACCATTTTGGCACAAATTTTAGTTCGTTCAAGCTCTAATTCTGCTCTAGGGTAGCACTTTTCATGATCAGTTACGTTTGGCCCTTCTTGGATTCTGGCTTGATATGCTTTAAGCATCATGTTTAGGTCCTCGGGAGTGGGATCTGCTAGGACTGATCCTACTCTAGGGGGTGGTGGAATTAGGTGAGGCGGGTTGGAAGATGGCTGGTCGGATGGAGTTGGAAATGGTGGAGGTGATGGAGGTGGGGCAGTGTGAGAGGGAGTTTGAGCTGTGAGTTCAGTTATCCTGGCCTTTGTTTCTCTGAGGCTTTCCTCGAGTTCACTCATCTTTTTTGCCCATTGTCTTTTCATTCTTTCACGACTATCTCTCCAAGCTCTAGTTCTCTTCTTTGTCATGCTCTCCGTTTCACTTACTTCTGGGCTTTTTTCTTGACCTACACCCTGATTTTGCTGCAGTGCTTGGGCTCTAGTGATTACTTGTACTGGTGCAGTGGCAGTCACGCTCCCTGTGGAGTCTACCACTAACCCAACAACGTTGATAGGAGTGATTTTTGGCATATTATTGGGGTTCTTTGGGCAATCTCGTAAGAGATGCTCCTTTCCACATTCTTGGCAAAAGCCCTGGATCGTCACTGACTGGGGTTGTGTAGGTGGAGGTAAGGGACAATCACGAATGAGGTGATCTCCCTGACATCTGTAGCATGGTCCTCTAGGGAATGGGGGTCTTACCTGCCTAGGTTGAGGTCTAGGATTGGGGTTTGCGTACATGAAGTTTGTGTAATCTGACTCCCAACTAGGTTCATTTGGCTCTTCACTATAGTAGGACTCACCATGTTCAGGAGATTGCATGTAGTAAGCATGGGGGCTATCGACATGTGTAGAATCGAAGCTATGGTCACTGGGGTCATTTTCAAAAAGCAGTGGTGTTACAGGGACTATAGCTCTATTCAGGTTTTCTTCTGCTGCTGCATATTTTACTGGGATCACGTTGGATGGAGCTCGAGGTTGTTGGGCTAACACAGGCTGAGGCCTTTGTTGGTTTTGGTATTGTGGTTGGTAGGTTTGTTGAGGCCTAGCATATTGTTGTGGTGGATTCTGGTATCTTCCCTGCTGAGGGTAGGGTTGCCTAACCGCCTGCTTGTTGTATGGGCAATCTTGTGCGGTGTGATTGGTGTACCTTCGTTCTATGGTGCAGTACTGGCTACTAGGATTCACTTGGGGTTGAGCCATGATGGGACACACGTTCGCCATATGGTCACCCCCACAAGTATAGCATCTTTTCATAGGGACAAACCTTGGGATTTTTTGCTAGAGACACCTAATTTCTGAGCCACTTTCTCTGCAAGTTCCTCAATTGATGTGGATTGCGTGGAAGAGAGGCTAGAGGCACTATCTGAATCTTTGTATATCTTAGAAAGCTCTAACTCCTCCCCTAGGTTATCCTCGATGTCAATGCACATGCGTACACACTCTTCTATGGTCCTAGGGTCCTTCAAGTACACATAGGATCTCAATTTGGTACTTAGCAATCCATCCAAGAATAAAGCCACTTGCTTAGCTGGCGTGGGTAACTCAGGGACAGGGCATCTTTCAAGATATTGCCTAAATCTCCTTCCTGCAAGTCTCACGGTCTCTTGAGGGGTTTGCTTAAAGCTGTGAATCAGTGAGGAGGTATTATGTCTTATGCCACTCTTAGAAAATTCAATGATGAAAGCCTCTAGGAGTTGGTCTATGCTCCTGAACTGTCCCTCGTTTAGTGGCTGAAACCATGTCAGGGCAGTGTTCCTAAGGGTTAGACCAAAGGCATTGTACTGCGTGAATAGATCCTCCACTTGTTCAGCTCTCAGGACTTGTCTAAACTCAGCCACATGATCGTATGGATCTCCAGTGCCATCGAAGTAGTTCTTCATGGACTTAACTAGCTGAGTTGGTCTCAAAGTCCTTGTGTGCTCTCTAGGTCGTGGTAGAGGGAACTCATCCGCATTTCTTTGATTCTTGTGAGCTCTAAGTACCTCAGGCTCTACTCTATTTGTTTCCGTCCTCGTTCTTTCTCTGCCCCCTGAGTTGGCAAAGCTCACCTCCTGCCTTTCTCTATGTCTGTCTCTTTGAGTTCTGTGAGCTTGGGAGGTTCCAGCACCCGGGTGACCATAGGAAACATTCGATCTTGGTTGGGGGAAAATAAATTCACCCTTCCAAGTGTAAGCGTGCCTATCATTTTTTGTAACCACAAAGATCCTTTCCGAAGCGTGATCTAAGTAGGTCACTCTACCTGGGCTATCTGGATCTTTAAACTCATAGATCATGATGGTTCCTATATCAGTTGACTGATCAGATTTATACCTCCAAAAGGCTTCGTCAGTTTCTCGGTTTCGAAGCAGATCTATGCTCTTATTGTCCTGTGGGATCCACTCGGGAGTGATGATCCTTGTTAGCACTGACTTTCCACGAGGGGTCCTAGGTTCTACACCCATGTTTCCTTGCTCCAAGTCACCTAAATCCGCTTCTGAGATCACATTCCCGAATTCGTCTGTCCTATCTGGGTGACTGGTGACTACGTATATAGTTCCTTCTTTGTCCAAGTATGCTTCGTTTTCAAACTTGACAGCGGGGTGCTCTAGTCCAATGGATTGGTCAGGGTTTTTAATCTGGACCACGGATCTTCCTAGACCGTCCTCATAGATGCTAGCACCTAATCGGTTGGTCCTAAGGTATTCCAACTGTGTTTTGTAAGGGCCTTCTACTCTGTGCAAGTAAGGCACTCCTGAACTCCCCGTAGGTCTGTCCATGCCTTGAGACATCTCTGATTCACTGGTATCGGAGCTAGGGTAATGCGAGTGGTGACTCAACTGCTGGGCCCAAGACCTCGCAGTATGATTGACGCTAGCTTCTGAAGACCTAAGGCTTTGTCTATCCCTTACTAGATGCCGTCCTGATCTAAGGTTCATATGCCTAGTTAAGTAGCCCGATTTTTGCCCAAAGTACAACCTCGTTGCCGATCAATTGGTATCAGTCACTTGATTCTTTTTAGTTATTTATCGTGTTTAAGGTCTTGTCTGATATTACGTCGTCAGGAATACTTGAATGTTCTTCGTACTTTTAGGTTGATCGTTCCACGTTAAACTCTTTTCCTTTAGGATTCTCAATCGTACAAAGATTATGTAGTTATCTTGAACTTTGAGTATTTAGATAGTCTTCAACTTGATAGATGCCTATCGCCGCCCTGGCTTACTCCTATCACTAGTCGTTCTTAGCCTAAGCTAGGAATTGACAAAGGGAGTTGAGAATTTCCAACCTCTTGTTTCCTTCTTGGTTGCCCTAGAGTGCCCAGAAAGCGTGTTCCCAAGCTTGCACTTACTCTTGCTTAGAATGCCCTTCGATGCTCTCAATAGATCTGTAAGAGTTCCAAAGTTAGCTCAAGACCAATTTGCACTGTGAGTTTTTGAAAAACAATTCTAGAGATCCCTAAATTTTGTTCCCCCTGGGTATGGTCAACTTCAAAATACCCAATCTAATAATCCTGATCTTAAATTAACTATAACCAGTCGATGTTTTGGTTGTGCTCCCCACGAGCTTTCCAACAAAACAAGAATCACAGCAAACGGATTTCGTATGAGAGAGTTATGTCAGTTCAGGGTTCTGGTGCTAAAACAGGGTTCAAACAGGCTAACAGATCACAGGATTTTTCTCAAAAGCACATGTGTAGGGATCTCACAACTCACTGATTGCTAGACCAATAAGCCCAAAAACTATCCCTAAAGCTTAGAATAAAAAACCCTAATTTTTTGGCCGAAAAGCTTGTCAATCGCGATCGACAGGTCTGTCAATCGCGATTGACAGAGGTGTCCATCGGGGCCTGTCGGTCGCGATCGACACGTCAGTCGCGATTGACAGTGTCAATCGCGATCGACAGAGTCGGTCGTGAGTCCTGTCAATCGCGATTGATGGTGTCAATCGCGTATTCGACACTTTTTCCGGGTTTTTCGCCGTGATTTCAGTCAATCGGGGATGTGTCCATCGCGATGGACACGTGGCTACGCGTAAAAGTCAATCAATCGTTGAATTTCAGTCGATCGCGATCGACGGTGTCAATCGCGATTGACAGGGTCCTACGTGGCAGTCTGTCGGTCACGATTGACAGGGTCTATCGGTCGCAATTGACAGAGGCTGTCGGTCGCGATTGATAGAAAAACACGGAATTTTTCTACTGTTTTAGGTGATTTGGGATGTGCTCATCATGCTTGTGCTAGTGGTGAACTTTGTTTTACCAAATGATCGAATTTTTTGTCGATCGCGATCGATAGAGGCTGGCGACTGCGAGACAGATTCGACGAGTTTCGTACCTGCACAGAGTGCTGGGGATGATGATTCAGCAAGAACCTGCAAAATGCTCAAGAAACATGCAAAAACAGCGCAAGCAATATCGCTCTCTCGCTCTCTCTCACAAGTAGAATGAAGGAAATGAGGTGGAGATGGTGATATGATCAAAACTGAAAATTTCCGTGATGATGGAGGTGGAGGTGGGAGATGGTAATGATGATGATGGTGATGAAGATGGTGAAGAAAAAACAAGAAAATAGATGAAAGTGAAGAAAATACCTACAAATCCAACGCGTCAACTCTACGTCTTACCATCACACGCTCGTCCTCAAAGTTCGATCCCCGGCAACGGCGCCAAAATTTGGTGTAGCTCAGTGATGAGTAGCACCTCCTTTAATGTCAATCCGGGAAGATGTGAGGATGGTATGAAGACCTTGAGCAAGTGGAGGCACAAGTGCGTGAGTGAGAAGCACACAAACATGCACACACATACACACACACGCGCACACACGGCAAGACAAAGAGTGAGAAGCAATGGAGTTCTTAGATTACTTTCAAAAAGATCTTACAAGTTCAATTCAATTACAATCTAACCTCAAAAATGAGCTCTCTAGCTCCTTTTATAGTTTTTGACTAGCTTTGGCCCTGTTCAGACCTAGTGTCCGGCCTAGTTAAAAATTAGGTTCCAGGGCTTATTTGAGGGCTCAAATGAGATCTAAAAAATACGAAAATTGGTAAGCAACTACTTCTAAGGCTCCTCAAGCTCGAGGACTCCTCGGCTTGCACAAAATGGAGCCACAAAAAGGTGAACATGGTATTTACAGGGGTTGTTAGTGATGAGAATCACTTTTAATTGGTGTAAGGATTTTGAAAAATTAAAGGTTGCCTTAGTGCTAGATCTGCGTGAATGCTCGTACTTGCTTCTTCATGAAGAAAATTATTGGCCTACTTGCCAGATCGTCGTTGATTCCCTTGTTTGCTTGTGCCTTCTCTCCCCTCTAACTCTCTTCTCTGACTGCCATGCCTTGTCAGTCCTTCAGTTCCTTGTCTGCTGCTAACACTTGTATTTATGCATATTTCCCTAATGGGCTACTTATCTTTGTACATTCTAGTGGTAATACATTCAATATCGTGTGTTGTGCTGCAAGCTTCTTCTTCTTCCTTGTGTTTTTCGCATGCTTCCGTAGACGTCTAACTCCAACAATGATTATATCAAAGATTTTTTTTTAGTCTTTTGAAATGCAATGCCTTGTCTCAATTTCTATGGTTACTTTGTTTATAACATTGAATTCTTATTTAAGTATGATTTTTTAATTGTTGTGTATGAGTTTTGAAGAATAGATAGGTTGTTGGAAGGGTTAAGCCTACACAGCTATATGATGCAAAAATAGGGGGTCGAAAAAATTATCCGCCCCCCTTTTTCATTCCATTGTCTTGTAGGGCATAACTTTTCATCAACCTCTCTTATTGTGTCTTATTCACACCATAAATTTTAAGAATACATAACAAATCAAGAAACACACTTTCTTATAGCATCCACATAGAATTATCACAGGCACCTTTTTTATCTTAGATCAATGAGAAGTTCACATCTTTGCTATTTTAACTCTTTTGTGTTAATTCATAAAAAGAAAGATGGAATGACTAATTGATGTAAGACAATAGTTACGCAATATAACACAGGAGCAATAGCAGAGAAGATAACAGATATAGGAGAATCTCAACAATTTTCTACTAGCAGCAAGTACAAAGATGATGGCGTTGTCCACCCGTGCGCTCTCAAGGTAGAGCTTAAATGGTGATCTAGACAACTCTAGATAGGGAGATACAAGGTAGAGGTATGCTGGCTCAACTCAATGTCTTAGGTAGTGCAGAAGTCATGTATATATAGGATCATGGGTGGCCTGCCATGGACGGCTATACATGGGCGGTAGGGCGTGGGCGGCCACCGCCCGCGTAATTGCCATACACGGCTTAGACTGGTTGAACCGACCTAACAAATATAAATGATTTCTGACTCCGACAGGGAATATTCCATGGAATATTCCCTTTACCGTCGCGCCGGGGGCGCTGCCCCCGGACCCCCACCAGGGGGCCCGCTGGCCCCCTGGGACCCCCCAGCCAGGGGGCCCGCTGGCCCCCTTGGACCCCCCAGCCGGGGCTGCTCACCGCTGCCCCGGACCCCACAATTGGGGACCCTGGTAACTCCCTTTCCTTATAATATCTTACATGGTCCAATATGACCTTCATCCAACATTCAAGTTGGGATTCCCATCAATTGGGTAATGCACGCTTGGCTTCTCCTCATAAAGGGGGCCTTACAAAATGTGCATACAATCATGAGGGGTAGACATTGATCATACTCTAACACCCCCCCTCAATGTTTACCGATGATAAATCAAGTAGGTCTCGGTCCTATGCCCATCTGTTGAAGATGCTTGTTGAGCTGCTCTCTTCCAAGTGCTTTAGTGAATATGTCAGCACAATTTGCCTCTGTTGGGCAATATTCTAGCTCCACAATTTCATCTTCAATTAGCTCACGAATGTAATGGTACTGTACTTCTATGTGCTTGGTGCGAGCATGAAATACTGGGTTCTTTGCAATAGCCATACAACTTTGATTATCACACTTGAGTACAATTGGCATATTTGATGGAAAGCCTATATCTGCAAGAATTCTCCTTAACCAGACTGCCTCACAAGAAGCAAAACAAGCTGCTTTGTACTCTGCTTCAGTGGAGGAGAGTGCGAGAGTTGGTTGCTTCCTACTTACCCAAGAAAATATTCCTGAACCAAGTGAGAAACAATATCCAGAAACTGATTTTCTAGAATCACAATCTCCAGCCCAATCTGAATCACAATATCCTTGGAGTGTATCACCTGTGGTATACAAAATACCAAAATCCAAGGTTCCTGCAATGTACCTTAGAATTCGCATTCCAGCATTCCAGTGACTCTCCTTAGGTTTGTTGGAAAACCTGCTTAACACTCCAACAGCATAGCAAATGTCTGGTCTAGTGTTGCACAGAAAAATAAGACTTCCAACGAGCTTCCTATACTTCTTAGCATCTACATCAGGCATGTTATCATCCATAGATAGCTTATGATTTACCTCCATAGGTGTGCTAGTTGGTTTGCAGTCCATCATTCCAAATGCCTTGAGAATTTCTTTGGAATATTTTTGTTGTGAGATGAAAATGCCATCCTTCCTTTGCCATACTTCAATTCCCAGACAAAAATGGAGTAGACCTAAGTCTGTCATTTCAAACTCAGTTCCCAAGCTGATCCGAGTTTGATTGATGAGTTCCTGATGATCTCCTGTAATGATCAAATCATCTACATATACAATGACAACAACTAGCTTGCTATCCCTTTTCGTTACATACAAGTTAGCATCAGAAGTACTTCTTTCAAAACCCATATTTTTGAAAAAATGATCAATTCGTTGGTACCAAGCCCGTGGAGCTTGCTTAAGTCCATACAAAGCTTTCTTCAACCTGCAAACTTTATTTTCTGAATTGGGCACCTCAAAACCTGGTGGTTGAGATACATATACCTCCTCCTTGAGGTGACCATTCAAAAATGCAGATTTGACATCCATCTGGAAAATAGGCCAAGACTTTTGTGCAGCTACTGCAAGTACCGTCCGAATAGTTGTCATGCGTGCTGTTGGTGCAAAAGTTTCTTGAACATCAAATCCTTCAATCTGTGAAAAACCCTGTGCAACTAATCGTGCCTTATACTTTTCTAATGTTCCATCAGCTTTATACTTAGCTTTCCAAATCCATTTAGTACCTATTACCTTCTTCTTTGGCGGCAAGTCGACTAGATCCCATGTATCATTTTTGAGTATACTATCATACTCAGACTGCATTGCCGCTCTCCAATCTGGATCATCAATGGCTTCTTCAATGGTGGTAGGTTCCTTTATCGAACCCATGATATCTGCCATTAGAGCCATGTTAACAATGTGTTCTGAGGCTCTTCTTTGCTCCTCTATTCTCTTTGATCTTCGTAATCCATCCGATGATGATTCTGGTGCATCTACATGTGGATTGTGATCATCAAAGAGCTGTTGTGCCCACTTCGGTAGTGGCTTACGCTGTGCAGCTACAATTGGTTGGCTTTTTATTGAGGAAATTTCTCCATCAGATGTTTCCTCCTCCTCAACTTTAACCTGTCTTTTGATAGGCACAAGGTGAGATATTTCTCCGTTTGATGAGATAGTAGATTTACCTTTATCTTCTACTAAGTGTGGTCGTTCATCAAACACCACATCTCGGCTGACAAAAATCTTCCTTGCCTCAGGATCCCATAACCTGTATGCTTTAGACTCTTCACTATATCCTAGGAAGACACACTTTTTGCTTTTTGAATCCAACTTTGATCTTGTTGAATCAGGAATATGTGCATAACAGAAACAACCAAAAATTCTGAAATGCAAAACTGAAGGCTTTTTACCAGAATATGCTTCTTGAGGAGTCATCCCCTTCAGAGCTTTTGTGTAGCTTCGATTGAGGATGTAGACTGCTGTATTGACTGCTTCTGCCCAGAATGAATCAGGCATGTCTTGAGCCTTTAACATACAACGAGCCATTTCAACTACTGTCCTGTTCCTGCGCTCAACAACGCCATTTTGTTGAGGTGTATGAGCTGTGGTAAGTTGCCTTTTCACACCATGCTCCTTACAGTAATTGTTGAATTCTGTTGACAAGAATTCACCTCCTCTATCTGTTCTAAATTTCTTCAGTTTCCTTCCTGATTCACTTTCTACATACTTATGCCACGCTTTAAATTTTTCAAAAGCATCAGCCTTCTCTCGAATGAAATAAACCCACATCTTTCTACTATAATCGTCGACTAACAGCAAGAAGTAGAAAGATCCTCCTAAAGCAGGTGTAGACATTTTACCGCAGAGATCAGCATGTACCAACTCTAGAGGAGCTTGAGATCGATTGCTGGTCTCTCTTGGAAATGCCTTTCGTTGTTGCTTGCCCATCATACAAGCTTCACAAGGTTCCTGCAACTCTGAAAATGCAGGCAAATGAGCAACCATCCCTGTTCGTTGCATCTCCTTCAAAACTGCAAATCCGAGATGCCCAAATCGTTGGTGCCATAACCTGCTTACATCTTTATCTTCTGTAGCAGTTAAAGCACTTAACTCATACAAGTTATCCCGTCGTGTGCCTTTACCTACAACATTACCTGATGAATCCATGATTTCCGCACCACTCTTATTGAAGTGAACTTCGAGTCCACGATCTGTTATTGCAGAAACTGACAACAAATTTCTTTTGAGTGTAGGTACATAGAGAACATCGGATAACTTTTTCTCAACACCTGGAGAAGTGATAAAAGAGATGGTTCCAGTTCCTTCAGCTGGACACTTGGAGTCGTTTCCCACCACTACATTGATGGATTCCCGCAGAGGCACTAGGGAACTATACCAATCCTTTTTACTAGTCATATGGCGAGAAGCTCCACTGTCTAAAATCCATGGCTCATCAACACGAGCTTGAGCAGATGAACATACCTCTTCAATAGCTACCCAAAGTTCCAGCTCTGTGTTGTTTGCAGACTCTTTGTTCTTCCATGATGATTTTACAGTCCCATTCCGTTCATCAGCTTGCTTCTTTCTGCAATCCTTGATGGCATGGCCTTTCTTTTCACAATAGAAGCAACTTCCTGTGAACTTTTTCTTCTTTGGCTTCTTCTTTGATCCCTCTGAAGAGCCTTTACCTTTTGCATTTGCTGAGAATGCAGCATCAGTTGTACTTTGCCGATTCTTCAGCCGCATCTCTTCTTCTAAAAGCATGGCACAAAACTCTTCAAATGTAAGAGGAGTTGGCCTTACCTGAGTGTTAAGGGCTGTTACTAATCCATCATACTTTGCTGGAAGAACACGTACAGATCTTCGAGCTAGCTCTTCTGGTGTTATAACAACACCAACTGCAGCCAATTGATCTTGAAGATGCTTTATCCGTTTGATAAAATCTTCAGCCTTTTCAGAATCAGAATGCTTTTCATTTGCCAATTGATTTTCTAAATTCTGTATCCTAGTGTGGTTCTTGGTCTCATATTGTCGAGCCAATATGCCCCAAGCCTCATGTGCTTTAGTAGTATGTTGAACTAAAGTAAGCACAGAATCACTTACACTAGTGACAATCGCACATAATGCATCAGCATTCCGCCTCTTCCAAGCTCGTAGAAGATCTGGATCTGGCTGAATCATCAATCTTGAATTTGCTGGATCTTCAACTGGTATAGGCTCTGGATCCAATCCCATCGGTCCCATGACAGTGTCAAGTAATTCATAGGAGTCCAAAATTGCAGAAATTTTGAACTTCCAGAGTGTATAGTTGGTTCCATCCAGCTTCCCTTCAGTGAATGCAGGTGGACGAATTCGAATAGGTGCAGCATTAACATTAGGTGAAGCACCAAGACTAGTGTTCGACGATGAAGCCATCATGTAATCACTCGAATAATCTACTGATATTCTAGTCTGCTAGTAGGCTAAAATAATGATACTTCTCAAGCTATTCGAACCTTACAGCTCTGATACCATGTAAGACAATAGTTACGCAATATAACACAGGAGCAATAGCAGAGAAGATAACAGATATAGGAGAATCTCAACAATTTTCTACTAGCAGCAAGTACAAAGATGATGGCGTTGTCCACCCGTGCGCTCTCAAGGTAGAGCTTAAATGGTGATCTAGACAACTCTAGATAGGGAGATACAAGGTAGAGGTATGCTGGCTCAACTCAATGTCTTAGGTAGTGCAGAAGTCATGTATATATAGGATCATGGGTGGCCTGCCATGGACGGCTATACATGGGCGGTAGGGCGTGGGCGGCCACCGCCCGCGTAATTGCCATACACGGCTTAGACTGGTTGAACCGACCTAACAAATATAAATGATTTCTGACTCCGACAGGGAATATTCCATGGAATATTCCCTTTACCGTCGCGCCGGGGGCGCTGCCCCCGGACCCCCACCAGGGGGCCCGCTGGCCCCCTGGGACCCCCCAGCCAGGGGGCCCGCTGGCCCCCTTGGACCCCCCAGCCGGGGCTGCTCACCGCTGCCCCGGACCCCACAATTGGGGACCCTGGTAACTCCCTTTCCTTATAATATCTTACATGGTCCAATATGACCTTCATCCAACATTCAAGTTGGGATTCCCATCAATTGGGTAATGCACGCTTGGCTTCTCCTCATAAAGGGGGCCTTACAAAATGTGCATACAATCATGAGGGGTAGACATTGATCATACTCTAACAATTGAATCTACTTGAAAGATGACATTAACAATGTGGTAGTCTTCTAGATGAAGTAATAACCATCTTCGTTATAAAATCCATATATGATATACTATATCATAAATTGATGAGATTCCAACCAGATGACCTTTCTTATTTGTTAAATGATGGCCCCACATGCTTTGAAAATGTACCATAACATAGCATTCATAATAAATGTTAGAACAAAATGTAGCAAAGTCCATGTCTTTTCTAGTTCTATCGTTTCGTATTTCTTCTTAAATAGAAAGATGGCTTGAACCATATAACTTACTTTAAGGATAAGATGAAAAATATTTTAGCTTTCTCAATGTAAATACTTAAAATCTTTATGATAAAATCCATATATGATATAGAATATCATAAATAAATATGTCTGAAACCTAACGATATTGCTTAACTTTCAAAACATTGTATCAAATGCTTTGAAAATGTACCATGACATAGCTTTCAGTATAAAAGTTAAAAAAAGTGTACCATAATGAATGTCAAAACATATCAAAGATTACCACTATTTTCTTTACATAAAGATGATTGTTACATTCACAAATGTTGAGATTCTTCACTGGAGAGAAGGAGTTGGAGATGCAAGTGCAACATATAAGTACCAAGGATCCGTGTGCTTACATGTTCACCAAAGCATTGGACTCAAAAAAGCTAAAAAGGTTCAAAAGATGCATTGGAATGATGGACCTAGGATGAATAATTGAATGTTGAAGATTGAGGGGGGAGTGTTAAAAATCAAGCTCCCACCTTAGGAGCATATGAGCCATCTTCTCCCATCACCCAAGGTACTTAAATACGTTTCCAATGTTTCTATCCGAACAAGATGAACTTCTTCATGAACTACCTCTGTGTTGTACATTTTTTATATACAAGGTTTCATATTGAGAGGCCATAATCTTTTTTGCTTTAATATGTCCAAGTTTACCACAATTCTAGCAAGTGATATGTGGTCTCTTCTCTTAAGCATCCATCCTCAAATTTTGAAGCATAGGGTGTTCGGTAAGTTTTGGGTGTTGTTATAAAGTTGGAATGAGGAGCTCGTGGAAAACTAGGATAAGAAGAGGTAGTAAAATCGTGCTTGAAAGGGAAATCCAGCTTGAGGAGGGGTTTTCCTTGACATGGTTGTTGCAAATGAATTGATGTGGTAATAGTTTGGAACTCTTTCTGTGCATCATAAGCAAAAAACTAGGTTCATGAAGAGTTTTAGGTCATAGTGTATGGAGATTTTCTTGGATCCCCATCTTCAAACCATGTTTGTACTTCCTCTACAAAGTATCTTTAGGAAGTATCTTGATCACATGAACAAGTAATAGGGATTGTGAAAATCACTCAGTGTAAGTAGAAACCATATCACCCTTCTTCCATGTGAAAGTAGTCCATGAATGACAAGCATGTAATCGGGATTGAGGAGGAAGAAAGGATGTTTTTAATATTCTCTTGCAATGCCTTCCATGTTGTGGGATGATTTGCACTATGTTGTAAAACATTCCACTAAACCTAAGCCTTTCCCATCAAATAATTAGTAGCAAACTTCACTTTCTCATTTTTGGCATGAGACTCATCTAGATAAAAATTCTCAAACTAAGATATCCATGAAAAAGCAAATTGACAATCCTCATGCCCATTAAATCATGAGAATTGGAAATCATTTGTGCCAATCTTGGAATGTGTGTCATCCACTTGAGTTGTAATGATTACCTTCACCACCCAAACAAGGTTTTCATCTTAAATGTGCATCTTTTGAAATAAGGCATCATGTCTCTAATCTCGCTTGGACACCTTGGAGTTCATGTTGTAGGAGCTCCAACTATCGTTCGATCATTACCCTAGGTAGAGGTGATTCACCAAACTCCTCCATGATATAACTAGGGTCTATGGTTTCATAAAAGAAGAAAAACCCTTGCTAAACTGTGAAAAGAAGTTTACGAATTTGTGAAGTAGGATGGAAAAAGGAAGTGTGTTTCTAAGGAATGTAAAACATAAGAGAGATGAAAGTAATGTTAAGTAAAGTTAAAAAGGAATATAGTGATAACACATGTAAGTAGTGTAGTGGTAAAACACATGAATTGTGAGTAAGAGGTTGTGGGTTCAAATCATACATAGTTATTATACAAATTCTGAAGCACATACAAATAGAGATGCACATTAGAGGAAACAATACATATTTTTACCTACAATATCCCCCATGCACTTTGTCTAATGAGTCTGTGTGTATTTATTGATTTTCATTACATACAAATATTCAAGCCACATTGAGTGCATAGTGCAGACCTCGAGAGTATACATATACATATGCATATACATATATGTATACACATACACATACATATATGTATACATATACATATATGTATACATATACATATACATATGCGTATAGATATATGTATACACATACATATACATATATGTATGCATATACATATATGTATACATATACATATAAATATATGTATACACATACATATACACATACATATGCATATACATAAACATATACATATAAATATGCATATACATACACATATACATATACATATACATATACATATACATATACATATACATATACATATACACATACATATACATATATGTATACATATACATATATGTATACATATACATATACATATATGTATACACATACATATATACATACATATGCATATACATATACATATACAAAATTTTTGTTATACACATATCTACATATACACATATATACATATACATATACACATTATATACATACACATATACACATATACACATAAATACATACATATAGATATACACATATACACATATATACATATACATATACACATATATACATATACACATATACATGTACATATACATATACATATACACATTATTTTCATTTCAGGTTACAAAATTTTTCCACATGAACATAATTTTGATGACATGTGTATGTTACTTCTATGGTTTTGTGTAGATGTACATTTTGGTACTGTTTTACATAATGATCATGACACGAAAGGTACTAGTTCTATATATTTTTCGTTGGTTCTCTTGCAACCAGACGTTTTCTTGAAGTTTAAAGGCTTAGTATCTACACAAAAGGGAGTTTTGTCTAGATATTTTTCAAATAAATTACTTTATAGATTTATGAATAAGGGAGGAGATATCACATGTCTAAAGAATCTAAGGAAAGTGGGGGTGTTGCTAAGAAAATCACGTAACATAGCAAAGGTTGAGCACCACTCATAGGTCTCCCGATTCCATTATACATTAGGAAGGACAGGGAGAGTAATACAGAAAGATGAACATGTTTGTGAATGGGTTTTAGGGAAGTTACCATATATTTTGTTTTATTCTTTTCTAGCTCCCATACTTACGTATATACGTCTTTAAGGGGAAGGACATGTGAAGTAAAAGGTTGTTTTTATAAAAGTACTCTATTTATAGAGTAACCAATCATGTGACACACTTGCCTGACTGCAAGAAACAAAAGAAAGATCATTATTGGGAGGAAAAAATGTAACTTAGATCTTCACGTATCATGCTCTTTTGCACAACAACTTGGAGGAGGATCAAAGCATCCTTTCTAATAGGAATACTTGTATCTGGGTTCTTCAAGTATACTACTTGGTGGACAAGGAGTTCCTAGCCATGTGTTAATGAAGGCCCGGGTCCTCTACTGATTTTCCTTTCGTCACGTAAGCCTTGATCCTATTCAAATAGCTTCTTCACAAATGGAGACTTCACTAGATTCTTCCTCTATAGAGAGAATAGTCCCTATGTTTTAAGTCTCAATGAGGAAAGTCAGTCGTCCCTATGGTTCTTAGATGAACAAATTTTCGCCTATAGCGATGTCCTAAATATAAGATATAAGGATAAATTCTAGTGAGATAACAAACATAAAAATTTCCATCATCCAGAGTTGTTCTCATCGATCCCGCCTGAGGGGGATAAGAGGGTTATTAACCTCCTTTGTAAATCTCTATAGATCCACAAGTTTTGTCTCTGCCTTGTGGGATTCGGGGGGTCGAAGGGTACCAGTTCCTTTCATTTGTAAATTCTTTTTTTTTAATTAAAATCCGGGAGAGTAGGCCAAACCGAAGTTCCTTTATTTGAAAAAAAAACATAGAAAATTTCCCATGTCTCGATTTTGCTTTGTGGATGCGTTATGGAAGATGGTAATCAATTAGGAACTCCAAACGGACTGTATTCTATACCACCATTACAAACATAGGGCAATCTTTATTTCAATCTTTCCATATACTCTTCTTCCTAACTGGAATGAATTGAAAGCAATGTGAAGAGCATAGTATCCATGAGACCCTTTGAATCTCACACAAGCAAGGGTACAACACATAAAACCCACTACAAATGAACAGAGCCCAAACGCTTGCTAATGGTAGGAGCCGAAAAGGGAAAACCCTAAGGCCAATGGAGGAGGTTAGTTGGAGTTGAAGTGTATCTTGCCGCAATGAGCACAGCCTTTGAGAATGCTAGCATTTTCCACCAAGAGTCACTACAAGAAAAAGGGGGGCGTAGCGACGCCCCCAAATTGGAAAAAAAAAACGGGAAGCGTCGCTTATGCGATGCGGTCGTCGCATAAGCGACGGTCAGAATTTCGAATTTCTTTTTTCCCCGACCCTCGTCGCATAAGCGATGCTAGCGTCGCTTAGGCGACGTTAATTAAAGAGCGTCGCTAATTTCATCGCTGCCTAGCGACGGTGGGAGCGACGTTGGCAAACTGCAGAGCGTCGCATATGCGACGCTCTGGAATGTAAAAAAAAAAATTTGATTTCTCCCCGCACATTTGTGCCGGGACTTGGATGCGAGCAAGAAGAGATCGAGAGAGAGAGAGAGAGAGAGAGAGAGAGAGAGAGAGAGAGAGAGAGTGTGAGAGAGAGAGAGCATGCGAGAAAGAGAGAGGGCCGCACAAACTAATAGCAAGCAGGTATGCACACACACACACACTTACATACACATACATATGTACACACACATATACACACATAGACACACACACACATACACATACACATACACACATACACACAAATACACACACATATACACACATACACAAATAAGGTTGCATACACACATGCACACATAATGCATACACATGCACGCACATATACACATACATATACACACACATACACAGACACATACACACACACATACACACACACATATATGCATACACACACACATAGAGAGAGACATGCACACACATACACATACATGCATACATAATGCATATGCATATGCGTACATCCATACATACTTACATGCATACACACACATATGCATACATAATGCATATGCATATGCGTACATACATACATACTTACATGCATACACACACATATGCATGCATAATTCACATGCATACATACACATACATAATGCATATGCATACATACACATACATAATGCATACACACACATATGCATACATAATGCATACACACACATACACACATATGCATACATACACACATACACACATACACACACATAGACACATACACACTCATAAACACATACACACTCATAGACACACACACATACACATAGACGTGCACACACATACACACACATATACACACACATACACACACAGACACATACACACACATATACACACACATATACACACACATACACACACAGACACATACACACGTAATGATGCATTCACACACATACACATGCATACACACATAGACACACATATACACACACACATAGACACACATATACACATATACATACACACTCATAGACACACATAATGATGCATTCACACACATACACATGCATACACACATATACACTTACACATCCAAACATACACACTCATAGACACACATTCATACACACACACATCCAAACATACACACTCATAGACACACACATACACACAGACGCGCACACACATACACTCACATATACACACACACATAGACACATACACACATAATGATGCATTCACACACATACACATGCATACACACATAGACACACATATACACACACATACACACATACACACACATATATGCATACACACACACATAAAGAGACATACACACACATACACATACATGCATACATACGCATACATAATGCATATGCACATACACACACATAGACACATACACACACATAAACACATACACACTCATAGACGCGTAGTGACACATACATATAGACACACACACATACACACACATATACACAAACACATACACACATAGACACATACACACATAATGATGCATACACACACATACACATGCATACACATGCATATGCACACATACATGCATACACATACACACATAAACACATACACACACATAGACACATACACACATACGCACTCATAGATACACACACATACACATAGACACACACACATAGACACACACACATGCACACATACACACATACACATGCATACACACACATACACATGCATACACACATACAGACACATATACACACATAGACACACATATATGCATACACACACACATAGAGAGACATACACACATAAACACATACATGCATACATATGCATACATAATGCATATGCATATGCATACAATGTACATACATACTTACATGCATACATAATGCACATGCATAGATACATACACACACACACAGACACATACACACACACAAACACATACATACTCATAGATACACACACATACACATAGACACACACACATACACACACATATACACACACATACACACACAATGATGCATACACACACATACACATGCATAACACATACAGACACATGTACACACACATTCACACACATATATGCATACACACACATAGAGAGACATACACACACATACACATACATGCATACATATTGCATATGCATATGCATACATACATACTTACATGCATACATAATGCACATGCTTACATACACATACATAATGCATACACACACATACACACATATGCATACATAATGCATATTCATATGCATACATAATGCATATGCATACATAATGCATATGCATATGCATACATACATACTTATATGCATACATAATGCACATGCTTACATACACGTACATAATGCATACACACACATATACACATAATGATGCATACACACACATACATATGCATACACACACATATGCATACATACATGCATACACATACACACACATAGATACATACACATAAACACATACACACTCATAGACACACACACATACACATAGACACACACACACATACACACATAGACACATACACACGTAATGATGCATACACACATACACATGCATACATAGACACACATAATGATGCATACACACACATACATATGCATACACACACATATGCATACATACATGCATACACATACACACATACACACACATAGATACATACATACACATAAACACATACACACTCATAGACACACACACACACATACACACATAGACACATACACACATAATGATGCATACACACACATACATATGCATACACACACATATGCATACATACATGCATACACATACACACACATAGATACATACACATAAACACATACACACTCATAGACACACACACATACACATAGACACACACACATATACACACACACATACACACATAGACACATACACACGTAATGATGCATACACACATACACATGCATACATAGACACACATAATGATGCATACACACACATACATATGCATACACACACATATGCATACATACATGCATACACATACACACATACACACATACACACACATAGATACATACATACACATAAACACATACACTCTCATAGACACACACACACATACACATACACACATAGACACATACACACATAATGATGCATACACACACATACATATGCAAACACACACATACATATGCATACACACACATATGCATACATACATGCATACACATACACACACATAGATACATACACATAAACACATACACACTCATAGACACACACACATACACATAGACAGACACACATATACACACACATACACACATAGACACATACACACGTAATGATGCATACACACATACACATGCATACATAGACACACATAATGATGCATGCACACACATACATATGCATACACACACATATGCATACATACATGCATACACATACATGCATACACATACACACATAGACACATACACACACATAGATACATACATACACATAAACACATACACACTCATAGACACACACACACACATACACACATAGACACATACACACATAATGATGCATACACACATACACATGCATACATAGACACACATAATGATGCATACACACACATATGCATACATACATGCATACACATGCACACATAGACACATACATACACATAGATACATACATACACATAAACACATCAACACTCATAGACACACACACATACACATAGATACACACACACATACACACATAGACACATACACACATAATGATGCATACACACACATACACATGCATACACACACATATGCATACATACATGCATACACATATACACATAGACACATACACACACATAGATACATACATACACATAAACACATACACACTCATAGACACACACACATACACATAGACACACACACACACGCACACATATACACACACAAACACACATAGACACTTACACGCATAATGATGCATACACACACATACAAATGCATACACACATACAAACACATATACACACACATAACACACATATATGCATACATACACACATATATGCATACACACACATATAGAGACATACTCACACATACACATACATGCATATATATACATACATAATGCATATGCATATGCATACATACATACATGCATACACACAC
The DNA here is from genome assembly GCA_020310875.1 of Ceratopteris richardii. Taxonomy (NCBI): domain Eukaryota; kingdom Viridiplantae; phylum Streptophyta; class Polypodiopsida; order Polypodiales; family Pteridaceae; genus Ceratopteris; species Ceratopteris richardii. Next base: position 41,237,364 of record CM035406.1, on the reverse strand, counting down.
ACATATACACATACATACACACACACATATACACACACATACACATGCATACACACACACACATATACACGCACATACATACACACACACATGCATACATACACATACTTAATGCATACACACTTACATATGTACATGTATATATATTGATTTCTAACCATTTTGTTTTATATGTTAGGTATTATGGATCCTAGTAGAGAGAGAAAGGCGAAACTCACTCTCATAAAAAGTCTTATGAGAGCAAGAGTTTCGTCTGATACTCTAGGGGCCATAATGTGTGATTACTCAGAGGTGTCTGATGAGGAGTTGGATTATACGATCAAGATGCTTACCCAGCAATTAGACGAGGGCTCTTCTGCAGCTCCACATGCAGGAAGAGAGCTAGCTGCTCATAGGTATGTTTTGTTTTCATAAACTTTTTTAATGATATTATAACACATATTTTTATTTATTTCTATCTATCTATTTTTAGGACACCTATACCACCTCCAGCACGTGATAGCAGAGCAGAGTTGCCTATGAGGACATGCATAGGCACCTTAGGATTAGAGTACGACATAGAGCCAGAGGGGAACATTGTGTATATAGGGAATGGATTGGAGTTCAAGAGAAGAATGCGGGCACTATGTGACTCTTACCTGCGCTTTATCCACTTACCGTGGAAGTAAGTAAAAGTTTTACATATAAATTGAAATATATATCTTATGTTTTATTTATATTATGTTTTTTATTTTTGTAGTGAGCATGATGAGAGGGATAAGAAATATGTGCTTAGTTCACTTGAGACAGAGTTTGGGACAGGATGGTTCCTTAAGTGGTGTTTAAAAGAGATGCAGACACTTATGGCTCATCGTCCCGACAATGCACGGTATGCACTGCTTTTATGTATATATATGTGGATATGAGTATGTGTGTTTATGCATGTATGTATGCATATGAGAGAGAGAGAGACTAGAGGTATAAATACACACATACACACATGCGTATATACACACAAAACACATGCATATGCACATATAGATACACATACATACACAACACATGCATACGCATAAATAAATAAATAAATCCTATTTCAAAAATCCTAAATTGAAAACACTAATTTCGATATTAGGGTTTTGAAATCCCTAATTTAAAAACACTAATTCAACTTTTTAGCCATATGTTTGAAGTATACGTACACCTCCGACGTCCTACTAGAGAGATGTCTCTCCTCCCAACCTTATGCCTCTATATATAGCTACTCGAATCAACGAGGATCTTAATATATGTAAAGATATATACACATCATGTAGATAGGATACATAAATATAAAATGGAGTAGATATATTATGCATCACACATACATGCCTAAATGCACACATAAATATATATATACATACTAACATATTTAATGTACACATTTACACATAGACATATATACATATATACATGTACACATCACATATACATGCCTACATGCACACATAAACATATATATACATGCATACATATTTACATGTACATATTTACACATAGACACATATACATATATACATGTACACAATTATAAACACTTGCATATATTACAGGAATACATGAATATTTTACATAAATGCATATGCATATATACACATATGCATATTTAACACATGTATACATATATCACACACATGCAAACACATACATATACATGAAATACATATATATGCATACTAACATATGTATACATATAATACACATGAATACACACACATATGCATACATACATGATAAAAATTTGCTCCTCGAAGATAAAGCTATATATAAAATAATTAGGCATACCCCCGAGCTTCATGTTCTAACTTAGAAGAACATGATTTCATCTCTCTAATAGGATTCATCGTTATTCAAGTTAATAAAAAAACCTATTATGTGATATCCATTTAGAAGCTTCAAGTTATTGATCGATAACTAGAGTACAATTTACTATCTAATCTGCTCATATGTTTTCATTATTGCCATCATTTTGGTAAGACATCAATATAGTCTCATCTTCATTATCCTTATTGATTTCATTTATTTCTTCTATTGTTAAATCTATGTTCTCATGAATCACCTCATCTATTGATGGATTAATATCTATTTCTGGTAATTCCTCTTCCTCATCAGTAGAATCAGCATGTAGAGAATTATCCTCTTCATCAAAAAGGTTAGTATCATTATCACATATAATGATTCTAATTTCTATTTCAGATGTTGATGTATCAGTATCTGATGCTGAATCAAGAGGACTTTCTTCGATCTCTCTAACAATAAACTGTTCAAACAATGACCTACCTCTAGGTTGCACATGAATGACTTACCACCAAGGATGAGCATCTGGGTTTTTATAAAAAAATGCTTGTTCAATATGCCTAGGAAGAATATATGGTTCTTTAGTAGATCGCATTACCTTGGAAGAATCAATTGCCCAAAACCTAGATAATTCCCTTCTTAATGTAGAATTACTACCTTTATACTCCGCTCGAAACCAGTCAACCTTCAAAATGACCTATCAAAATATATAACAACAAAAACCCATTTTTAGGTACTTAAAAAAATAACTAACTCTAAAAAAAATATATAAACTTTTTTCTACCTGTTTGAATGTACAAAATGAAATTTCGTAGATACCAACAATAGTTCCTACGTAACCAAGTTCGCTATCTATAAGGTTCGTGTCTTTTGAGCTAGCACGTGATAGTTGCTTGAAAGAAGCAACAATACTAGAATCCTCTGTTTTACGTAAAGAATCAATGGCTTTGATTCTAATATGCTATCCAAAAGCCCACATATTAGTAAACATTCGAGCCTGCAAAATAAATTCAATTAGTAAATAGAAACTAACATACATATATGAAAAAAATAAAAATATTATTTTAATAAAATTACCTTTCGTTCACAACCTATCATTAACTCTCTTTGCTCATCTAAGATTTCTTCATTATTTGCGTTGGCGCGTTGCAAATGACTATATAGCCAATCCGTGAAAGAAGGTATATCTGTAATCTCATTATTATCGAGATTACGTCTAGATCTTTTGTTTTTTTGACTTTTACTTCGGAGACTTTGAAGTTCCTCGTACTCGCTAAGGAATGCTTGCATGCATTTGCTATTATATGCTACAAAAGTAGAAACATCATTTTTTTCTTGAAATGTAAATAAGAATGGAACCCCCTTACCTGATAATACCTCATCTGTTATTTTTGAAGAAGACTCGTTGGTCCATGCACGTGGAGCTTCTTCATGACCTCTTTCAAGGTACTCACTAACATAATACATGCACTCTTCAAGCATCCAACCCTTTGCCATGGATCCTTCTAGTTTTGCTCTTTGTCGCACATAACCTTTTAGTATTCCCATAAATCGCTCGACCCAAAACATCCATCGAGTGTTGACAACACCTGCAATCTCTATCTCATCTACAAGATGGACTAATAAATGAACCTGAATATCAAAAAATGAAGTAGGAAGTTCTTTTTCCATCAAACATAGTAGCTCTTTGCATTCACGTTTTTTTTTTGTGGGATCAAATTTTTATCGATCTCTTTGGATGTAATCCACCTATACATATCATAAAAACAATTATAAAGAAGTTAATTAAAAAATAAAAGATATCCAATATTCATACATATTAAATATAAAAGTATCATAATTACCTTATAAGTGATCCATGACGATAGATCACATCCCGTACTCCTTTCGTTGTACATCCATCGATAACCAAAGGTAAAATATGTTTCAAAAAGTTATGTCAGTCATGGGTCTTTAACCCAGATAAGCTCTTATCATCCATAGTAAACATGTTTTGAAACGATGCTCCATATCCTGTAGGAGTCTTAATCAATTGAATTCTATTGTTGATAGTCTGTATCTCTTTTGTTGTAAGTACCCAAGGAGCAGATGCATAAGTTGTTTCTTGTCGATGTCTATCAAAAACTGGCCATAACTTTGGTTTGGATTTTTTATCTTTCAAATCATTCCTTGATGATGTGGTATCTTTTAGTCCAAGAAGATGCTGCCATAGTGAATAACCAATATTTTTTAATATATGCATAGGATCAAGAAGATGACATACTTTTAACTCTTTCCAATACTCCAAAGAATACCATATTGATATGTTCTCAACGAGTGCCAATTTTCCTTTACCTCTGTTCACATACTCATTATCTGAATCATCACTAAAGATTTCTGCTTCTGGATCTATCAGAGGTCCATCTGTCCATTTTTTATACCAATCCATAGGCGTCATAGGTTTTGGATACTGGCCTGTTTCAAGCTTTCCATTAAAATGTATCGCTTCTCTTTTAGATCTTAATGGATGATCATCAGGCAAGAATCGTCGATGTCGAAGATAAATATTTTTGTTGAGATTCTTACTATAGATTGATCTCAACCAATCACCACAATATGGACAAGATTTATAACCCTTAGTAGATATTCCTGCATCATGAAAAATGATAAAAATATAATTAGATTAAATCAATTTATTTACATGCATATTGAATAAAAAAATTACATCAATACCTGAACATACGCCATATCTAGGAAAATCGTGAATAGTCCAAGCCACAATACCACGAACCGTAATATGTCTTTCATTGATGCTTTTCGATACATCAATGACATTAATACCTCTCCATAACTCTTGAAGATCGTCAATGAGAGGAGCAAGATATACATTCATATCTTTAACTTGTCCTTTGCCTAGAATTAAAAGTGAAAGCATTAAATGTTCCTTTTTAATGCTAAGATATGGCGGAAGATTGTAGTTTATGACTACCACTGGCCATGTTGATCATTTACTGGATTTCATGGAGAATGGATTAACCCCATCTAATGCAACTCCTAACTTTAGATTCTGTTGATTTTGTGCAAATTCAGGCCATGTAGAATCAATATGCTGAAAAGCAACACTATCATGAGGAATTCTGATTATTCCATCAGTACTTTTGTGATCATGTCCCCAAGTCAAAAGCTTTGATAATTCGGGGCTTTGAAACATATGTCTAATCCGTGGAGCCAATGGAAAATGTCTCAATACCTTTTTTGGGATTTTACCTTCTTCACCCTTATATCGAGGAGATTGACATTTGGGACATGTCAAAGAGTCTGCATATTCACCTCTATATAAAATACAATCGTTAGGACATGCATGTATACATTGATAATCTATACCAAGATTGTTGATTATCTTCTTCATTTCATCATGTGAGGTAGGAAGAATGTTCTGACTTGGTAAAAACTTTTCATTTCATCATGTTAGATGAGCTCCCTTCGGTGAATATTTGTTCGTTGATCACTAGTGATCAACGAACAAATATTCACTGAAGGGAGCTCATCTAACATCTCATCATATCATATGATGAGGAAATGTCCTACCAATGCAACCAAGAGAACTCGAACCCCCACCCCCAAGTGAATGGTTTACCCACTTGACCTAACACTCGACAACTCATATTTTATTTTTAATGTTATCCAACATTATATCATTAAGTGGAGTGACACACTTGTTTGACATTGATTCTCCAATACTGCAAAATTTACGTGTGTTGAACTCTCTCTATATAAATGAGACCATTGGAATTCACCCCATATTTCAATACGAGAAGTATACTTATACCACAACCTCTTCTTTCAACTGCTCATGGATTGAAAAGGATATATCAAATGTTCCAAAATGGATTTGTTTGTTGCTTAGCATGATCTACCTTTTTTTTAAGGTGTTCAATCTCAAAATGTGCTCTTCTTGATAGCTAGAAACTATAATGTCAAGCACATAGTACCATAGCACCTCCACATTCAGTAGAAGTAAGGTAAAACACCTAACACCTAATAGGGATTATCATAGCTAGAAGTCCCACTATCTATATGAAGTGAAAAGGGATTTTCTTAAGGACATAAAAGAAGACTAGTTTGAACTAAAGTTGACCTTGTCAAAACAAGCACGGTCTTTGACACTACCAACATTGTCCTCCAAAAACAATCAAATGTAAACCATTCCCCGAATGGAGATAGTTCAACATCTCATCATATCATATGATTAGGAGTGTTAGACTAGTGTAGCAAACAGAAAGTGAACCGATAACCCCCTCAAAAGAGGCTAATGACTCATCCACTTGAGCTAGCATCACATGACTGAAATTCTACCTTTGAGGATATCCAACATTATACCATTAATTGCATGGACACACTTGTTTGACAACGAGTATTAAATGTTGGAGCATTCATAAGTGGCCTATTGAGAGGGACTTGTTCTATTGAGAGGGACTTGTTCTAGTATCATTTTACTTTCAAAATCCACCTATCTCGTCGAGTTAAAACGGGACTATAACTATTCATTTTTTTAAATTCTTATAAAGGACTAGAAAAGATGTGCAGGGTGCATGGTGTAGTGGCAACATCTTGTGTGAAGTCAAAGATTGATGACTTCAAATTAGCTTTAATGTGTACCTCTAAGTTTGGAATAGAGGAGATCCCCTGGATGAAGTATGCGTTTCTTTTAAGCACCTTAAATCGATAAATGGAAGGAGATAGAAAAAGATTAAAGAGAAGTACAAAGAAATTTTCTCTTCCTTTCATGAGAGATTGGCTTGCTATGAAAAACTCTTTGTAATGTTTAAATGGGAGAGAGATTTTACAATTTCTAATTTTTCTACCTAGGTTGACTAGAGACTTGTCTAGAGCCCATTCTTTAGGGGGTTTGTTGAAATTGGCCATACATCTTTCTTTTGAAATTAGAGAGTCTCACTCAAAATAGCATTTCAAACAATTGCACAATAGCCGGTGGATTCCCCAAATAAGGCTTGCCTCTATGTGAATTTCGTGAGTCAACAAAAGAAACTTGCTAGCACTCACTGAGATCGAGGTGCTCTTAGGACAAGGAAAAAAAAACAAGCAATATCCTCCCTACCATTTCTACATCGTTTACACCACAGATAAGCACCACAAATTTCACTAACCTCGATGTTGGTTCATGTTTGTTGATGAAGAATCAATCACATGAGGAATGCTTTCTTGCTCTCAATAAGCGGGAGCCATAGATGCCTGAACTTGAAGTCCCATCTAATCCTAGAACAATTGATGCACTTCTTCTTTAGAGATTTATGAATATCAATTCCTCATCTAATTATTGGAGTATCCTTCATCCTATTCCCATTGTTCGAATACAAACCCTTCAAGAGGGGGGATCTTGAATCCTATTCCCATTGTTCCACCTCAGACCCTCCAAGAGGGGGGATCTTGAATCCTATTCCCATTGTTCCACCTCAGACCCTCCAAGAGGGGGGATTGTTGATCGGATTTTGCATATGCATGTACATAGAGATAGTACAAAAACAAAATTTCACAAATGTATAAATAGAATAGAGAAAGACAAGAGATTGAACACATAAAATATTTGAATAAATCCATGCATGTTCACGCCCTCATGATTCTTCACCTACTAAATCAAAACATGGAATTGAAATTGTTTTCATGCTATTTACAAGTGCAAATAGATGTGCACCTATGGGAATCAAAGCAATATGTATATACATCATTTATGCATAGTCTAAGTGCAAAAATACTCAACATGGTGCAAAATTTGGAAAGATTCTCATGCTCAGCATTCTCATTTCTCTCATCACTTAATTCACTCTTAATATATCTCATATCATGATCATCAAAAAAAGTTTTTGAAGAAGCTTATCAAGTTAATCCATGTGTCAATTAAACATCAAAATTTAGGGCAAAAACATGCATTATATTTAATCCTCATTATAATTTCTCTCATAGAATCATATCAAGTACTTTTAGTCACTTCTTCTAATTCCTACAAAGTTAAAGTTTTAGAAGATTTTGATGAATTTTTCTATTTTGTTCAATTTGTTTGATAATATCTTCAATGATTCACTTTTTCTTTTCTACAAGGCTTTTTCCATTATTTATATTTTCATCTTCATCGATTTCTTTGATATTCTCATGTTCACTTTGATTATTCTCTTGATTGTTAATATATATCATGGTTCAATTGAGCTTTCAAATTTTTAACCTTCTCTTGCTCAAATAATTGGTCATTCTCTAGAAACTTTGGATCACATATAATGTAATATTATTCATGATTCTTGCATTCAATTGTATTGATTTTTCATATTCTTTTTCATCCTCTTTCAATCTCTCATGCAAAATTTGTTCAACTTTGTGTTATTCCAATTTTAATTGTTCATTTTTCTCTTCTTCATAAAATTTTGACTTGATTATAATTGATATCTTAGTTTCTTGTTTAAAAGATTTTCATCATCATACCTCTTTGTTCTCCATTGTTTTCTAAATCTTTCAAATGATCTTGGCTTAGATTTTGTTTGATAAAAGTATTCCTTCATCCCACCTCTTCCTATTCAAGTGCGAAGGTGAATGTTCATGATAATTGCAAATTTTCCTTTCAAGTTCAGAGACCAATTTAAGTCCAGAAACATTCTCATATGCAATACAATCCCAAAAGATATTGCCATAGTTATTGAGGGTGATGCAGATGGCATTGAAGATGACAATCTTCAAATTCCTATTTGTGTTGCAGTTCCTACTGCACCTTTTGTAGAGCAACTTTGATGGGATGGCAGAGATGCTCAGGCATATGCATTGATAGCTTTGTATGTCAAACATGCCATTATTCCTCACATTTGCACTTGCAAAAAAGCAAAGGATGCTTGAGATACACTTACCACTTTATACTAGGTAAGAAATGAAGCTTGTGTTGCTTACCTCCGAAAATAGTTGGAGAGTGAGCATATGAATGAAGGAGATTCTATCGATAGTTTTTTGACAAAGATCAAAGATTTGAAAGAGTAATTGAGTTTTACCAATGAAGTCTTGCCAAATAGTTCACTTGTGCAAACCATTCTTAATGATCTTCCAGATTCATATCAAAGCTTTGCTTCTACTCTTTGGTTGATGATGAAAGGCAATCCAAATGCCTTAACATTTGAGGAGTTAATCTCTACTTTATTGCAAGAAGATCAGTCTAGGCAAAACATGTTGTTGGAGGGATTCTTGAGCAGAAAGGGACTTGAGTGTTTGTAGGAGAAGGGAGAAAGATAAGAAGAAAGATACAGACACCGGAAGCTTCTGTAGATTGATTATAAGGTGAAAAGTACAATGATGATGTACAATACAATCCAAATGCTCTCTGTGCAAAATCCCAAAGAGTGCACAATCAACAAAGTTACAAAATACCCAAGGTTCTTGCTGCTGCTAACCTCTCTGCACTAGACCTCCACCTTCTCTAAGAGCTTGCACTTGTGCACACCTTGCACTCAAGCTTCAATAGGGGGGAAGGATGGACACCATCTGTCGATGTGCACACAGCTTCAATGGGACCTTGTGACCTTTGGTTGCCTTGCTTAGCACTCCTCTGCACACTTCTAAGTCACTCTTCTTGCATACCTTGCACTTCACTTCTCTGCGCCACACACTCATTGTATGTCTCTTGCTCTTCTCTCTCCTTGTTTAGACTATGCTCACCTTACTTAGTCTAACCAAGAATAATCCTTGCCTTGAATTGAATGTCGGTTCATGTACGCTCCTAACTGCTAGAGTATCTTGGTGCTCACTTTGATGTCCCAGGATTGTCTCCAAAAGTGGGTAGTCAATGAATCCCTGTTTTGTCCTGTAGTGACTTTAGAGTAAAACCAAAAAATTTGTTGGGGGGCCATACTTTCACTTCTGTGTACGCTTCTGCTTCACATACCTTCACTTTTTGCCTTTTAATTCTTAAATTGTGCACCTAAGAGAGGGTTCACATGAACCTTCCAAACACTTTAGAAACACTTTGAACCTTAGAGAAATTACAGAAAGACACTCTGCAACCTGCAACCAACTTTCTGCAAAATATAACCTTTGTGAACAATTCCATGTGCGCTACCTATGCACCTTGACACCCAAACTTTGAACACTTTGACTTTGCCCACGTTGACTTTGACCTTGAACATATTGACATTGATCGCTTTGACTTTGATCTTTTGACTTTGAGTGTGGTTGACTTTAACCAATATGACTTTTATGGGCTCAACAGTTGCCCACCACCTAATGGGCTCTTCGTCCCGGAGAGCGACAGCCAAAAATCTGAGCATAGATGTCAACATGATTCTTGAGCTGCAAAATCTTCAAAAAGACACTAAAGAAGCTACCAAGTCCACCAAGAGCAGGAAAGAATAAACACCAGAGAAGAAAAAATAGTGGAAATTTTGCAAGAAGAATAGATAAGGGATAATGTAGGGTAATGGGAAAGGGTATGGAGGATGGAATGGTTGAGAGGGAGAGGGGAGAAGTTCTGTGGAGGAGTCCATAGGGAGTGTGGACAGTTGGGGAGCATGGGAGCAGGGAAAGGGACTTTGTAGAGGGTTGGGGAAAGGAAGTAGAGGGGAAGGGAAGAGCAAAGAGAGAAGGGAAAGAAAGAACAGGGAAAAATGATGTGCCATAGATAGACAAAATGACTCAGACAAAAAGAAAGAAGCAGCTAATATATCCATAAGAATACTTTTAACAAATCAAAAGTCATACAAAATATAGAAAACGCACAATAAGGAAAGGTAATTGGAGCAACAATAGCTGCTCATACAAAATGCTACCATGAAATCCCAAAAACTATGTTGAGTGATGTCCAAAATATACAAAAACCCTAAATATACCAAAATGACTAACATCAATGCATGAAGTGAGCAAAGGGAGGGTGGCAAAGATGCATCTGGAGGTACCTCAATGGCCGACGGTGGGGGTGCTCTGCATGAAACGGTGGAATGATCGATACCTCCTCATCGAGAACCAAGAACCTGGTCAAGGATTGGCAAAGATGATCTCGCTCATGCCGAACGAGATGACATGCTAGGCTATCACAAATACCAAATGATGCATGCTCATGAAGCTCGAAAAGTGCCCCTGTCAATGAGTCATTCTCCTCTTGTAAGCGATCGTGCTCCTGCGGCACTACACTTAATGAAGTGTGAATAGCCTACCATTGGATAGCGGCTGCCGCATGGATGCGCTCGATCGTCGAGGCATACTACTGGTGGAGTGTGGCTATCGCAGAGACCGAGTCAAGGGAGTGACACACAACATTTGCCCCATCACTCGCAATGAGACTCGCATCTCGAAGGAGACCAAGGAAGGGTGGGTCATCAGCGAGGCTATCAGGGATGGATGGTGTCGGGGCTGGTGGGGGGGTGTCCGGGTAGGTTTTGGGCATGTAGGAGAAGTGGGAGGGGTGTGGCAAGGAGGGGAGGTGGATGCAGACTCAATGGAAATGGTTGGAGATGGAATAGGCGGAGCGGTACTGGTCTACTAGGGTGATTGGAGAGACGGGGGAACGATAGGGAAAGGAGAGTGCATGCTAATGTCTGAAAAAGAGTCTAGCAGACGAGCTCGTACTCGTCGTGCAGGTGGCAGAGTGGAGGCTGCTATGGGAGTGGATCCCTAAGGAAGAGTACTAGGTGGTGTAGGAAATATGGCTGGCGGTGGAGGAGGCAGACGAGGGGAATGGACTGGTGGAGGTGCAAGATGGGATGGGGCAACTGTGGGGTAGTATGTAATGGACTGTATCCCATGAAGGTGAAAGAGCCATGCTAAGACTGGAACGGAGTACACGGAGAACGAACATGTCCCACGATGGAGGGCATCATGGAATTGTCGAGAACAAAGAAGGAAGGAATAAAACATAAGTGAGTCGTAAGGGTAAGGACAACCATGGAGAAAGTAGAAAAGGGGATCTGCAATATGGATATCATGCAATAGAATCATAGAGGATGGGCTACAGAATAAAAAATAGAAAATAAATGAGTGTAGGAGGGCGAGTGCGTGGTGGGCATGGCATCATCGCCAAACAGATGGAGGCAATAAGCGATTGTCTCTCCCGAGACAATCCAGAGTAGAGGAAGGGAGGGGCACGATACAAAATTTCACTAGAACCAATGCTAATGGCAATGACTACAGGGGTGAGTAAACCGACTGAAAAATGTGGGAAATCGAGAAGCACGACATGAATGTCGGCACCCTCGGGGTCAGATAATAGGATGGAGGCAAGACTTCAGAGACCAGTCTAACGAAGGCATCCCTCTGGGAGGATGTCAAAGAGAGGAATAGGTGGAATGGTGAGGTGGAGGCGGATGGATAAGGAAGAGGATGAATCTCGATGATCAACAATGGAAGACGAAGATGGACATGGGACAGCAGAAGCGGAATGGCTATCCGAGCTACACATGAGGTGACCATTGGAAGCATTGGAGTGAATCGGAGCGGGGGGAGGAGGGTGGAGGCCAGCCGGGGGTGCCCCAACTATACAAGGAGGATCCAGAGAGGGGGAACATGGAAGGGATGCTACAAAGGGGTCCCGGGAAGGGGTCTCCTTGTGAGATCCTGAAAATGAAGAAAAGTCCAAAAATGAGGTTGACAGTCTTGTTAAAGGTGGCTGGAGCATTTCTGACTCCAAATGGCATTTTTACATACACATATGTGCCCTAGGGTGTGATAAAAGTAGTCTTTTCATGATCCACTGGGTGGATGGATATTTGGTTATATCCACTAAAGCCATCCATAAAGCTATATAATACATGTCCAGCCACTTCTTCAATGACCTTCTCTACAAAAGGCATGTGGAATCCATCTAGAATGGTTACCTTGTTGAGTGCTCTAAAGTCAACACAAATCTTGATTTTTGTTGGTATTCTTCTTTCGTACTATAAGCATTGGTGAAAGCCATTTTGAGTGTTCCACAGGAATGATGATTCTTGCATCCTCCATCTTCTAAAATTCCAAGTAAACAAATTCAACATATTTTGGGTTAAGTCTATAACTCTTTCCTCTTACTGATTTAGCACCATCAACAAGAGGAATTCTGTGCTCCCCATAAGTGGCAGGCACTCCTTCTAAGTCTTTATAATGCCACACAAAAACATCTGTATAGTGTGCCAAGAAAGATTTTACTTTGTCAAGCAGCTCAGGGTGGCTCCACAACCAAGTGGCCACCAAAACTAGACGATTATTTTCTTGAGTGCCTAATTGTACTTCTTTGATAGGGTTTTAATCTACCATGGTATCTACATGCTCATCTCCAACCTTATTTTCCTCTAATAGCTTTTCCTGCATTGTTGCATAAGTAGGAGTGTTCTGGATCTCAATGTATTCCTCTTTGTCCTACATCCATCCTCCATGGATTTCTTGAATTCACAAAGAACATTCCTCACTAGTATGTTTTACCTTGTCTTTAACTTCAATAACTTCCTTCCCTGTTGTTGTCGCATCCTCCTCCAAGTTGTGCTTGAGGAGTGTCTTCCTCCCCCTCCTGTGGTCTGTGATGGCTTCTCCCAATCCATCAACCTAAACTTTATCCTCATTTTCATCATAACATTCATCTGTGCAAGAATTATTTAGAAAAACTCCAAAACAAGAGAAAGATTTGCCTGCTTGCAACCAATTCAGAATGTCTTATTCCTCCTCAAACTCTAATTGTGGTTGGTCCTCCATTTCTTGTTCCATGCAAATGCCAACTGATTGCATCATGTTGGTGTTCCCTTGATGGTCTGGACCCTCCTCTAAATATATTTTTTTAAGATCCTGTCCCTTCTATTGTACCCACATAGTGTCTTTACCCCACTCATGGATGACACTCGCATGTCTCAGCCATGGTCTTCCAATCAAGAGGGGAAATCCTCCCTTTACCCGGGGGAGTCTTAATACCACATAATCCAAAATGAAGAGATTACCTTGTACTCCCACTGGAACTTTTGGGATCACCCCCATTGGCCTTACTTTGCTTTGGCTTGCCAAAGTGACAATGAAGTGGGCTCATCTAGATGGGCGTAGGCCAAACTTCTCCATGGTATGTGCAGGCATCAAATTTATGTCAGACCCACCATCCACAATGACTCCTTGTAGCTTTAATCCTTTCATTGTTATTGTCAATCTGGGACTCTTATAGTCAGTGAAAGGTGCTTCTTCTACACCCTTCTCTTGGCCTAAGGTAGTAGTCTTGGCCACTAAGGTGGATGAGGAAGCCTCATCAATAATTCGAATTACTTAAGACATGAATTTTGCATCCATGTTTATCATTGACTTGAATAATATTGAAGCTCCAGATTCCTTAAGATCAATTTTGATGTTTGATTTCTCAAGTTCCTTGTGGGCCCGACTATATGCATTCCCAATGAAATCATTAGTCTCTGAAAAATCTTCTTTTTGTGTTACCTCTTCACATTTTGTTGAACTTTTTTTCTCTTTTTTTGCATCTTCATATATATATAATTTGCTTTGATGTACCCTCTGGTCTTTGTGACTTCCAAAAGTATTTGATCCCTGGTTTGGTTCTTCTGGAATTTCCCCTTTGTTTCTTGTCTTCATGACCATGGAGTCGATTTCTTCTACTTGTACCATTCTAGTGGATGGTGATTGTAGAACATTGGCTCCTTCTGTTGCTCCATAATTATCTACCGAGATCATTTGGAGATGGGGCCCATATGTAGATGCTTTGTTTTGTGGGCAACAATTTGTATAATGATCCCTAGCATCAGGGCAATTCCTGCAAGGGGGGGCATTTTTTGGTAGGGTGCATTTACTCTGATAATGTCCATACTCTCCACACCTAAAATAGATAATTGGGCTTCTAGGCCCATTTCCATAATTACCTCTAGGTCTTTGGTTATAGTTGTTATCTTGGCTCGGGGCTGCCGGCATTACATTGGTTGAGAATTGAGCACCTCCTTGTGCCCAATAAGGTTGTGCAGGCATCCCTCTTGACTGACATTCATGGGCCTCATGACCAGCTTTCTTGCATAGCTGGCATATACGCCTATTGCCCTAATGGGCTACTTATCTTTGTACATTCTCTAGTAATACATTCAATCTTGTGTGTTGTGCTCCAAGCTTCTTCTTCTTCCTTGTGTTGTTCGCGTGCTTCCGCAGACGTCTAACTCCAACAATTGGTATCAGAGCAGGTCGTTGCTTCTTCTAGGGCGCCGTCGACACTCCTCCGTTTGCAGTCTCAGATTCGCACAAAATTTGGTGCCGAAATCGCGATCTGAGCTCGTTTCGGCCTCCGAACGCACTATCGCAATGCTTGTGCAGGCTATTTCGTCCTTTTGTGCCAAAGGTATATACCAGTTTCTGTTCGCCAGTTTAAGCGTCTCGAAGTCTGCTACAGGTCTAGCAGAACTCGTCTGGGCAGTTCTGTTCAACTTTTTGAGATACAGTCAATTTTCTGCATCAAGGTATTTTAGTCACCGGCCATGGCTGAAAGCAGTGATGTATTCCGTATGTTGGCTGTTGAGGATAAGTTGGATGGTACCAACTACCCATTATGGGCTTATATGATGCGACATGTACTGGTTGCAAAAGGATTGTGGAACATTGTGCAGGGTGTTGAAAGACGTCCTGTTACACCTGTAACGACAGGTACTGCAAATACAGGTGTTGGAGCTGATGAAGATGGTGTCGAAGATGATATTCCGCAGATTCCTATTCGTGCTGCTGTTTCTGTTGCACCTACTGCAGAGCAGATTCGTTGGGATGGCAGAGATGCCCAGGCACATGCATTGATAGCTTTGTCTGTCAAACGTGCCATTATTCCTCACATTCGCTCTTGCAGAACAGCAAAGGATGCTTGGGATACACTTACCACTTTGTACCAGGCTAGGAATGAGGCTCGTGTTGCTTACCTCCGAAAACAGTTGGAGAGTGAGCACATGAATGAAGGTGATTCGATGGACAGTTTTCTTACAAAGATCAAAGACCTGAAGGAACAATTGATTTCTGCTGATGAGGTTATACCAGATAGCTCACTTGTGCAGACCGTTCTGAATGGCCTTCCTGATTCATATCAGAGTTTTGCCTCTACTCTTCGATTGATGATGAAAGGCAATCCGAATGCCTTGTCATTTGAGGAATTAGTCTCTGTTCTGTTGCAGGAAGATCAGTCCAGGCAGAACAGGTCCATTATGTGTATTGCAGATCAAGCTTTCCTGGCTAGTCAGAAGGGCAAAGGAAAATGGAGCTCTTCTACTAGTAAGCAGAAATCTGCAAATGCTGCACAATCGAAGAACCAGGATAAAGATGAGAAGAAATCAGAAAAGCAGAAATTGTTCTGCAAGTACTGTAAAGGAAATGATCATATTATAAAGAACTGTCCAAAACTGGCTGCTAAAGAGGCAAAGAAGAAAGAGGCTGGAATGGTTGTTGCAGAGGCCTCTACACCAAAAACAGAGTCTGCAAATCTTGTGCAGGAAGAAGAATGGGCGTTTACTACTGTCTGCAGTTTTGACCCATCTTCTCATGATCAGTGCATGTCTGCAGTAGACTCAGATGTTTGGTACTTTGACAGTGGGGCGACCAAACATATTACCTCGCAGCGCAGTTTCTTCTCTTCACTCGAGCCTGCCCCTACAGGGAATACTGTCACATGCGCCAATAACTCCTCTTATCCTGTTATGGGAGTTGGTAAGATCATTCTGACTACTGCTGATGGTAGTTCTTTCACTTTGTCAGATGCTTTATTTGTGCCAGGGATCAAAAAGAACTTGTTATCAGTTTCTGCATTAGCCAAGATTGGCTTGGTTGTGAAATTCGTTGATGACAGGTGTACAGTCCATGATCTCTCAAATGGCGATGTGATTATTGCTTCTGGCATTTTATGTCGTGGGCTGTATAAGCTCATAGACTATGAAAGATCTGTGAATGATTCGGCATGTGCAGTTCATGATTCTCAGGCTATGTCAGATGCAAAGCTTTAGCATGCACGCTTTGGTCATCTGAATTTTGCTAGTTTGTTACGCCTGCAGAAATCTGAAATGGTGCCTCTTTGCCCAAACTTGAGGCACCTGGAAAACATGTTTGTGAAGGCTGTATTTTGGGCAAAATGCAGCGTTCTTCCTTTCCAAAAGATGGTTCAGTTCGGGCTATGCAGAAATTGCAGCTTGTACATAGTGATGTCTGTGGTCCTATGCAGACACCCTCTTTTGGAAATTACCTTTACTTCGTGACTTTCATTGATGATTTTTCCAGGCATGCATGGGTATATCCACTCAAAGCAAAGTCCGAAGTGTTCATGTGCTTCAAACAGTTTTTGGTTTTGGCTGAAAATCTGTCAGCATGTAAAATGGGCACCCTCCGTTCTGATCGAGGGGGGGAATATATGTCTTCAGATTTTAATGCATTTCTTGCTGAACGTGGGATAAAACACCAGTGTACAGTGCCGTATACACCTCAACAGAATGGAGTTGCTGAACGAAAGAACAGGTCACTCATGGAGATGGCGAGGTGCATGGTCAAAAGTCAGGCTTTACCACATAGTTTCTGGCTTGAGGCTGTCATGTGTGCAGCATATGTACTGAACAGGTGTCCCACCAAAGCGTTGCAGTCTATCACTCCATATGAGGCTTGGCATGACCGCAAGCCATCTGTTGCTCATCTGCATGTTTTTGGCTGTTTGGCATATGCATTAGTGCCTGAACAACATCGCAGAAAATTGGATGATAAGGCAGTAAAATGTATTTTTGTTGGGTACAGTTCTGAAAGTAAAGGCTATCGTCTGTATCATCCACAGACTAAACGCATTCTGGTTAGCCGTGATGTTGTCTTTGTGGAAGATGCTATTCAACCATTGCTTTCATGTACTAAGGAGACATCTGTTAGCTCCAAAGACATGTATGATACTTTGATGCCTCTTTTTACAGGTGGACAGGCTAACGCTGGTCCTAATGAGGCAACTTCTCAGCCTTTGCAGGTTTCATATGATGATGCAGATCATTCCATTTCTGATGCAGATTTACATGATGCACTTGTTGATGAGAGAGCTGATATTGAACAGGCAAAAACTATGCCAAAATGGCTGGTGCAGACTTTGCGTGACAGCAAATTAGATGCACCTTTGTCATATCGTACTCGTTCAGGCTCTCATAGTACCTCCTTTGCATCAGATTGCTATGCTATGGCTGCATCTAGTCTCTGTGATGAGAATGAGCCTGTTTCTTTTGATGAAGCACAAAATTCAGAAAATTGGATGGCTGCTATGCAATCTGAATATGATGCTATAATGAAGAATGGTACATGGTCTTTATGTGACTTGCCTCCTGGCAAGAAGGCCATTGGCACTAAGTGGGTATACAAGCTGAAGCGTAAACCTGATGGTACAGTTGACAGGTATAAGGCTAGGCTTGTTGCAAAGGGTTATGCGCAGGAAAGAGGCATTGATTTTGATGAGACCTTTGCACCTACATGCCGTATGACTACTGTTCGGAGCATTTGTGCACTTGCAGCCCATCATGGTTGGAATGTACATCAGTTGGACATTAAAACAACATTTCTGAATGGTGACTTGCATGAAGAAGTGTATGTTTTTCAGCCCCGTGGCTTTGTGCAGAAAGGGCATGAAAACCAGGTGTGGAGGTTAAAGAAGGCGTTATATGGTTTAAAGCAAGCACCACGTGCTTGGTATGAGAAAATACATGCCTATCTAATTGCACATGGTTTTGAGAACAGTCCAACTGAAAGCACCTTATATGTTAAGCGTGCTAATGATGTGCTTCTGATCATTGTTGTCTATGTAGACGACATGCTGCTCACTGGTCCTCTTGAGAAGCATATTGCTGATTTCAAGGCTGATTTGCATGCCTCATTTGAGATGTCTGATTTGGGTCATTTGCATCACTATTTGGGCATTCAGTTTATGCAAGTTGATGGTGGAATGGCTTTGTGTCAAACGAAATATATTGACACATTATTGCAACGTTTTGGCCTTGAAGACTGTAAGCCTATTGCCACTCCTATGGAGACAGGTTTACGATTGAGTCTTCATGATGCTGGAGATGCATTTGATGCTGTTCTCTATCAGCAGGCTGTTGGATGCTTGATTTACTTATGCATTACTCGGCCAAATATTCAGTTTGCTGTCTCACAGATGAGCAGGTTTATGCATTGCCCAAGAGTCACGCATTGGAAAGCGGTTAAGCGCATCTTTCGCTACTTGGGTTGTTTTATCCCAAGAGGGGATCACTACCGCCAGATTTGCATGCTTTTTCAGACTCAGATTGGGCTGGTTGCTATGACACTCGTGTGTCCACCAGTGGTTTTTGCTTCATGCTTGGTAGCTCATGTATATCTTGGTTGAGCAAGAAGCAGCCTACTGTGGCCACTTCCAGTTGTGAGGCTGAGTATAGGGCAGCTTTCACAGCGACTGTTGAGTGTGTGTGGCTCAGACGCCTTATGGCTGATTTGGGTGTTGGCCAATCTTCTGCCACCACCATCTTCACTGACAGTCAGAGCGCATTGGCAGTTGCGAGGAACCCTGTGTTCCATGCTCGCACTAAGCACATTGAGGTGCATTATCACTATGTCAGGGAGAGGTTCTCTGCTGGGGAGATCAGCTTGGCATATGTGCCCACGCAGGAGAACATTGCAGACCTTTTCACGAAGGCTCTGCCTAGGGAGAAGTTTGAAGCTTTCCGCAAAGCTTTGGGCTTACTTCCTTTTGTGGAGTGATTTCCACATAGCTCGGAACTTCCTTATACATGAGTGCCAGCTCCTTGTTCACCGCATCACTCCCAAGGGGGATTTGTTGATATATTTAGGTAATGATGTGTGTGATTACTCTAGGACCGCCGGGGCACTTTTTTCCCTCTTTAGGAGGTTTTTTTCCCCCGGCTTGTATATACGCCTATTGCCCTAATGGGCTACTTATCTTTGTACATTCTCTAGTAATACATTCAGTCTTGTGTGTTGTGCTCCAAGCTTCTTCTTCTTCCTTGTGCTGTTCGCGTGCTTCCGCAGACGTCTAACTCCAACAAGTTACACTTAACAACACACATTCACTTACCACATGACCCTGCTTACTGCACATGGTGCACCATAGTCCACTTTTGATGCCACCTCCCTTGAGTTCCTACAACTCCTATCAAAGTTGAGCCAGTTCTTCTGCTTGTGCTTCCTCTTCCTTTTGTAGCTTCAATGCTTCAATTTTGCACCTCAACTGAGTTACAACACTCTCCTCCTCTTTGTGGGGCTTATTCCTTTTTAAGCTCTCAAGCTCTTTCCTTAGCTGAATTTTTGGGTCTTCAAGTTCTGCAGGATATGATAAAGTGGAAGAGCTTGCCCCATACTTCTATCTAATTTGTTCCAATCTTTTCGCTTTATTGATAAATTCTTCTATTGTTGCTGGCAATAAAACTAACTCCTTTATTTTACATTGTGTGGATATGGGAAGTGGTTTAGCCAACCACTTCTTGATAAAAAAATCATGGTGAGAGTCTGGCAGTTTGGCCATGAATGTCTTAGCTCTAGTAATAAATTTTGGGAAGGTCTCCTCACGACCTAGTCTTAAATTTTTTAATTCTTCAATAATGTTTTTAGTTGTGTTCCCTTGTTGAAACTGTGTTCTAAATGCTTCCTTCATCAAGTCCCATGTGATGAAATGGTTGTTGATGAGCTAAACTAAACCATTTGTCTACTAGTTCTTCTAATGTTGTAGGGAAAAGAATAAAAAAGGTGTCTTCTCGTCCCATCAGACCCCTTGTTTTACATAGGGCTAAGAATCTCCTAATGTGCTCATCTGGGTCTTCTTGTGCTAGCCCTCTAAAGGATGGAAATTTGATATTCAATCTAGAAATTAAAGTTTCCAAAGCTACCTAGGCTGCCATATTCTTTACTGATGATGTCGATGACAATGGACTGGTTGATCTTCAAATAACCTTCCTTCTCATTGCTTTGCAAGGGACCCTCAAGCTTTGAGACTAGGTTGCAGTCATGAGTTGTTCATACTCCTCTTAGTTTAAGAGAATTCCAATGGAAGGAAGATTACTTCGTATTGTTGGTACCCTTGCACTCTTCTACACTTTGCAATTTGCCTCTCCTATGCTTAAGCCTCCTTGTGGTCCCACTGGGCGTGCCAAATTTTGATGTGTTTGTAGGACAAGGGAGAAAGATAAGAA
Source organism: Ceratopteris richardii (assembly GCA_020310875.1). Taxonomy (NCBI): domain Eukaryota; kingdom Viridiplantae; phylum Streptophyta; class Polypodiopsida; order Polypodiales; family Pteridaceae; genus Ceratopteris; species Ceratopteris richardii. The sequence goes on along the minus strand of CM035406.1, from coordinate 41,216,422 downwards.
GAAAGGATACAGACACCGGAAGCTTCTATAGATTGATTATAAGGAGAAAAGTATAATGATCATGTACAATACAATCCAAATGCTCTCTATGTGAAATCCCAAAGAGTGCACAATCAACAGAGTTAAAAAATACCCAAGGTTCTTGCTGTTGTTGACCTCTTTGCACCAGACCTCCACCTTCTCCAAGAGCTTGCACTTGTGCACACCTTGCACTCAAGCTTCATATAGGGGGGAGGGATGGACACCATCTGTCGATGCACACACAACTTCAATGGGACCTTGTGACCTTTGGTTGCCTTGCTTAGCACTCCTCTGCACAATTCTAAGTCGCTCTTCTTGCATACCTTGCACTTCACTTCTCTGCATCGCACACTCACTGTATGTCTCTTGCTCTTCTCTCTCCTTGTGTAGACTATGTTCACCTTACTTAGTCTAACCAAGAAAAATCCTTGCCTTGAATTGAGTGTCGGTTCATGTACGCTCCTAACTGCTAGAGTATCTTGGTGCTCACTTTGATGTCCCAAGATTTTCTCCAAAAGTGGGCAACCAACGAATCCCTGTTTTTTCCTGTAGCGAATTTATAATAAAACAAAAATTTTAGTTGGGGGGCCATACTTTCACTTCTATGTACACTTCCGCTTCACATACCCTCACTTTTTGCCTTTTGGAGGGTTCATCTGAAGTCTAAGGTTCAAAGTGTTTCTAAAGTGTTTGGAGGGTTCATCTGAACCTTCCAAACACTTTAGAAACACTTTGAACCTTAGAGAAATCACAAAAAGACACTCTGCAACCTGCAACTGACTTTCAGCAAAATATAACCTTTGTGAACAATTACTTGTGCGTTACCTGTGCACCTTGATACCTGAACTTTGAATGCTTTGACTTTGCCCATGTTGACTTTGAACTTAAATATATTGACGTTGATCGATTTGAATTTGACCCTTTGACTTTAATTGTGGTTGACTTTAACCAATATGACTTTTATGGGCTCAACACATGTCCATTATGCATATTGCAGATCAAGCTTTCTTAGCTAGTTAAAAGGGCAAAGGTAGATGGAGCTCAACTACTAGTAAGCAAAAATCTTCTAATTTTTCATAATAAAAAAGGGAAGAAAAATATGAGAAAAAAATAGAACTAGACTCAACTTTTTGGTACTTTGAGAGTGGGAAAACCAAAAATATTGCCTCGCATCGTAGTTTCTTCAATTCACTTGAGCCCTCCCCTACATGGAATACTGTCACGTGCGCTAATAACTCCTCTTATCTTGTATTGGAAGTTGGTAAGATCATTTTGACTATTGTTGATGGTATTTCTTTCACATTTTCGTATGCTTTATTTGTGCCAAGGATAAAGAAAAATCTATTGTCAATTTCAACATTATCCAAGATTGGCTTGGTTGTCAAATTTGTTGATGAAAGATGTACAATTCATATCTATTAATGGTGGTTGTTAGGATGCCACTGGTACAATTATCCAATTTTGTAAATAACTGAATTAGGTAATTTGTAATAGAGTGTCCTTATTGTCCTTAGAACTTCCTAAGAATATCAACTGCCATCCAGCTTTTTGTAACTGATTAAGGAAGTTAATTGAATCTATGAATGATTCAATATGTGTAGTACATGATTCTCAGGCTATGTCAGATGCACTGCTCTGACATGCACCCTTTGGTCATATGAATTTTGCTAGTTTACTATGCTTGTAGAAATCTGAAATGGTGTCCTCTTTGCCCAAACTTGAGGCTGTTGATATATTTAGGTAGTGATGTGTGTGAACACTCTAGGACTGCCGGGGCACTTTTTTCCCTCTTTAGGAGGTTTTTTTCCCCCGGCTTGTATATACGCCTATTGCCCTAATGGGCTACTTATCTTTGTACATTCTCTAGTAATACATTCAGTCTTGTGTGTTGTGCTCCAAGCTTCTTCTTCTTCCTTGTGCTGTTCGCGTGCTTCCGCAGACGTCCAACTCCAACAATTGATATCAGAGCAGGTCGTCGCTTCTTCTAGGGCGCCGTCGACACTCCTCCGTTTGCAGTCTCAGATTCGCACAAAATTTGTTGAGCATACTCAGGGTGTTTCCGAGATCAAAACGGCTTTGCTCTGTGGTGCCAAAATCGCGATCTGAGCTCGTTTCGGCCTCCGAACGCACTATCACAGCGCTTGTGCAGGCTATTTCGTCCTTTTGTGCCAAAGGTATATACCAGTTTCTGTTCGCCAGTTTAAGCGTCTCGAAGTCTGCTACAGGTCTAGCAGAACTCGTTTGGGCAGTTCCGTTCAACTTTTTTAGATACAGTCAATTTTCTGCATCAAGGTATTTTAGTCACCGGCCATGGCTGAAAGCAGTGATGTATTCCGTATGTTGGCTATTGAGGATAAGTTGGATGGTACCAACTACCCATTATGGGCTTATATGATGCGACATGTACTGGTTGCAAAAGGATTGTGGAACATTGTGCAGGGTGTTGAAAGACGTCCTGTTACACCTGTAACGACAGGTACTGCAAATACAGGTGTTGGAGCTGATGAAGATGGTGTCGAAGATGATATTCCGCAGATTCCTGTTCGTGCTGCTGTTTCTGTTGCACCTACTGCAGAGCAGATTCGTTGGGATGGCAGAGATGCCCAGGCACATGCATTGATAGCTTTGTCTGTCAAACGTGCCATTATTCCTCACATTCGCTCTTGCAGAACAACAAAGGATGCTTGGGATACACTTACCACTTTGTACTAGGCTAGGAATGAGGCTCGTGTTGCTTACCTCCGAAAACAGTTGGAGAGTGAGCACATGAATGAAGGTGATTCTATGGACAGTTTTCTTACAAAGATCAAAGACCTGAAGGAACAATTGATTTCTGCTGATGAGGTTATACCAGATAGTTCACTTGTGCAGACCGTTCTGAATGGTCTTCCTGATTCATATCAGAGTTTTGCCTCTACTCTTCGGTTGATGATGAAAGGCAATCCGAATGCCTTGTCATTTGAGGAATTAGTCTCTGTTCTATTGCAGGAAGATCAGTCCAGGCAGAACAGGTCCATTATGCATGTTGCAGATCAAGCTTTCCTGGCTAGTCAGAAAGGCAAAGGAAAATGGAGCTCTTCTACTAGTAAGCAGAAATCTGCAAATGCTGCACATTCAAAGAACCAAGACAAAGATGAGAAAAAATCAGAAAAGCAGAAATTGTTTTGTAAGTACTGTAAAGGCAATGATCATATCATAAAGAACTGTCCAAAACTGGCTGCTAAAGAGGCAAAGAAGAAAGAGGCTGGAATGGTTGTTGCAGAGGCCTCTACACCAAAAACAGAGTCTGCAAATCTTGTGCAGGAAGAAGAATGGGCGTTTACTACTGTCTGCAGTTTTGACCCATCTTCTCCTGATCAGTGCATGTCTGCAGTAGACTCAAATGTTTGGCCAGTACTTTGACAGTGGGGCGACCAAACATATTACCTTGCAGCGCAGTTTCTTCTCTTCACTTGAGCCTGCTCCTACAGGGAATACTGTCACATGCGCCAATAACTCCTCTTATCCTGTTATGGGAGTTGGTAAGATCATTCTGACTACTACTGATGGTAGTTCTTTCACTTTGTCAGATGCTTTATTTGTGCCAGGGATCAAAAAGAATCTGTTATCAGTTTCTGCATTAGCCAAGATTGGCTTGGTTGTGAAATTTGTTGATGACAGGTGTACAGTCCATGATCTTTCAAATGGCGATGTGATTATTGCTTCTAGCATTTTATGTCGTGGGCTGTATAAGCTCATAGACTATGAAAGATCTGTGAATGATTCGGCATGTGCAGTTCATGATTCTCAGGCTATGTCAGATGCAAAGCTTTGGCATGCACGCTTTGGTCATCTGAATTTTGCTAGTTTGTTACGCCTGCAGAAATCTGAAATGGTGTCCTCTTTGCCCAAACTTGAGGCACCTGGAAAACATGTTTGTGAAGGCTGTATTTTGGGCAAAATGCAGCGTTCTTCCTTTCCAAAAGATGGTTCAGTTCGGGCTACGCAGAAATTGCAGCTTGTACATAGTGATGTCTGTGGTCCTATGCAGACACCCTCTTTTGGAAATTACCTTTACTTCGTGACTTTCATTGATGATTTTTCCAGGCATGCATGGGTATATCCACTCAAAGCAAAGTCCGAAGTGTTCATGTGCTTCAAACAGTTTTTGGTTTTAGCTGAAAATCTGTCAGCATGTAAAATGGGCACCCTCCGTTCTGATCGAGGGGGGGACTATATGTCTTCAGATTTTAATGCATTTCTGGCTGAACGTGGGATAAAACACCAGTGTACAGTGCCGTATACACCTCAACAGAATGGAGTTGCTGAACGAAAGAATAGGTCACTCATGGAGATGGCGAGGTGCATGGTCAAAAGTCAGGCTTTACCACATAGTTTCTGGCTTGAGGCTGTCATGTGTGCAGCATATGTACTGAACAGGTGTCCCACTAAAGCGTTGCAGTCTATCACTCCATATGAGGCTTGGCATGACCGCAAGCCATCTGTTGCTCATCTGCATGTTTTTGGTTGTTTGGCATATGCATTAGTGCCTGAACAACATCGCAGAAAATTGGATGATAAGGCAGTAAAATGTATTTTTGTTGGGTACAGTTCTGAAAGTAAAGGCTATCGTCTGTATCATCCACAGACTAAACGCATTCTGGTTAGCCGTGATGTTGTCTTTGTGGAAGATGCTATTCAGCCATTGCTTTCATGTACTAAGGAGACATCTGTTAGCTCCAAAGACATGTATGATACTTTGATGCCTCTTTTTACAGGTGGACAGGCTAGTGCTGGTCCTAATGAGGCAACTTCTCAGCCTTTGCAGGTTTCATATGATGATGCACATCATTCCATTTCTGATGCAGATTTACATGATGCACTTGTTGATGAGAGAGCTGATATTGAGCAGGCAAAAACTATGCCAAAATGGCTGGTGCAGACTTTGCGTGACAGCAAATTAGATGCATCTTTGTCATATCGTACTCGTTCAGGCTCTCATAGTGCCTCCTTTGCATCAGATTGCTATGCTATGGCTGCATCTAGTCTCTGTGATGAGAATGAGCCTGTTTCTTTTGATGAATCACAAAATTCAGGAAATTGGATGGCTGCTATGCAATCTGAATATGATGCTATAATGAAGAATGGTACATGGTCTTTATGTGACTTGCCTCCTGGCAAGAAGGCCATTGGCACTAAGTGGGTATACAAGCTGAAGCGTAAACCTGATGGTACAGTTGACAGGTATAAGGCTAGGCTTGTTGCAAAGGGTTATGCGCAGGAAAGAGGCATTGATTTTGATGAGACCTTTGCACCCACATGCCGTATGACTACTGTTCGGAGCATTTGTGCACTTGCAGCCCATCATGGTTGGAATGTACATCAGTTGGACATTAAAACAACATTTCTGAATGGTGACTTGCATGAAGAAGTGTATGTTTTTCAGCCCCGTGGCTTTGTGCAGAAAGGGCATGAAAACCAGGTGTGCAGGTTAAAGAAGGCGTTATATGGTTTAAAGCAAGCACCACGTGCTTGGTATGAGAAGATACATGCCCATCTGATTGCACATGGTTTTGAGAACAGTCCAACTGAAAGCACCTTATATGTTAAACGTGCTAATGATGTGCTTGTGATCATTGTTGTCTATGTTGATGACATGCTGCTCACTGGTCCTATTGAGACACATATTGCTGATTTTAAGGCTGATTTGCATGCCTCATTTGAGATGTCTGATTTGGGGCATTTGCATCACTATTTGGGCATTCAGTTTATCACGTTGATGGTGGAATGGCTTTGTGTCAAACGAAATATATTGACACATTATTGCAGCGTTTTGGCCTTGAAGACTGTAAGCCTATTGCCACTCCTATGGAGACAGGTTTACGATTGAGTCTTCATGATGCTGGAGATGCATTTGATGCTGTTCTCTATCAGCAGGCTGTTGAATGCTTGATTTACTTATGCATTACTCGGCCAGATATTCAGTTTGCTGTCTCACAGATGAGCAGGTTTATGCATTGCCCAGGAGTCACACATTGGAAAGCGGTTAAGCGCATCTTTCGCTACTTGAGTGGTACTCGGCTACTTGGGTTGTTTTATCCCAAGGGGGGATCACTACCGCCAGATTTGCATGCTTTTTCTGACTCAGATTGGGCTAGTTGCTATGACATTCGTGTGTCCACCAGTGGTTTTTGCTTCATGCTTGGTAGCTCATGTATATCTTGGTTGAGCAAGAAGCAGCCTACTGTGGCCACTTCCAGTTGTGAGGCTGAGTATAGGGCAGCTTTCACAGCGATTGTTGAGTGTGTGTGGCTCAGACGCCTTATGGCTAATTTGGGTGTTGGCCAGTCTTCTGCCACCACCATCTTCACTGATAGTCAGAGCGCATTGGCAGTTGCGAGGAACCCTGTGTTCCATGCTCGCACTAAGCACATTGAGGTGCATTATCACTATGTCAGGGAGAGATTCTCTGCTGGGGAGATCAGCTTGGCATATGTGCCCATGCAGGAGAACATTGCAGACCTTTTCACGAAGGCTCTACCTAGGGAGAAGTTTGAAGCTTTCCGCAAAGCTTTGGGCTTACTTCCTTTTGTGGAGTGATTTCCACATAGCTTGGCACTTCCTTATACATGAGTGCCAGCTCCTTGTTCACCGCATCACTCCCAGGGGGATTTGTTGATATATTTAGGTAGTGATGTGTGTGAACACTCTAGGACTGCCGGGGCACTTTTTTCCCTCTTTAGGAGGTTTTTTTCCCCCGGCTTGTATATACGCCTATTGCCCTAATGGGCTACTTATCTTTGTACATTCTCTAGTAATACATTCAGTCTTGTGTGTTGTGCTCCAAGCTTCTTCTTCTTCCTTGTGCTGTTCGCGTGCTTCCGCAGACGTCCAACTCCAACAGAGGCACTTGGTAAACATGTTTGTGAAGGTTGTATTTTGGGGTAAATGCATCATTCCTTGTTCTCAAAAGATGGTTTAGTTCGAGCTACTTAAAAATTGTAGCTTGTTCACAGTGATATCTGTGATCCTATGCAGACACCCTCTTTTGGGAACTATCTTTACTTTGTGAATTTCATTGATGATTTTTCCAGGCATGCATGGGTATATCCATTGAAAGCAAAGTGCAAAGTATTTATTTGCTTCAAACAGTTTTTGGTTTTGGCTAAATATCTGTCAACATGTAAAATGGGCACCCTCCATTCTGATCAAGGGGGGGGGGGTATATGTCTTCTAACTTTAACGCATTTCTGGTTGAAGGTGGGATAAAACATCAATGTACAATGCCATATAAACCTCAACGGAATGGAGTTGCTGAAAGGAAGAACATGTCACTCAATAGAGATGGTGAGGTGTATGGTCAAGAGTCAAGCTTTACCACATAGTTTCTGTCTTGAGGCTACTATGTGTGGAGCATATGCACTTAACAGGTGTCCCACTAAAGTAGGGTAGTCCATCACTCCATATAAGGCTTGCCATGGTTGTAGCCATCTATTGCTCACCTGCATGTTTTTGGTTGTCTGGCATATGCATTAGTGCCTGAACAACAACACAAGAAATTGGATGATAAAGTAGTGAAATATATTTTTGTTGGGTAAGTTTTGAAAGCAAAGGCTATTGTTTGTATCATCCATAGGCTAAATGCATTTTGGTTAGCCGTGATGTTGTTTTTGTGGAAGATGTTATTAAGTCATTATTATCATGTACTAAAGAGACATTAGTTAGCTCTAAAGACATGTATGACACTTTGTTGCCTCTTTTTACAGGTGGATAGTATAGTGTTGGTCCTAATGAGGCAACTTCTCAGCCTTTACATGTTTCATGTGATGATGCATATCATTCCATTTTTTATGTAGATTTACATGATGCACTTGTTGATGAGAGAGCTGATATTACGGAGGCAAAAACTATGCCAAAATGGCTAGTGTAGACTTTGCATGATAGCATATTAGATGCACCTCTATCATATCGTACTCGTTCTGGCTCTCATAGTGCTTCTTTTGCATTAGATTGCTATGTTATGGCTGCTTCTAGACTCTGTGATGAGAGTGAGCCTCTTTCATTTGATGAAGCACACAATTCAAAAAATTGGATGGCTACTATACAATTTGAATATGATGCTATAATGAAGAATGGTACCTAGTCTTTAAATGACTTGCCTTCTGGAAAGAAGGCCAATGGCACTAAGTGGGTATACAAGCTGAAGCATAAGCTTGATGGAACAGTTGCCAGGTATAAAGCTAGGCTTGTTGCAAAGGATTATGCTAAGGAAAGAGGCATTGATTTTGATGAGACCTTTGCTCCTACTTGCCGAATGACTACTATTCATAGCATCTGTGCACTTGCAGCTCATCATGGTTGAAATGTAACATTAAGACAATGTTTGTGAATGGTGACTTGCATGAAGAAGTGTATGTTTTTCAGTCTAGTGACTTTGTGTAGAAAGGGCATGAAAAAAAAGTGTGCAAGTTGAAAAAGGCATTATATGAATTGAAACAAGCACCACATGCTTGGTATGAAAGGATACATGCCTATCTAATTGCACATGGTTTTGAGAACAATCCAACTGAGAGCACCTTATACATTAAGCGTGCAAATGATGTGCTTCTTGTTGAGATATCAAGATCAACATGTGATGATCCAGGATGACACGTACCAGTTTTTCGTTTCTCTGACATGTATAGTGGTCACACCGGTATATGTCAGGGATACTTCATTGAGCTTTATTAGATTTATCTACCGAAAGTGATGGCACATTTGTTTCTTGCCAGCTCACTCATTCGCGGACATTAGGTTTTTCCTTATGTACTCGTCTTTATATATTGCACTGGTTGTATTCTTGTTTTTTGGTCATTCTTGTACATTCCTTTTATGTAATAGAAGAAGAAGAAGAAGATCATTCTTCCTTGCCTCAATCTGTGTGTGTGCTTCTCCTTGAGAGTGAGAGTGTGTGTGTGAGCTCTCTTCCTTATCTCCTTCATCGTGACATGGTATCAGAGCCAGCATGGCTGTAGAGAGCTCGTGGAGAAGGCGACGGTGAAGACTACGCGGCAAGGCGTGGAGAAAACCCGATTTCACAAACGGCCTCCGTTTGCTACAAAAATCGTCGTGAAGGTAGAAGTTTTGGAGCCATCTTGACCTCCGTTTTGAGCCCGCAAGGTGGGGCCCACATAAAAACCAGGTCAGTTTCAAGAACTATAACTTGCGTTGTGTTCGGCGACACTCATATATTCCAGATTCAGAATTTCAAGCGATTCTGTGTACTGTTGATACACGAAAACTATGTTTTTCTGAGATCGAACTGTCACGTCATAGTGCGACAGTGTTCAAGCAGAAGTGCTGCTTGTAGTGTGTTGCGGTGTTGTGAATTGTTGCAGAAATGGCAAACGCAGATGGAATGAGTCAGCTTATTAGCGATAAGCTGGACAAGAACAACTTCAATGCTTGGAGATTCAGAATGACGAATTTCCTGATGGGAAAAGGCTACTGGAAGTACATCGAAGGAGAGAATGAAAATGCTCCGCAGTTACCAGAAAGGAATCGCACTGTAGAACAGTTAAGAGCATATGAGGAATGGAATCAAGGAGCACGAAAGGTAATGTATTGGCTATCTGTTAGCATACAGGATAGCATGATTGGACACATACAGGATGCCAAGACTCCAAAAGAGGCTTGGAACAGTTTGGTCACTTTGTACGAGACCAATACAAAGGCACGGAAATTTGCAACTCAAGAACGAGTTGCATACATTGGAGAAAAAGAGCATGTCGGTAAGTGACTACACTCTAAAAATCAAAAGCATATGTGAGTCACTTGCATCTATTGGCGTGAATGTAGATGATGATGATAAGGTGGAAGTGTGCCTTCGTGGTTTAGGAGCTGCATATAAGCAGTTCAGAACTTCTATACAGACCAGGGAAAATATTCTGAATTTTGCTGATTTGGTCTCTACGCTGATCATTGAAGAAAAGAATCTTGGTGAGGATTCAAACTCCCAAGGAAAGCCCAGTTCTGAGCAGGTATTCTACTCTGGTAGAGGAAGAGGCAGAGGTAGAGGTTTTGGAAGTGGAAGAGGAAACAATAACCAAGACCAAGGTCAACAATAGAATCATGCAGGAGGAAGAGGACAGTTTCGAGGCAGGGGGAGCCAAAGAGGTCGCAGAAATTTCCAAAGAAATGATTCAGGTAATGATAGTAAAGGATGCTGGAATTGTGGTAAACCTGGACACTTTGAACGTGATTGCAGGTTAAAGAATCAAAATAACAGAAGGCAGCAAAACAACTATGCATCCACAAGTGCAGATGATTCTGAGAAGCTGTTTATGGTTCAACATCACATGATGAATACGATGTCTGCTGGTGTTTCAAAATCGAATGATAATGTCTGGTATGTTGATTCAGGTGCTTCAAATCACATGACCAGTCATGCAGAATGGTTTAGTAGTTTGCAGAAAATGCCAGTTCCTGGATATGTTGAAACAGGTGATGACACATCACATCCTATTGAGCATTCAGGAAACATAGCATTGTCTATGGAGGACAGAAAGGTAAAACATCTCGCTGATGTGCTGCATGTTCCAAATATAACGAAGAATCTGGTTTTTGTTGGACAAATGGTTGACCAGGGATTACAAGTCAGGTTCAATGCTGATGGATTATATGTAGAAGAGTACAAGCAGGATGGACGATTGGTTGCCAAAGGAAACAAAGTGGGTAGGATGTTCACCTTAAATGTGAAGATTCCTGAAATGAATGCAGCCATGTTTGCGAAAGCTGCAGGAGTTATTGCAGATATAGAGATATGGCACAAACGGATTGAACATGCAAACTTGCAAAGGCTGAAACTCATGCAGTCAAAGGAGATTGTCCATGGACTACCAAATTTCAAAGTTGCAGAAATGCAAAAGGTATGTGCAGCATGTCAATTTGGTAAACAGTCAAGAGCATCATTTCCACATGACAAGCATGTTAGTGAGAATATACTAGAAGTAGTACATACAGATGTTTGGGGTCTAGCAAAGACCACATCTATGGGCGGTTGCAGGTTTTATGTTACTTTCATTGATGACTATACACACAAACTATGGGTATATTTCATGAAAGAGAAGAGCGAGGTGTTTACTCACTTCCAGAATTTTAAAGTTATGGTGGAAAAGCAGACAGGGAAGTACATTCAAACATTAAGATCTGATGGAGGAGGTGAATACATGTCAAATGAGTTCAGCAGTTTTCTAAAAAATCATGGAATTCGGCGTCAGTTTTCATGCAGGTACACACCACAACAGAATGGTGTTGCTGAACGCAAAAATAGACATATTGCAGAAATAGCAAGAGCCTTGATGGCTGAGAAGAATATACCTCATTGTTATTGGGCAGAAGCTGTGCATACTGCTGTATACATCATGAGCAGAACTCCGACTGCTGCTGTACATCAAGTTACACCTGAAGAGAAGTTTACAGGTAGAAAGCCAAACTTATCACATCTGAAAGTTTTTGGCTGTATTGCATATGTACATGTTCTAGATGAGTTGAGGATGAAGCTTGATCCGAAAGCAGAAAAATGTGTCTTCATTGGATATTCCCTTGAGCAAAAGGGGTACAAATGTTATAACCCACTCACACAACAGGTGAAGGTGAGCAGAGATGTGGTATTTGATGAAATGTCAAGCTTCTATGCAGATGCCAAAGAAGGACTGAATCTTGAACCAAATGACAAAGAAAATGCTGAAAAATCTAGTGCAGAATCTCAAGTTTTGAGTGGACCGGATGCATCACCAAGCAATAGTTCCAACTCAAATCCATGGAGTGGAAGATTGCGTGGAAATTTCAGTCCAGCAAATTCGTCAAATACATCCAAGAAAGGTAAAGAAAAGCTTTCTGTTGGTAGTAAAACAGGTGCAAGTTTTGAAGATGTTGATGGAGATTCAAGCGGTTCAGAAAAGAGTCTTGATGAGGAACTTGGATTGCCCTCTGTGAAGACTCCAGGAGTAAGAAGGGCAAATGCAGATGATACAAGAAGAAGGGACCCAGGACCAAGAAGATCTGGGAGGATGCGTAATTCAGTGCAACGATTGACATATGATAGTTACATGGCTCGCCATTGTGCCTACATGACAAAGGTAATACAAGATGCTGAACCTTCTTGTTTTGAAGATGCAATTGGTAATGCAGATTGGGAAAAAGCTATGGATGAGGAGATGGCTGCACTTTATGGAAATGATACATGGAAGCTGGTTCCATTGCCGCAAGGAAAGAAATCCATAAGCTGCAAATGGGTTTACAAGGTAAAGCATAATGTTGATGGTAGCATAAGCAGGTATAAAGCACGATTGGTAGCTAAAGGTTATGCACAGACATATGGCATTGATTATGAGGAAACATTCAGCCCTGTAGCTAAAATTTCTACTGTCAGAACACTTGTTGCATTAGCTACAGCAAAAGGATGGACTTTGCATCAGATGGATGTGAAGAATGCTTTCCTACATGGTGAGTTACAGGAAGAAGTATATATGGACCAGCCACAAGGATATGAAGATTCAAAGCATCCAGAATATGTTTGCAGGTTGCAAAAGGCTTGGTATGGGCTGAAGTAGGCTCCGCGTGCATGGCATGCAAGGATTGCTGATTACTTAACCAGCGTTGGGTTTTCTATGTGTGATGCAGATCACTCACTATATGCAAGGAAGGCTGATGATGGCATCACTATTGTGGCTATTTACGTTGATGATCTGATTCTAGGTGGTGATAATGAAGAAAGCATCAAAGAGGTAAAGAAACTTCTTATGGAGGAATTCGACATGAAAGATCTTGGTGTGCTGCGCTATTTCTTGGGCATTGAGTTTATACATACAGAAACAGGTATATGGATGTCGCAAAGGCAATATGCCTTGAATATGCTGCAAAAGTATGGTATGGCTGATTGTAAGCCAATTTCTATGCCCTTAGATCAGAATTTAAAATTGGATACTACATCAGGTGAAGCATTGGAAAATGCTACTATGTACAGGAAAATTGTGGGAAGTCTTATATATCTTACAATTACAAGGCCTGATTTAAGCTACACTGTTGGACTTGAAAGTCAGTTTATGTAGGTTCCCAGGAAGCCACATTTGGATGCTCTGAGGCGCACTCTATGTTATGTGAGTGCTACTTTGGATTATGCATTGTTTTATGAAGCTGGTGTAGATTTGCAGGTTCATGGATACACCGATGTAGATTGGGCTGGTAGTACTCCAGATAGAAGATCTACTAGTGGCTTTCTTTTCTCACTTGGAGGTGCAACTATTACATGGAGCAGTAAGAAGCAACCCACTGTTGCTTTGTCGAGTACAGAGGCTGAGTATAGAGGTGCTGCAATGGCAGCATGTGAGGCATCATGGCTGGAGATGTTACTTGCAGATTTAGGTGTGGAAGTGCAAAAGCCTATCACTATCTATTGTGATAATCTTAGCAGCATACAGTTAGCACGGAACCCTGTTTTCCATGCTAGAACAAAGCATATCGAGGTACATTATCACTTCATCAGAGAGAAGGTATTAGCAGGTGATATTGATCTTGTTTATGTGAGAACAGATGAGCAGGTTGCTGATATTTTCACCGAAGCACTTGGAGCTGAGAAGTTGAAGAAGTTTCAGAAGATGCTTGGATTACAGGATATGGCATTGAGCTTGAGGGGGAGTGTTGAGATATCAAGCTCAACATGTGATGATCGAGGATGACACGTACCAGTTTTTCGTTTCTCTGACATGTATAGTGGTCACACCGGTATATGTCGAGGATACTTCATTGAGCTTTATTAGATTTATCTACCGAGAGTGATGGCACATTTGTTTCTTGCCAGCTCACTCATTCGCGGACATTAGGTTTTTCCTTATGTACTCGTCTTTATATATTGCACTGGTTGTATTCTTGTTTTTTGGTCATTCTTGTACATTCCTTTTATGTAATAGAAGAAGAAGAAGAATATCATTCTTCCTTGCCTCAATCTGTGTGTGTGCTTCTCCTTGAGAGTGAGAGTGTGTGTGTGAGCTCTCTTCCTTATCTCCTTCCTCGTGACACTTCTAATCATTGTTGTTTATGTTGATGATATGGTACTCACTAGTCCTATTGAGAAGCATATTGATGATTTTAAGGCCGATTCGCATGCCTCATTTGAGATTTTAGATTTGGAGCATTTGCATCATTATTTGGGCATTCATTTTATGCAAGTTCATGGCGGAATAGCTTTGTGTCAAATGAAATATATTGACACATTATTGCAATGTTTTGGCCTTGAAGACTATAAACCTATTGCCACTCCTATGGAGACAGATTTACCATTGAGTCTTCATGATGCTAGAGATGCATTTGATGTTGTTCTCTATCAAAAGGCTATTGGATGCTTGATTTACTTATGCATTACTTGGTGAGATATTTGGTTTGTTGTCTCACAGATGAGCAAGTTTATGCATTGCCCAGGTGTCACACATTGGTAGGTAGTTAAGCGCATCTTTCACTACTTGAGTGGTACTCGACTACTTGGATTGTTTTATCCCAAGGGGGGATCATTACTGCCAAATTTACATGCTTTTTTTTATTATGACTGGGCTGGTTGATAGGACACTCGTGTGTCCACAAGTGGTTTTTGCTTCATGCTTGGTAGCTCATCCATATCTTGGTTGAGCAAGAAGCAGCCTACTGTGGCCACTTCCAGTTGTGAAGTTGAATATAGGGCAGCTTTCACAACGACTGTTGAGTGTGTGTGGCTCAGATGCCTTATGGCTAATTTGGGTGTTGGTCAGTCTTTTGCCACCTCCATCTTCACTAAGAGTTAGAGTGCATTAGAAGTTGCTAGGAACCTTGTGTTCCATGCTAGCACTAAGCATTGAGGTGCATTATCATTATGTCAAGGAGAGGTTCTCTACTAGGGAGATCAGTTTGGCATATGTGCCCACACAAGAGAACATTGCAGACCTTTTCACAAAGGCTCTGCCTAGGGAGAAGTTTGAAGCTTTTTGCAAAGCTTTGGGCTTACTTCCTTTTGTGGATTAATTCCACATATCTTGACACTTCCTTATACATGAGTGCCAGCTCCTTGTTCACCACGTCACTCCCAAAGGGAATTTGTTGATATATTTAGATAGTAACGTGTGTGAACACACTAGGACCACCTTGGCACTTTCATAATAGAAAAAGAAAAATACCTATTTTTTTCCATTCTTGAGTGCTTCACTTTTCGTGTTTGTAAAATTGTGTACTAGAATATAACTCTATTCTAGCATGTATATACACATTTATGTATGTATGCATATATGTATGTATGCATGTATGTATATATGCATGTGCATATACATATATATGCATGTATGTAAGGGGCACCACACCCATCGTGGTAATTTATGTGTCCATACTCGTGTCACTTTTCAACATGCACATAGCGATGTTTGTACTGATAACTATTTTTTACCTAGGCGAGGGCTTTGTGTATGGTCAACGACCCCCTTTTTATAGTACAAAAAGAAAAGAGAAAAATTCAGAAACTAGAGCATCAAAGTGAGAAATCTACAATACAAGAGAATACGAAAGAGGTCAAACCATAATAAGTAACCATAATAAGTTTGTATGTGTGTGAGTGAGCGTGTGTATGAAGTTATACAGTGAGAGTGAGTATGAAGTTATATAGTATGTTTGGATGAATTCTATCCTTTGGTTAACTTTGTAAAAACCTTAGCCTATTGTATATTATTTCTTATGATGTTGCAACAAGTTCCTTGGGTCTTTTTGGTTTCACTTTAACAATATATTTCCTAGCTTAGAGGCCCAAAGATTCCAAAAGGGTTTTACTATACATGAGAGATTCCAAAAGGGCTCTCCTATACATAAAATATTCCAAAAGGGTTTTAATGTGCATGAAAGATTTCAAAAGATTCCAAAAGGGTTCTAATGTGCATGAAATATTCCAAAAGGTTTCTGTTATATGACTTGTTATAATCATGTTTCTTTTATTGTTTGTGGCTGGTCATATAATGTTTCAAATTGCATCCATAGGTTGCACATCACAATTATGCATGAGCTGCCACTTTTTGGTGTCGATAGTGAAATCATTCTATGTCTTAACATCCAAATCTATATGTATATGTTGATCTTATAACTATCTATGATGAAATTTTTGATTTAAAAGCTTGGGTGTTGATGAAAGGGGGAGAGGGGTTGATAGTCAAGAATTAGTTGATACTCAAGAATCATGAATCTATACAACAAATAATGCTAACTCATCGCTCGCATGTGGCCACCTTAAGGCCACATGAAATCCTATCTTTTCTTAAAAAAAAAAGAGGAGATTCAACTCAAGGTTTAATCTCTCTTTGCTTGAATTGATTGAAAAAAACAATTGTACAAGTGAGTGGGCATAATACTCATAGGATCCTCCTCTAGCTCACAAAGTAGGTGTTAAGATTACTCGAAGATGATACATCAACGACAATCAGAAGGCAATAAAGAAGTTAGGTTTAAACTAGCTTAAGACACAATACATTCAACTGCCATCGATATCAGGGGTTGAACCCCATCCCCACCTCAAAAGGCAAGGACTCACATCCCCGCCTCAAGAAGCAAGGACTCAAACCAACTGAACTAATACGCGTCGACCATCCTATCATTTTAACCTCCTTTCTCATCATGAAAATTATATGCTATCTTTAATGCCACATATAATCCCATACCCTTTTCAAAGTACTCTCTCTCTTTGTCAAGTTGAAAACGAAAGGTCAACTTTAAAAGCATTGAATTATGGGATACCTAGAATCAAGACCGTACAAGGTTGAAAAACTCCATGTATCCATAAGACCGCCATGAGATTGACAACAACATTAGAAAAGAAATGTTTATCATCAAGGTTTCATTTGAACCATATAATGCAAGAATATTCTCAATCGGGTAAATTCTATCTTTTAATAACTATCTTCTAGCTTTTAATAACTATAGCGTTTTGGTAACTATACTTCACTAACCAAATCTTTTAGAGCTCCATGGTTTTCTTTCTAGAGCTTCATGGCTTTCTTTCTAGAGAAGTGTAGCATAAAAATTGATAGGGCTTAAAGAATGATCCCCACGAGAAGCAACAAAGTACAAAGAATGTGGAAATCAAAGAAGTAGGCACATTGTCCTAAATATCTAACTGTAGTGCAATTTATTTCACATTTCAATTGCCACGCCGTGTGGACATGCGAGCAACTGAGATCTCTATGGAAGCTGTCTTCTCCCTTAGGTCATATCTGACTTAGATTAGATATCGCACATTGAGAGAGGGTCACAAGATTGGGTTCAAGAGGTGAATGTAGAGTGCCATTTGTGTGAGGTTCAAGGTGTTAGATTAGATATCGCACATTGAGAGAGGGTCACAAGATTGGGTTCAAGAGGTGAATGTAGAGTGCCATTTGTGTGAGGTTCAAGGTGTTAGATTAGATATCGCACATTGAGAGAGGGTCACAAGATTGGGTTCAAGAGGTGAATGTAGAGTGCCACTACACCACTCATCCTCGGCCAAAAGTGTTTCTCTATCCTCACGACATAATTTAATGAATGTAAAATGACGACAAAGAGAAGTATAAAAAACGAGTAAAACATGAAACTATACAATATACAATAAAGGGCACAGTACCCATGGGACTTTCAATCCCACACAAATATGAGTAGAATACCTAAAATTTACAAGAGCGTTGTTGCTTTCACCAAGATAACATGAAATAAAACTTTTGATCGAACAGCCTCTGTAGTTACTCCTATGTGAACCCTCCCTAAAAGTCCACACCGGCCTCCACGTGGCTGCTTAACCTCGTTTCGGAACGATGCGGTCGTCCAGTCAAAAAAAAGAAAAGAGAGACAAATCGAAGGAAAAAATAAAAAGGCTTTTTTGTACGACAATCCAAGTTCTTTCTGTCCAAAGAAAAAGGTAGAATCAGGTATCTGTCATATAACAAGGTTCAGAACGCGAAGCAAGGTTGGGGAAGGGTTGAGCAATGAGTGAGAACTAAAGGGCTTTTAGGTAGAGAGATTGGCCACTGGCCACTGCCTAGTGGCGTGCATGGACGGGGGAGTCTTTGACTGATCTTTGTACGTCCCAAGAAAATGGGAAGCAGGAAGAAGTCGTGGACCATGGTTTCAATCTTTGAACTGTTCATTGCTCCTTCTGGACTCTCGAGTCCTCTTTCTTCATGGGAATGTTTGACAAATTGACATGATTCAGATCGGAGCTCACAACTCACGAGTAAAAGCAGTTCAGTGAGCAGGTGACACAGGGTGAGCCGAGCTAACCTCCGCCCGTATTTCCTGCATATAAGAAGACGGAGCCAGCTCCACTCCCGCGAGCACCCGTTCGCGCATCCTGCGAGCTAGCTGTCGTGCTCTTCTAATGGCTTGCAACAGCGATGAAGAGGCTCCTTCCCCCCCCGCCCCTAATTCCGCTGCTTCTTCCTGGCGCACCACTATATTCGGTGATTACGACTGGTCCTTCCTATGTATGCCTCGCACTCCCTTCCAAGGCCCAACGAAACGGCCTCCATTCTACTCTAAAGACGAGAAGATTCCCATATTTCTCGCACTTGTCATGGGATTGCAGCATGCCCTGGCTATGGTAGGTCGACCGTACTAGCTTCCCTTCTGTTTTTTCGTGAATCAAATGTACATTGCATTTCTTTTCTGTTGCTCTTCTTAAAGTTCTCCTTTAGAACTTCTGGTTTGGACGGTAAGTGAGAATCCGTGGGCGTCCTTTCAGGTGGGTGGTATAATCACTGCTCCTATCATCATAGCTGGTTCTGCGAACTTCAGCAATCCAAAGACAGAGGCTTGTAAGCGCTTCATCCATATGAGAATCAGAATGTGTGTGTGTGTGTGTGTGTGAGAGAGAGAGAGAGAGAGAGAGAGAGAGAGAGAGAGAGAGAGAGAGAGAGAGAGAGAGAGAGAGAGAGAGAGAGAGAGAGAGAGAGAGAGAGAGAGAGAGAGGGAGAGGGGGAGGGGGGAGGGGGAGGGGGGAGGGGGAGGGGGAGGGGGAGGGGGAGGGGGAGGGGGAGGGGGGAGGGGGAGGGGGAGGGGGGAGGGGGAGGGGGAGGGAGGGAGGGAGGGAGGGAGGGAGGGAGGGAGGGAGGGAGGGAGGGAGGGAGGGAGGGAGGGAGAGAGAGAGGGAGGGAGGGAGAGGGGGAGGGAGAGAGAGAGGGAGGGAGGGGGAGGGGGAGAGAGAGGGGGAGAGGGGGGAGAGAGAGAGAGAGAGAGAGAGAGAGAGAGAGAGAGAGAGAGAGAGAGAGAGAGAGAGAGAGAGAGAGGAGAGAGAGAGAGAGAGAGAGAGAGAGAGAGAGAGAGAGAGAGAGAGAGAGAGAGAGAGAGAGAGAGAGAGAGAGAGAGAGAGAGAGAGAGAGAGAGAGAGAGAGAGAGAGAGAGAGAGAGAGAGAGAGAGAGAGAGAGAGAGAGAGAGAGAGGGGGAGAGAGAGAGAGAGGGGAGAGAGAGAGAGAGGGGGAGAGAGAGAGAGAGGGGGAGAGAGAGGGAGAGGGGGAGAGAGAGAGAGAGAGGGGAGAGAGAGAGAGAGAGGGGAGAGAGAGAGAGAGAGAGAGAGAGAGAGAGAGAGAGAGAGAGAGAGAGAGAGAGAGAGAGAGAGAGAGAGAGAGAGAGAGAGAGAGAGAGAGAGAGAGAGAGAGAGAGAGAGAGAGAGAGAGAGAGAGAGAGAGAGAGAGAGAGAGAGAGAGAGAGAAGACGGAGAGAGAGATGAGAGAGGAGAGAAGGGGGAGGGAGGGGGAGAGGGGAGAGGGGGAGAGGGGG